>VMRN01000037.1:1611011-1743966 GCA_010277015.1 Poeciliopsis turrubarensis | reverse complement strand
ATGGATGGATGGATGGATGGATGGATGGATGGATAGACTGGAAGGATGGATGAATGGATGGATGGATGGATGGATGGATGGCTACAGTGAATGAATGAATGTTAGATCTCTTTTAGATTGTACTGACCCTTCTGGGCCACCGTAAGAAACACAGACGAATTATAACATCCGCACAGACTGATATCTTCTGGAAGTGTTTAAAGGTTTCTGTAAATATGAAGCTTTAACTATAAGTTTCTGACACTTAAGGAGAACAAAAAGCGTTAATTTTAAGATAATAAAAATAATACAATTTAATTCTTCTTCTTCCTCTTCCTCTACTTCGCCTCTTTTTCCTTAGTGTCCTTAAATGTTCAAACTTGTATCCTCTGCGGTGGAATCAGTCAATGAATGAAGCAGAGAGCTAACAGTTAGCAGCTCTTAGCAGGTTAAACATCGATTCAAAATTAAGCTTTTAAAAATTAATAAAACTCCTGTCGGGTCCTACCTGAAGCATCCTGTTAACTGCCAGATGAACTGGTATGTTATAGCAGGTTAAAAGCTGATGACACACAGATTTGTTTACATCCTTTTTCCCCCTGCGGACGCCACTTCCGGTAAGACTCGCCAAAATAAAACCTACAAAGTAAAAGTCGGTTGAACCAAATTCATGTCTATGGGTTGAACTGCCGCTGGAAACAAACAAATTCAGACATTAAACAAATTCTTATTACAAATAATAAGAACTACCATTAACAACAACAACAACTATTATTATTATTATTATTATTATTATTATTATTATTATTATTATTATATTGCTATCATAATAACATATTATATTAATAATATAATAATGTAATTATTATATTATTAGCACAACATAAAAATGTGCTATAAAATTCCACTAAGTGCCTAGAAAACACGTTTCCCATTTCATAGCAAAGCCAGTTTGTCTTCAGATGACCTGCAGTTCTGGCCTCCTGCCGCGCGGGGGGGCCTGCTGCAGTGTGTGGAGGCGGATGAAGTTTTGTTTATCTGAGTTTATTTCCTGTTGCTGCAGCTCGTCGCGGTAAAACGTTTCTATCTTCTACATCGTCCCATTCTGCAGAACTCTGGGCTAAGTTCTGGTTCTGACCCACTTCTCTGGAGCTCCAGGTAGCCGCAGGCTCCGAACCGGAGAACGCCCTCAGCCATGGAGTCTGAGAACCCAGGAGTAGCAGACGGAACCGAACCTGCAGTTGAATCCAACGAGCATGATTACGCACACACAGCGGACACAACCGAACCGGAGGCAGGCGGAACGCTACAGCCCTCCGAGCCCCCACAGCTGGAGCTACCAGAACCTGTCCTCGGTGCAGAAGTGGACTGTCCCGGAGGCACCGAACCGAACCCTCCTACCGAGGACGAGCCCGCTGTGAGCTGTGAGCCGCGCGGCAGTTCGCGGCGGTCCAAACGGCCGGAGGACCGGAACTGCTGCTGCTGCAGGCTGCTGTTCCAGCGGCAGGGCCGCTCCCTGAACCGCAGGGCCGTGTTTACCTTCACGACCCCGGACACCGTCCGCTGGGTCTTCCCGGACTCCGAGGTCCACGAAAAGTCCTTCCTGTGTGAAACCTGCGCCCAGATCATCCGAACCAAGGGCAAGCGCAAACAGAGCGGGAAGCGCGCGCTGTGGGTCAAGCCGCCCGAGGTCAGGAAGGTACGTATAGAACCGGTACCAGCAGTCAGGAAGGTTCAGCAGCGGCCAACCCTAACCCAGAGACGTATAGAACCGGTACCAGGAGACCGGCCAGGTCGATGGAGATAGCGACATTGGATTTCCCACCGTAAAACGCATGAAAATAAAGTATCTGCTTTTTATCAATCAAACTTTTATAATCATTGCAACTTTGTAAAATGAGAGACTTTCAGCAGCCAAATAAAACTGTTGCCTTGTTTATTAAACTCTGCTAAACTCAGCAAATGTTTTGAGAGAAAGTGACCTTAATCCTGTTCTTATACTGAGAATAAAATCACATAAAATTGGATTCTCCACAGCAATTCTTAAAGTAAAATAAAGTCGATTTGTTTTTTAGCTTTATATTATGTTAAAACATACCTGGAGTTTTGTCTTGATTTTTCTATTCATGTTTGCTAAATCCTTTAATCTCCATGGCAACCATTCAGCTGTAAAATGCCTGGTTGGACCTTTGTGCCGTCTTAAAGGACCAAGCTCCTCGTTTGATCTTCAGTTTCAAAGTTTCCGCCTCACAGAGCACTAATCTACTTAACTCCTTCAGACTAGTAAGCAGCAATTAGCACTTCTCAAAAATCTATAGATTTATAATGAACTACCTATAGATTTATAATGAACAATTGCTTTTACAAAAAAGCAACTGTTCAGCCCAATCAATATTTTTACCAGTCCTTTTTGAGGGTCTACATGATACAAAACAATCATTAAAAGGTGCAATCAAAACAGCATAAAATTTTCCTGAGTATAAACTAAATAAAAACTCTCAAAAATAGAGCATAACATTCAGCATGGGCATAACTTTATAAATAAATCAATACATCAAATTAAATAACAAATAATCAATACTCAGTGCACCCCTGAGGCCGTCAGATTAACTTCCACGTCTCCAGCAGCTGCAGTTTATTCTCCCTTCAGTCTGATCGGTGAACCCCCAGGTGTTTGCTGGCTCAGCGGGTTTGGTTCTGTTCGCAGGTGAAGGTGTCGGCAACGCCGGGCCGCAGGATGGGCAAGAAGAGCAAAGCGGCGCTGCTGGTCAGCAAGTCCAGCTACAAGGCGGCGCTGCAGATGCTCTGGTCGTCCAAAGGCGCCCGGAAGCCCATGCTGGAGTTCTGGAGCAAGCAGCTGCGGACTGAAGTGAGTCTCCTGGTCTGGGCGGTCCATCGGTGATAGTAGTTTATGATCAAAATTGCCACATTTATGCATTTCCTATCGAAATGCATGGAAGTAGTCTGAGGCCAGGCGTTGCAGTACTGCGCCTCACCATTGGTGGCGCTAATTCGCTAAAAGTGCAGTTCTCTTTACATCGCTAGTATGCTAAAGTTAACTAAGCCGATCAAAATGATGAAAACTGAAATTAGAAAAACTTTTTTAACTGAAATAAATAAAAACGGGAATTAAAGATGAAAAACTATAACTGGAACTAACTGAAACATACTTAAATTATATCATTCACGTTTGTGTTTATGAATCTATTAGTTAGTCTTTTGATCTGATGTTTAGAAAAAATCATGGGCCAAATATGTTAAGAAACTATGTGTCAAAAAGTTAGGGTTCCCCTGAGGCCCTCAGATTAATCTCTAATTTTTATCAGGGTTGTAGTTTAGTGACTTTTATCACTAAACTTCAACCCTCTATACAGTAAAACTATAAACCCTGACAATAAGAACATTCTTTAAACGTCATTACTTGGAATTTATTGTGTCAACGACAAATCAAAAGAAACTATCATGATAAATAATAAACGATACGATAACTGTTGACCCTTTGTGGATTTGTACCTCATTGTGTCTCTGCAGATGAAGGTTCTGGCCCGGCGGACGGACAGTCCCTTCCAGCAGAAGGTGTCGAACCGGAAGCCGCTGTCCTCCTTCCCATGGCGGCACTGCCTGAACTGGGCCCAGCAGAACGCACCGCTGGTCACCACCTGTCTGCGCGCCATGTTCCCCGACATCAACACACTGTACCGGAGCAGCCAGTGAGTCCTGCCACCCAACCCGACCTGGTACAGTGTGCAGTTCTGGTTCTGAGCACTTGTTTCCTGTCTGTTTAGCAGCCAGCTGACGGAGGATCAGGCCATCACGCTGCTGGAGCGCCGTGCTGTGGTAGCGCTCGCCATTCCGCTTTTCACCAGAAACATCTGGAGGAACAACTTCCTGCAGGCGGCGCTGGGGGCGGAGCTCCGGCTGCAGGGCTGCACCGGCTCCGTCCTGGACGCGCTCAACACCATGGGCCTGTGCCAGAACAAGGACACGGTCCGGTTGCTGGTGCACCGCCTGTGCAACGGCAAAGACCTGGTGAGTTTGAGCCGGACTGGAAACAAGATTAACTAAAACTAATGAAATAATGAAAATTGAAACTGAGAAAACGTTTTTGTTAACTAAAATGAATAAAAACATGGTTTATATTTGCTGAAACTGTTACCATGTTGTGAGTTTATGAGAAATGCACCACTCTTGACCAAAATCAACCAGTCAGAGCCAGGAGGTGGGTTTTAGCGCTGTCAGTCCCTCTCATGTACTCTGACACCACAGAAAAAACTGTGGTCATAAAAAAACTGTCGATCCTAACTGCTACCTGTAAATGATAACTTGCTTCAGCATTTACAACAAGATCTATGAACTGCAGCTAGCAGGTTGTGATTGACAGCGCTAATATCCGCCTCCTGCCTCAGATTGGTTGTTTCTGAGGCAGGAAACAACCAGAACAACCACCTGTCTGCGCGCCATGTTCCCCGACAACAACAAGATTATCTATGAAACAGATATTTTTCAAAGATTATCTGTTTCATACTAAACTCTCCCAACATCGTGACATTTTTAACAAATAAGTGAAAATGTATTTTTGATCAAAGTTACAAACTGCAGCTTTATGATGCTATCTTTTAGCTGAAACCAGTGAAATCAAACTGGAGCTCAAGTTTGAATGACTTGAGCTCCAGTAAGGAAAATCTTGAAGAGGTGATCAATCAAATCAATAATCTTTTATTTATCACAAAGAGAAATTAAATATTGTAACTCAGATCCTCCAGTCGTTTTAGATGCTGACGCTCCAGTAGCAGTCAGTCTTGCAACGAATCTAAGCAGGCCTCTGACTGAAAACTGTCTGACTGGGTAATTGTAGAAAGTTATGGAAAAAACACTTGTAGCTTGCAACCAAAGCCAAAAATTTATTCGTTCATGTTCAGATAAAAATGATAAAACGTTCAAACATTGAACCAGAGGTCGCAAAGGTGAAAGGTCAGATTCCTTCCTCAAGATCAACTCAGTGAATGTTTTTGTAGTTTCTCTTTTGGCCACATGGGGCGCCGTTCTGCCTGGTAACTGAGTTTTTTTCTGAAACAGGACGGGGAACCGGGTCTGATCCTCAAACACGAGCAGCTCAAGGATGAATTGGAGGAAGAGACGACAGATGAGGAAGAGGAGCAGGAGGAGGAGGAGGATGAAGAGGATGAGGAAGAGGAGGAGGAGATGGTGATGGCAGTGGAAGAGGAAGTGGAGCAGGAAGAAGTTCAAGATGGACTGCAAGAGGAAGAGGAGGATGTAGCTGTGATGGAGAAAGAGGAGCGGAGGAGGAGGAAGCGGGCGAGGAAGATGAGGAGGGAGAAGAGGAAGGAACGGCGGGGCGAGCGAAAAGAGAGAGAGGAGGAAGACGAGGAGGAGGATGGAGAGGAGCTGGAGCAGAAGAAGAAGAAGGTGGTGGTGGTCAGGTTGGGTCTGCTGAAGGGAACCTCAGAGGTGGGACGATCCGACCTATCAGCTCCCTAGCACATGCTAAGCCCCGCCCATCAACCCAACCCAGAGGTGCAGAGGCCCCGCCCACTTAGTGATGAGAGGGACTCTGGGAACTGTAGTCCAGCAGCTGGAGGGAAAACTGAGAGGGGCCCTGATGATGGTCTCCTTCCTCCACCTGCAGAAGCCTCTGGTCCTTCCTGAGGTCAGAGGTCAGCTGGTGAATGTTTACAGTTCTAACGTCTGTAGCTTGTTATGAGGACAATAAAGTGATGCGTGTTGATCTGAAGCTTTTTATTGGCTCCTCAACACAAAGGTGAAAAGTCAAGATTCACTAGCCTCAGCCACCAGTGGGACCAACTTCAGCTTGACAGGGGTTCAGAAAGGTCAAAGGTCAGGTTCAACCCCATTCTTTCAGTCTGGACAAATAAATGCGGGAAATGACTTTAAATCCTTCCTTCCTTCTGATGTTCCCTAGTCTCCTTCTTCCAGATGTTTTTTTGTCCTTCCTTCCTCTTGTTGATCCTTCATCTTTCTTCCTTCTGATGTTCCCTAGTCGTCTTCCTTTCTTGTCCTTGTGTTCTACCTTCTGCATCTCGTTTCCTAAGCTCCTTAAACATCCTCCTTTCCTTCCTTGTGTCCAATAGCCTGCCTCTTAACTCTGTACATTTCCTTCCTGTTTAAAACTGTCTGCTGAGGAAATAATTTTCCATAAATTCACCATGATTTTTCATATGTTGGTTCCGGCTCTTCATTCCGGTCGCTTTGGGGCGGAGCTCCTGAACTCCCTGGATCAGAACGCTTGAATTTCTTTATTTTAATTCAAATTTATTCACTAAAGAATTTTTGCTTCTGAAAAGAGAAATAAAACTCACCAAAATTGTGCTCGATTGAAATGTTAGTATTTTTTGGAATTGAAAATGGATGTGGCCAAGTGACTCTACAGCTCCACATCAAATCAACATGATTTTGTGTCAGATGATTAGACATAGATGACCTTTGTTGACCAATACATTGTTTTCATGTGTTATCTCACTTCTGTGAACTTTGCAGCTGACAGCCATCTTAGTAGGTAGCCATTGTAAAGCGTCATAATTGATATGGCGTTCCCATGACAACAAGCCAGAAGCTTAGAACTAGATTTGACCTCATTCCTTAGGTCTAAACAATGTAAGTACATTAAAACTATTAGTTGACCATTTTTGAGACTTCTACCCATCTGTGTAACACTAAGATAAGCATTTGTGATATTTACTTACTGCTGAACTAGCAACATTAGCTTAATGTAGCTTTTATCTGCTAACTCCATGTAGCCTAGTGTATGATGCTACATGTAGTTACTCTGTCGGCCACCAGAACCTTGTTATTCACAAAGTGTTTCTACACCCTTTACAAACAGAACCAACCAGAACCAGTTTTGTTCTGAATAACAAAGTGGAAAAAAAATCAGGACCAGCAGGATTTTATTGTGTAACAGCTACAGAAACATCATCAGCTGCTGCAGCTACGATAAATATCACCAGCTTCCAGCAGCACTTTCCTGTGGGCCAATGCAGCCAGAGGTCAAAGGTCAGGGTGTGAGATGGTAGAGCTGGACAATAGAGATGTCGGAACAAAGTTCTTGGAGCTCGGAAAACTTTATAACTTGTTTTAAATAGAAATCTGATTAGCTCTGCAGTCTGGTCCCAAACAGAGAGAGGCTTTTATTCTGAAGGGGAGGAAGTGGGAGGCAGAGTCTCCGAGTCCGTGGAGGGAACGATCCAATCAGGATGGAAGATTTCAGACATTGAGCGTCTTCTTAACGGAGAAGATGATGTCTTTGACCTGCGGCAGGCTGTTCTCCTCCAGGATCTTAGCGTAAGGCATGGGGATGTCCACGCCCGTTACCCTGGTAACCGGGGCGTCCAGGAAGTTGAAGGCAGGGCCTGAAGAAGACAACAGGGGGGCAAAGGTTAGAGAGGACGACGGTTCCCAACTGGACTGGTTTCAGTGAGATAAATAGGGAGACCAGAGAACTGAACTGGGAGCTTGAAATCCTGTTTTTTTTTTTTTTTTTTTAACTTATTTTATTTCATGAATTAAAGAATTTTTCTTTAACGAATTATATAAGGAGCTTGAGAAAAACCTAAAAACACAACTTTAACTGTTGTGAATGCTAAGCCTCGTAGTTAGCACAGCCACCAATGACGGCAACTAAACAGTTTTCCAGTAAGTTGTTTTTCCACCATTAGCAGATTTAGCATTGAGTACATGAGGATGATTGACAGTACTAAAGCCCTCCTCCTGACTCTGATTGGTTGTTTTTGGTACATTTCTTCAGACAGCTATCGTAGCTCAAGGAGGAAGTAGAGGAGATAAATGTTTTTTCAGTTTTAACAAATATGTAAAAAATTTCTTGTGGTTGTGGACCATTTTGTAACAACAGAGGTCAAAGGTCGCCAGGCTGGTCTGGTTCAGCCTAGAGAATCAGGAATCTGGAGGTTTCGGCTCCATTTCTAAACCTTAAAAACTTCTCAGCTGAGTTGTTTCTTGTCACCTTCCATGATGCGGGCACAGATCTCGGCTCCAACGCCAAACTGCGGCCAGCCGCCCTCCACCGTCACCAGATGGTTGGTCTTCATCACGCTGCCCTCGATGCACTCCACGTCCAGGGGCCGGATGGTCCGCAGGTTGATCACCTGGAAACCATCAGCTGTTAAAGGGCCAGCTATCCCAGATCCCCACCGGACCAGAACCAACGGACGGCTCTCACCTCGCAGTCGACTCCCTCCTTGGCGAGGACGGCGGCGGCGTCCAGGCAATGGCCGACGAAGCGAGAGTGGGAAACCAGCGTGATGTGGCTCCCTGAAGAGAGACGAAGAGGAGAAAACGTTCAGCTCAGGAGGTTCCTGCTGCTCTGAGGTTTTAATCCGCTGGATCGTAAATGAAGAACTGGGTTTGAACCCAACCGTTGACCTACTAGCCGTCCTTAAACAAATTAGGCTAGGTTTATGTGCTATAAAATATGTTAATTTTTGCACAAAATTATTTTTAGATAATTAAATTTCACTCTGCTCAGTATTTTGAGCTGTTTTAGGACATCCTGTCACTATAAATCGAAGCCAACTGCTGCAGGCCACACCCCCTTCCCAACTCAACATTTACATTCCCACTGGAAATGGCTGCAAACAGATATGCAATTATACAATCGTACGTCATTGAAAAGCATTAGTAGAGCCTCCTGCATAACAAATAGGAATGGAGCAAGAGACACTTGTCTTTGCCGTTGTACACTGCATACATTGGAATAACCAGCTGACCAAACATGCTGGATTTCTGCTTGGGATGCTGGGTAAAGGGTTAAACTCAGCTGGGATTGCTAGGTAACAGTGAAGTGCCCTCTGAAAGTGACTAAACCATCGGGAGGTTTTTGAAACAGTTCATTCTAGATTTTTCCACATAAACTCTGTTCTGCAAGTTAAAGTCGTTAAAGAAATGAGACATGTTAGATGAACGAAGCCTTTTCACTGGAAGGTTGACCTGCGATGTGACCTTCACTGACCTTGCCGCTCCACTTTGGCCTTTCCGATGGGAATCGTGAAGTCTTTGGACTGCGACTCGTCAGACATCTCGAAGGGAACGCCGTACAACAGCTCGTTCTCCAGGAACACGACTGCAGGAGGAGCAAACACGAGTTAAACATTGTTTCAGATCAATGAGAGCAGAGGATTAAATCGATCAGACCAGAGCAACAGATCAGATTGATCAGACGAGACGAGTCGATCTACGGAGAGGAGATCCCCCTCTTTCCCTGCCCAGAGCCGCCCATGCTGACCCTAACTCAACCTGGTCAAGGTGGGTCGGCTTCAACCCCCTGATCAGAACCCGGCTCTACTGACCTGGATCGGCTGGAAGAAGATTTCTGGATTTTATTGCCTAAAAAGATTTCTGCTGGACTGGAGAACCTTACTGATACCATCATCATCTTCACCAACACTATCATCATCAACACCACCATCTTGGCGGCGTCTCACCTGGGTTGTCGTCTCTGATGGCGGCCTTCAGGAGGCCTTTGGCGTCTTCGGAGTTCCAGGGACTGACGACCTTCAGGCCGGGGCAGTGGGCGTACCTGCAGAGAGACGTTCAGGTCAGACCAGCGCCCGACCCGACCAGATCCGACCTACAGACCCCCCTTAGGCCCACCAGGCGGCGAAGCACTGCGAGTGCTGGGCGGCGACGCCGGCCGATGCGCCGTTGGGCCCCCGGAAGACGATGGGCACCGGCTGCAGCCCGGCGGACATGTAGTAGGTCTTGGCGGCGGAGTTGATGACCTGGTCAATGGCTTGCATGGAGAAGTTAAAGGTCATGAACTCACAGATGGGCCTGAGGCCGGCCTAGAGGAGGGAAACAGCCCGTCAGAACCCAGTCAGAACCCAGTCAGAACCAACATGGCGGCAGCAGCCAGACTCACCATGGCGGCTCCGACGGCGATGCCGGCGAATCCCATCTGTGGCAGAGACACAGCATGAGTCGGTGGGCGGGGCTTACACTGAGCACGTTCAGTGAGCGCTGATGACTCACCTCTGAGATCGGAGTGTCGATGATCCGCTTGTCGCCATATTTCTTCCACAGACCTCTGCTGACCTGCAGACAAACAGAACCAGAACCGCCTTACACACCCTGAGCCCAGAAATGGTTCTGATGAATTCACTGCAACTTCTCATGGATGATGGAGCAATAGATAAAAAAAAACTAAATAAATTAAAAATATATCAATAAACTTCAGTAAAAAAAACAGGAGATACAAAATATATTTTAAAATATATCATATATTCCTGACATATAAAGAAAATGATGCAAAAATAAATTTAATAAGCTCAGAGTTGTGACCCGGCCTTACTATTCTGAGCAGCTGGGCTCTCACCTTGTAGGCGCCGTCGTACTGGGCCACTTCCTCTCCTAGCAGGAAGACGCGCTCGTCGCGCTCCAGCTCCTCGTCCATCGCCTGGTTCAGCGCATCACGGACCGTAACCTGCCAGGAGACCACAGCGTTCCCGACCAATCAGAGATCAGCTCTTTGCGTTTTGATCCTCTGCGGATCTTAATGAGGAGATATTCTCTGTAAAATGGACAGTTCTGCCAGGAGCAGGTCTGTTTGGTTAAAACAAGTTTGTAGAAGCAGCCAATCACAGCTGAGCATCACATTAGTAATAAAATTTAATGATGAAATAGTAAAAAGAGCAGCATGGAGAGGCCATGACATTAAATCACAATAATATTGAGGCTGTAAATAAAGCGATCAAACATGTTGATGCTGTGTGAAATGTAATTTTATTTTCATTTGAATGACTCACTTTTCTTAATCCAGTCCAGACTCAATAATCAGTTTATTTCTGTCAATCAAATAATCAATGAAACATGACAAATGTTACATATGTAATTTTTTCATTAAAGTTTGATAGTATAAATATCAACATAAAGATTAAATTGTGAAAATGGCAAATGTAGCATTTTATTATTGAGTTTGAATGATTGTCATCAGTTATCAATTTCAACAGAAAAAGGTAAATATATGAGAGTTTATCAATAATTTACCCTCAGCAACAATCACGCTTTAATGCTCACTGCTGCTTAAAGGACTAAAAAAATTGTCATTTTAAAATTTAATGTTTCTGGATTTGAAACATAATTTAAAAATTTACATAAATAATCCCCAGAAAACAGCACTGTTATTTATTGTTAGCAAGGTGTTTTCCTTCATAGCAGCTCATTAAAACTGATTTATAAAGTGGGTTAAAGATTATTTAACCAATTATTTCTATTAATTTTACTTACATAAACAGTTTTTAGTGAAACATCTGTGAAAAATAAAATAAAACATTCAGTTTCCACATTTTCCGTAAACAGCTCCTGCATTTTTAAATAATTAATGTCAGAAGATGATTTACGAATTGTTTTTTACCCTCTGCTTCATGTTGCGATCTTAATTTTATTGTTAAACTAATTTTGAACCGAGTCCGTCCGGTGCTAGCTGCTAACAGACTGACCTGAACAGCGGCCGGGGAGCTGCTGTGGATCCCCCGCCGAACCGCCACCAGCACGGCCCGCTGCGGGAAGACAGGAGCCGTTAGACACCCCGAGGGTCACCGGGAAACAGCTTCAACATCACCGAGAATGTCCCTACCTTTCCGGAGCGAAGAAAACACCTCAGGGACGACGCCATCTTTGCCCTGTCCTCTGCCGGGAGACAAGGCGGGGTCTCCAATGAGGTCAGGAGACATCAACCAATCAGAGCGCAAGACCACACTCCGTAAGGAATGTGTAATGACACTTAGCCAATCACAGCTGCTCAGCGGAGGTAGAGGCGGGAGAAAGCTCGAGAGTGGAAGAAGACCCAAGGACACCCAGCCGCTGTCATTATGTATGGAACACTGAAAGTGCCAAAATGTCAGAAGCTACAGACAGGAAGTGGAAAACCATGGAAGTCTGGACAAGTTTATTTCAATCCAAGTATGTTTGTGGAACAAATATGTACTATAATAGGAATAAAAATTACATAAAACCATTATTTATTCTTCTTGTTTGTCCTTTTAGTTGTGTCCCCCACACACAACTGGAATGCAAAAACATTAGTGACTGTGGTGTTTTCTTACCTTGCTGTAGCTTGTTCTTAGCAGGCTCATCCTCAGCACTGGGTGGAGATGAGCTACTGTGGGTCAAATGAAGCTTCTGCCAAAGGGAGGAAGTTTCAGTCCATTTTATCTGGAGCTCAAATCTAAACATGTCACACATCCACAAACCTAAAATATACGGGTTAGGTGGTCAATGGAAAGCCAAAGTGCCGCATTTCAACATAAAATGAAACCAGTTATATGTGTGAGCATTTTATCAAACCTGGAGATGTATGCATCAAATAAATATATCTAAAATAAATACATCGAGAGGAGCCAGTTGAGGTGGCTCGGGCATCTGGTCTGGATGCCTCCTGGACGCCTCCCTGGTGAGGTGTTTCGGGCACGTCCCACCGGGAGGAGGCCCCGGGGAAGACCCAGGACACGCTGGAGGGACTATGTCTCTCGGCTGGCTTGGGAACGCCTCGGGATTCCCCCGGAGGAGCTGGAGGAAGTGGCTGGGGAGAGGGAAGTCTGGGCCTCCCTTCTTAAGCTGCTACCCCCGCGACCCGACCTCGGATAAGCGGCAGAAGATGGATGGATGGATAAATACATGCAGAAATAATTCTGTTCAAAATATTTCATAAATATTTTTGCTTAGCTGTCTGGCATCACATAATGAATTCATTAGCCTTAAATATGAAAAACACAAAATCAGTTTAAATTATTTCATGATTAACACACACAAAAAACGTTGTTTAAAAAATGTATTTTAATTTTGATTTCCAAATTTAATTACTGCATTAAAAATTTGATACCTTCTAAATATATAAAAAGTTTCTTTAAATTATCATATATAAAAATGCATTTAATTACATTAATTTTAAAGAATTTCAGTCAGTGTTTCCCTTTTATGACTTTCAAATCTATGGAAATAAAGGAGAAAAAATAATAAATGTAAAGTTTTGAATAGATAAAAAGGAGAGCATCCTATAAATTGTACCTATTAATTAATTTTCTACTAGTTATAGAATGCAGTGGGTCTGGTCACAAATAAACCAAGAATACAGAACCCAGGTCATATGTATGGGAGACTGAGGGTGTCAAAATCAAAAATAAACTGAGAAAAATATAATGTGTATCACTTTACAATAAGGCTCCCCTTATAGATGGATGATAAAAGCTTCATGAAAATGTAATACATTTTTCTCTAAGCATTTATAAATCATTAATGGTTTATTATATATTAACTAAGGGTGAGACAGGGACCAGCGCTTGCCAAATCTATTCACCTTTATCTACAATTATTGCACCAAACATTTCAGACTTCTAGGTAACCACAATAAGCATTTGTAAACATATTTTTTTTTAGCAAATTGTGTCATTCTCACCTTTAATTAATGATAAAATTTAATGAATTATAAAGTGTTTAAAAATGAACTGAAAACATATGTATAAGCTATTTATTAGTTTATAAGAGGAGCCTTATTGCGACGTAGTACCAATATTAGAACCAGCAAAAACCAAAACTGAGACAGTGTGGACATTCTGATGTTGCCAGTTCTATTTTGGTTCCCTCAGAATGATGCTGCCACTTCCAGAACATATCAGTCCTGACAATAAGCAGGAGACAGGAGGTATTGTAAAGAAATCTGTTTTTATTTAAGCATTTTAAATTCACCCCATTAAATGGTGCAATCAAATACAAGCATGTGCAATACACGACTCATTGTTTCCCTGAACCGTTTTTTTAGGCTAGTTTTCATTCACATGAAGCAATTTTTTTTTTATGTATTTACTCAAAAAAAGAGAGAAAAAAAATCAACTGCAAATCCAGTAAACTTCTTAGAGTATGTAGCTCAATGCTGCCTCTGTGAATAAAAAGTCATCTGGACCGAACCTCTAAAGTGCTGCACAGAGATCATTCTGAGATCATTTAAAGACGGTTCTGGACCAGCCCGGATTGCACTGATCCAAAATAAATCATTTAGGATTCTAGCAAGAACTTGGCTTGATTTCAAACAAAAAGCCCGTCTCCAACGTGGCCGTCGTCATCACCACAGGAGCTGAATATAAAGTCCTCCAAGTACGAAATTGTCACATACAATAAAAAAAAAACATTCAAGATCTTCATCGGCACGATGTAATCCATATGGCACAAAAAAATAAAACATTTGAACAAAACTGCATGAAAAACGACTTCTGGGCTCTGAAATGAACATTCAACAACTGTTGGACACAACGAACATCCTGTAAGGTTTCATCTATCCAACATGCTGGACGTGACAGACACGGCTGAGGGCAAACTACGCCTGACAGACACAGCTGAGGGTAAACTACGCCTGACAGACACAGCTGAGGGTTAACTCCACCTGACAGACATGGCTGAAGGTTAACTACGCCTGACAGACACTGCTGAGAGTTAAATAAGCCTGACAGACACTGCAGAGGGTTAACTACACCTGACAGACACTGCTGAGAGTTAAATAAGCCTGACAGACACTGCAGAGGGTTAACTACACCTGACAGACACTGCAGAGGGTTAAATAAGCCTGACAGTCACTGCTGAGGGTTAACTTCAGAGCAGATTGGCTGTATGGAGGGAGAACGCTGTCTACTGTTGATTGTTTCCGTCGTTTTAGTCCAGCATCAGCTGGAAGACATCCATCTGTCTGAGTTTGGACATTCAATACATAAAATATTCACTTTATTTCTCCTCATGTCACAACTTCATTAATAAGTCAATGCTCTAAGATTGGACCTTTTGTTGTAAATTATAGAAAACATTTGAGAGGAATTTACTCCTTTCGGTTTTCCTTAATGTGCAAAAAAAAAACAAAAAAGGGGAAAAAATTGATTTGAAATGAAGAATCAGCAGATTTCTGGACGTTATTTTGATCGCTACTGGACTCTGGTTTGTTGAAAGAAAAGTCCCAACAACATCCAGACATCTCGCTCTTATAAAAACAAAAAACGCCAGAAATCTACGGCTGCTGGAGATTGAGCAGTTCTGACCCGTTTCCTCGCAGCAACAGACTAAAGCCATTAAAAGGCAGCAGAAGCAGGAAGAGATGAAAGGAACTTGGATTTTTTTTCTCTCTTAGTGATTGTTTTCACATCTCTGGGATGGAGCGAGCACAGTGGACGGCTGGTCGCCGCGGCAACGCTTCGGGTCAGAACCGCGGCGTGCTGCGGTCGGCGGTGTCGGCCTTCTTCAGCTTGCCTTTGCTGAAGGTCTGGATGGAGCTGAGCAGCGCGGCCCGACCCGGAGGAGGAGGAGGAGAGGAGGAAGAGCCCGGCGCTGTGGGTGGGGGCGGAGCCAGAGGAGGAGCAGGAGGAGCAGGAGGAGGAGGAGGAGGAGTCGACCCTGGAGCGACAGAGAGGAAGGAGAGTTAGAGAGGAGCTGCTGCTGGTTTCACTGGGAGCTGCTGCTGGTTTCATTGGGAGCTGCTGCTGGTTTCACTGGGAGCTGCTGCTGGTTTCACTGGGAGCTGCTGCTGGTTTCATTGGGAACAGTTCTAGATTCAGGTTGCACCAGATGGACCGTTAGAATCTGATGGGACCGGAAACATTTCTGACTTTAGCTCCTGATCTTCATTTTCTACAGATCAAACTCTCGTTCTTCTCTACATTTCTCTTCTGATATTTTCTGCCGGGCCGTCATTATCCAGACCAGCGTTTGGTACCAACATTTGGTGCCTATGCTTGGTACCAGTGCTTGGTGCCAAAGTTTGGTGATGGTGATTGGTACCAACATTTAGGGCCAACAATTGGAGCTGACCATTGGCGCCAATGTTTGGTACCAGCAATTGGCACAAACGTTTGGTGATGGTGATTGGTACCAACGTTTAGAGTCAACAACTGGTTCCAGTATTTGATATCAACAATTGGTGCCTGAGTTTGGAACCAGCGTTTTGTGTCAACATTTGGCATTAACGTTTGGTGCCTGCGATTGGTAACGGCAATTGATGCCAGGTTTTGGTGCCCGTGTTTGGTACCATTGCTTGTTGCAATGTTGGGGTCACATGTTTGATAATGCTGTTTGGTGCCTGCATTTGGTCCTGGCAACTGTTTCCAACGTTTGGTATCAATGTTTGGTGCTTGTGATTTGTGCCGGTGTTCGGTACCAGCTTTTGGTACCCAAATTGTTCTGAGTGGCGTCCAGACAATTTAGCCTGACAGTTAATGGAGTATTAATTAAAACAGCCACCAGTCACTTCATATCAGTGATGAATTCATTTAGGGCTGAAACTATAAAGTCTTCAGTCTGGCTCTTTTTTTAAGGATAATTCTGTTAACAGAGACTTCATAACTAATTTTATTTGTTGTTCCTTTTTTATTTAGGATATTTAAAACATCTTCCAGTTCCACTGCTGAATGTTCACTAGAATTTATTGATCATTGATAATGTGTCCTTGCATTATTATTACACCATTATCATTATAATGGTGAAAGCATTTCTCTTGATCATTCAAAGTGGAACTGAGGAAGTTTTCCAGGTTGATTTTTTTCTGAAAGCGGCTCCCAGAGACAATCAGCAGGACTGAACTCCATCCACCCTCAGCTCACTGCAACATTTAAATCCAGATTTAAATGTTGCCTCAGCGGCGCAGACTGAACCCCAGAATCAGTCTTCATTCTGGACACTTTCAAGTCTCCAGGAAGTTCGGACAACTCCTGAAGAAACGGACCGCAGGAGCGAACCGGGTTTTAGCTTTTGAGAGCCGCTGGTCTCGCTGTGAGTTTTAGTCGTTTTGCATTCTCACAGCGGAGGAAAAGCCAGCGTCCGAACTCAAAAAAGCAAAACGTGAAGCTAAAAGCAGCGCAGCGGCAGAACGTCCAGCAGGTTTGACATCTCAGTGAAGTTTTTTCTCCACCTTCCTCAAGTCTAACAAAATTGGTGTCAATCAGCTTGACTACAATTATGCTGCCTTTGCTTTGAAGATTTTAATGAAAGTTTAAAGGTCAAAGGGTCAACTAGTCCCCTGGAATTACTCAAATGTAACAAAATTGGTGTCAAATGTTTGCAAAAAAAATGTTGTCTGTGGGACTTTATTTGAAGGGGTGTGAAAAAAGCCGATATTAACAGTCATAACATTTTTATGAATGAGGTGACATTCGGTAAATAATGACACTTTTAATGCAAACACTGTTAATTGGAGCTGATCGGCCGATACTTTTATGTGAAGCCGATCTTGTCTCATCTATCTTTACAGCCCCCTTCTGCAGGCTCAACTTTGAACTTTCAATAAACTTCTAAATACAAGTTGTAATGCAACTTTGCATTAAAATGTAATTATTTACCAATTCACACTTCATGACAAAGTCAAACATTCATGAAGACTCCTTCATGTTTGTGACTGTGGCACGTCCGTTTCTTGCACACCCCTTTCAAATAAAGTGTTACCAAATTTTCATTTGTGTTGCTATTGAAGGTATGAAAACAAGTTTCCAGAGGTCACCAGAGGTCAACTCCAGCTCACATCTACTAATTAAACTAATTTGGTGTCGATCAACTCAGCTGCAATTGTGCAGCAGAAATGTGTTTTTATATTGATGATGACCTCTGGAAACTTTTATCTTTAATATAATAGCGATAAAAACAAACAATTTAGTTGCATAAACGTTTGACAGCAATGCTATGATATTTGAAGAAGGTGGGGGCTCCAACTTCAGCCAGCAGCTTGACGGGCGGCGCTTGGCCTGGAGAAACTCGTGCTCTGCTGGGTTTCCTGTTCATCCCTCAGAAAGCAGCAGAAACTTTCTCCAGGATGAATCGTCATTAAAAGAATGCCTCAACAAAAAAAAACAAAAAAAAACAAAGATGGGTGCAGCCAGGAACCTCAGAACATCTCCTGAAACACTGTTGAAAGAATGAAACTGAGTTTTTAGATACAACTGACTGCAGGATGACTGTCGCTGCCTTTCCGAACGTTCAGACTGCTCAAGCATCTCTCCAAAATCCTTTTTAACTTCTAGTTCACATAAAAATACTCTAATCATTAACTGTATCTTTTTCTCTACTGTTCAAGATTTATTTTGTTCCAGTGGCATAAAGTTGTTGGGGAAGGAAAAATGACAACGTGAGAAGAGGAAGCAACTGCTGCATAAACGCTTTCAAAATAAGAGTGAATATAAATCACTGGCTATTTGAAGAATCAACAATTCTTCAACACAGGTGTCAAATTTCATGCAGTTGAAAGTTTAGAAAACAGCAGAGTAAATTAGCATTTTAAAGTTAAACTGGACAATTTAAGGGAAGCTAACTGTACTAAACACCTCAGTTAAATTAACTATGTTTATTTATTATTAAAGTTCTACTAAACTTTAAAATGCTGCCTAAATTATATGTTTGAGATGAAAATGTTTAAAATGCAGAAATCTGGTTTGAACAGAACTTGTGTTTTCTGCCATGTCTGATGATAAAACAATATAAACGTTTCTGCTATTTAGGGTTAAAAACATCTTAAGGTCCAACTATGTAGAGGCTCTGCAGACCTGATTCACACAGTTGCTCAGTTTTATTCTCTGACAGTTTAAAGATGCAGAAAACTGCATCCAAAACATTTTTAAAAAACTTCCAAACAAATATTAGTTTCAGCACAAAAATAAAATGAGTGAATGCAAAATAATTCAGCAAATAGAGCAAATAAACTGAAGTTGAACAAGTTTCCTAATGAGGAAGGTCTAAAAAAAATTCCTCTGACTCCACACAGACATCCATGCAGAGACGGATCACAATCTGCAACGGGAACAGGAGGAAGCAAGCTGGACACCGTTGGAGATTGTGAGGTTTTTAAAAGCGTACGCCCTGATGGGAGCAATCGCCAGCGAATTGTTGTGCGCGCTGTTCGAGTCCAGTCATCATTTTCAGCTTCTGGCGCTAACACATTAGATATTTGCTCCTAGATCAGGGCATACGAAGACTTTAAAAACCGACAGACGGCCATCATCAACAACATTCGGTTTATTTTACTTTACCCAAAGACACGGTCAGAACGGAGCATGCTCTATAGTGGAGGAGAGAGAGGGAAAAGATGGCCGTTATCGCGTCATCGGACCAATCAGCATCGAGATTTAACCACCAGGAAGTGGAGGAAGGCCTTGGTTCTTTCCAAGCAGCCAGGATTTCTAGAAACATCTCAGTTATTCTCTGGATCCAGCGGCTGGAAAAAAGTATTCACATCTTTGTCTTGTCCCAATAAACAATAAATTAATTGATCAGGTGATAAGTTAAATGCTCAATAAGTTCAATTTCCATTTGCTTGATTTACCGTTTTTCTCTTTTTATCAAAAATCGGATGGCAAAAGTCTTCAGTGTGGTGTTTTGGTGTCAACTAAGACGTTTTAAAGGACAATTTTACTTACAGACACTTTATAATTCATTTTATTTGTTGTTTTGTTGATTTATTTTGGATATTTAAAATGTCTTCCAGAACCAATGTTAAATATTCCTTAGAATTTAAAGTTTATAGACAAAAGAAAACGGTCCAGGTTTTACTCAGGTTAATCCAAGCCATTGAACTCCCTCAGTACTGAAGTATTTGGAAACTATTGCTGGGTGTGAATACTTTTGCAGAATGCCAGATAAGTTTGGCTGCTTAGAGAGAATGTTCATCTAAAAAAAAAAACACACCAGAGGAGGACACCTGCCTGGAGACGTCTTGGTGGGACAGGAGACAGACAGACAAATCCAGTTAGACTTCATAATCACACATGCAAGGTTTCAAAACCAAACACACACATGTTGCAACTGATCTGAGCTGCAACACAGCCTCCACCAGCGGGGGGGCGCTACAGTCTGCCCAACCCTTAAAGAGACAGAGAGACAGGTGTACCTGTAGCAGGAGGAGGGGTGGGGGAAGAAGGACAGGTGGGAGGTGAACTGGCTCCTGAACCTGGAGGAGACAGAAAAACACACCTAAGATGGGAGAGGAGGGGTCATGACCTCTGGCCTCGAAGGGGGAGGAAGTTCCTCAGGACATAGACACATTTAATGTTACTGAAGTTTCAGTTTCCTTTTATATAATCACATATTTTTTTACAAACTCTATGGCACCAATTTAGCTCCATAGTTTAGGTGTCATGAAAGGGAAGAAGGACGGAATAAAAAACAACTCAAAACCACTTTTTACTTGCTCTTCTGTGTTGGCTACGCTATGCACATTCCCGTTGTCGTAGCAACTGACTGACAACAGCTCCACTAGCGCACTGGATTAAAAAAAAAACAAAAAACATTCAGTGCAGTAAAATGTATGTTTTCAGGCTTGACGTTTATTTTGTGATCATTAATAAGGGATCATCTGAACGCAGAAGTGGTTGGTGTGTGAGGTGCATTATTTTTATTTTTTAACTGAACCAAAACACAGAATTCTGCAGAACATCTACATGTTATAGTTGACAAAGTCAAGCTAGCATAGCTGACCTCACTCTCGCTTTTTTTTTTTTATTAAAACTTTGCTGACCTTGTTATCTTGTGGTCGTAGTTTTGACAATTAGTAGCAAAACACTGCATCCCTTCTTGTTCTTTTATATCAGGCGTTAATTTCAGATTTACGCATTGTGTTGACAGTTTGACAGCTAAAAATCTGCAACATCAAGTTGCAACTTATCTATAAGATTAGGTGATATATATTCACTGCCTCACTCCTCCAACAGGGGGAGCTCATGTCTGAGTTGTTTCACCCTTTTTCATCTCTTCCTTTACAAAACAAACTGTGCAGCTAAATTAGTGCCATAAAATTGATTTGTAAAATGTATATATTGGACCTGAAATAAGAGATGTCAAACTGAAAAATGAGTTTGACATCATAACATCAAATGTTATGATCAAAAAAACTTTAAATTTAACAGAAGCAAAAATATGTTAATGTTATGACAGATTATTAGGGACAGACGCAAAGGTTGATTTTTTTTTTAATTACAAGAATAAAGTCATAACATTAACCAAAACAAGATGTAAAATTATCAAAAGAAACCGCAAAATTACAAGAAAATTGACGTTTAAATGGGGAAAAAAGCTTCAATAGAGTAATTAAGATCAGAGGTGAGCAGCTCCGTTCGTCTGGTTCTGTGTCAGTTCGTCTGGTTCTGTGTCAGTTCGTCTGGTTCTGTGTCAGTTCGCCTGGTTCTGTGTCAGTTCGTCTGGTTCTGTGTCAGTTCGTCTGGTTCTGTGTCAGTTCGTCTGGTTCTGTATCAGTTCGTCTGGTTCTGTGTCAGTTCGTCTCAGAACCCTGCTGATCATAATTATTTGATGCTGATGTATTAAAAGACGAAAAGTAAAATTTCATAAGATGATCAACATTCCTCATTTTGACACCATGGTATGACTGATTTTTGTTGTTCTTATATATATTTTTTATTCTGGTAACAAGTATTTTTTTGGCTGCTTTGTTTCAATAATGTTGAGGAAAAGGAAGCAGTGAGAGGTCGTGACCTACCAGAGTTGTTGTTGTTTCGGACAGAGACGTCCTCTTCGTTCTCACACGTCGACTGTCTGGATTTCTGCAGGGACAAAAACGGCTTCAGAGACGTTTCTGCTCCAAATCGTCAGCTAAACGCTGAAACTGAGCAGCAGGCGCTTAGCAGCTGCTCCGTGTTTGACCTTTCTCGCCAGGATCTTCCTCCTCTTCTTCTCCTCTTCGGAGCCGTAGTGAGACTGAGCCCGGGTCAGCCGCCGGTGCTGATGCAGCTGCAGAAAGACAGAACCACTCAGTCAATCATTGAAGTTCATTTGCACAGCACATTTCAGCAACAAGACAGTTCGAAGTGCTTTAAATCATAAAAAGCACTTATTCATAGAAATAATTCAAAGTCAGTAATTGAAACATTACATTTAGTCATTTTTACACATCAGCTTATTGATTAATGTTTCAGAAGCAACTCAACAGATGGGCTTTTAGTCTAGATTTAAAGGAACTCAGTGTTCGGCCACCAAACCAGCAGAACCCACCATCCTCTGCTCTTCATGCAGCCGCTTCTCCAAACTCCCCTTTGCCGACTTCAGCGCCTCCTTCAGGCGGCTGGGAACCTGACGGAGAACAGTCGGTCAAGTTTCTGATCACTTCTGAAACTACGATGCTTTTAGCTCTCCTCCCATTCTCACCTTTATCTGTAGTTTTTCTGAGTGTTTGAGCTTGACATCACTGAAGAGCCTGAAAGATACAAAACAAAAGTACATTTTGCTGCTGCTGCACAAATTGCGTTTGTTAACTTAAAACATGCAGAGAAGACCTGGTGGGCCAGTCTGTCAGTCAAACCTCTCACTGCAAAGGTTGATTTTTAGACCTTTGCTGAGGTACAAAATGTTGATGGATAATATCGGCTTCACATTTCAGAATCAGCTAATCAAAGATCTCCTAAAATTAAGGAAACTGGTGCTGATAATATGTGCTGATAAATGTTTCCTCCCTCTCTAGTTTCCTTCGTGTCTACTATGTCTTTAAACTTATTTCAACTTATTTAACCTTTAACCTGCTGGTTAACTTTCTCCTGGGCTTCCTGTGATCCACACCAAACAGCACAGTGACGACTGGCTGTACTTTAACTAGGCCAACTGACTGGTCATGCTGATGAGCCGACAGTTTAATTTGACAATTTCCTGCAGTTAAATTAACCTCTATATTTTTGAGAGGCACCATCATTTTTGTCCCTTCCTATTTTATTAGTTTATTTTTTAAACTATTGGTTGATTTTCTGTAATATTTTTATTTATTTTTTCTTTTGTCAGGTTCAAGTTATGACCATACTGTTTTGTTGGTCACTAACAGAAATTCGGTTCACATGTGTATCTCAGATTATTCAGTTCTGCAACGTCTGTTGTGTATTTGCTGATCACATACAACTTTATAGTTAAATTAAAAATGCCAGATTACTTTGTGAATCCATTTTTATGTCTGTTTTAATTATCCCTTCCTCTATTTTTAAATGACAGGACTCCTTTTAGATTTAATTGTCTTCATTTTCCTTTAAGCCTGAAACACTGAGAATGAAAACAAACATTTCTTGTGCATCTGCAGCGGATCAGGACTCACGGAGTCTGGATGAGCGCCGGCACCGTTGGCATGCCGCTCTTGCAGGCGTCTGTGGACAGGATGGACTGCAGAACCGACACTGAACACAGACATGGAGTCAGACATGTTGCGGAGCCGTTAGGACGTTTGATCCACATTAAAGTGGCGATACAGACCCACGGCGGCGTGGGGGGCGGACGGGAACTGGTCCACTGGGACGCTGTCCGGCGGCTGGCCGTACGTCATCTCGTACAGTAAATGCCCGAAGCAGAAAACGTCGATGCTTTCTGTAGTCTGAAGGTGGAAACAGAAGGTGGTTTTGTGATCTGATCACAGCTTCATAAATCTGCTGCTGTTTGTAGTTTTATTTTCACTTCCTGTAAATTTTCTATTTTTATTTCTCAAATACACATTTTCATTGTTTTTAACAGTATTTTTAATAACTTCACAATATTTTATGTTGTAATTTAACCCAACACTGCAGCATGTCATCCAAATTCTCTATATTTTCTATAATTCTCTATATTTTTAAGTTTTGTGTAAATCTACATCAGTCTTTCTCAAACTGGTCTGCAAGGTGCTGCATGTAAACACAGTTTATTTCCCGTGAAGTAAGCTCAAAGTGTGACACGGATTAAAAGTAATAATCATAAGTGGCTGACGACCGGGTCACTCAAAAATAAATAAAAGAAAAACAGAGCTAAACATACCGGTGGAAAGAAAACAACGGCATAAATATTTGGAGGAATTTGTGTCTGCAGGAATATTTGTCAGTTTCTGAGAGAGTTGCAGAACTTTCGTTGTTTTCAGAACACTAGCAGGTTATCGACACGCAGGTCTCGGTCTGCCTGGCTGCGCTGCTGCAGATGTGCTGAATGCGATACGAAGGTGAGCAGCGCTGCACCCCGCACTGACTAACTGCATCTTAACGCCATAAATAAACAGAATGTTTAACGGGAACAGAAGTGGCCCACGGACGGAGCCTTGAGGAACCCCACAGGTGAAGGTGAAGGTCATTCTCACATACGTTGATCTTCCTCAGCTGCGTGAACGCCGGCCTCAGGACAGAGGGAACTCCCAGCAAGCCGTTCTCCACATCCACCAGCCGACACACGCCGTCGTCCACCAAGATGTTGGAGGCGTGCAGATGGCCGAAGAACAGGCCGCTGTCGTGGAGAAGCTTTAGGCTCTGAACACACACAGACAGACAGTCAGACAGCTGCAGCGGCAGGCTGGCATTTCGGGTCGGTTGCATGCAGGTGTGGTGTTTACCTCCAGGATCTGACGGCCGAACAGCTGGATCTGCTCCAGCTCCAGGCCCTGGCTCTTCTTGGGGTTACAGTAC
This sequence comes from Poeciliopsis turrubarensis, assembly GCA_010277015.1. Lineage (NCBI taxonomy): Eukaryota > Metazoa > Chordata > Actinopteri > Cyprinodontiformes > Poeciliidae > Poeciliopsis > Poeciliopsis turrubarensis. The sequence continues at coordinate 1,719,577 of VMRN01000037.1, read as the reverse complement.
TTCTTCAGGTGACTCTCTCTGGGTTTCACCTGGACACATTCAGACAGAGAGAAAGACTTATTTCAGGTTCAGGTAGAGAGAAAACATCTGGACCACATCCATCTCAAATCCCTCAACTCGCCAGGCCCCTATTCTACTGTGGGAGTTTGTCCCAAAAGCCACAAAATTGCTCCACAGGAAGCACTAAAAGTTCCAGAAATCTGCCATGTTTCATTCTGAGAAGGACAATGCGTTAAGTTTTACCAGAAAATAACAGGAGAGAAAAAGAGAAACCTCTAACTGCATTTTCGTCTTTTAGCCTGTTCTTTATTTGGATTTAGCAGCTCGTTTTCATTCATATGGGGACGGAGATCATTTCTAAAGCAGGAAGTGGACTGCAGAGCAGGGAATTCTGGGTAAATGCAACCAAAACAAACGCTAGAGGGAGAATGGAGAAAAATGAAAAGTACAACTTGAACAGGTTCAGATTGAACAGGTTCAATAGGCAGTTTGGCCTCCGGAGTCCAGATCCGAACCCACAGAGTTCTGGTCTGGACCGCAGAGGTCCAACTTTCTGAACAGCAACCTGGAGAAAACATAAACCAACTCTGGGCGGAAATAAATCTTTCGAACTGATCCAACAGAGAGAGAGTGTGTTTGACAAAGCAGCTAAAGTCGGTCCGGCCAGTTGTCAGAGAGGTACCGGTTCTGTTGGAGAGGCGGCGCATGCAGCAGGAGGCCCGTTACCTTGCAGATCTGGTCCCTCAGGGAGCCTCTTTCACTGAAGGGCCGGATGAGCAGAGCCGAAGACTCGCTGGTGCTGGAGAACAGCAGCGGACTCAGATACGGCGTCTGGAAAAGAACCAACCGTGATTACCGGCCGGGCTGGTCAGAGTCACAGCCTTACCCAGAACCCAAGGTTCTATCAGAGCAAACTGGGCTTCCAGAACCTCAGCAGAACCTCACGCTGGTCTCTATGCGTTACTGTATTAATGCAGGAATTCAAGTAAAAGGAGCCCAGACCAGAACCGACAGCAGGTTCTGTCCAGAACGTGGAGCTCCAGAGGTCCAGATTTAAGGTTCTGATGGATGGGTTTATTGTTCTGACCCAGTTTGGAGCTGAAAGCTGCGGTGGTCACCTGAGTCAGAAGGAGCCGTTTGTGCAGCAAAATCTTTTTTGTGCCGCCACCATTTTAAAGATATTAATAAATGTTTCCAGAGGTCATGAAAGGTCAACCAGCCCCCATCATCTTCAAATCAGAGAAAACGTGTCAATAAACTCAGCTATGTCTGTGGAGCAAACATTTTTGTTTATGTTGCTTTTGTTTTGAAGACAATAATGAAAGTTTAAAGGTCAAAAGGTCAACCAGTCGCCCAACAAAACCCAAATTAAACGAAACCTTTGATAAAATTGGTGTCAAAACTTTGCAAACATTTGACACCAATTTCATTTGAAAAACAAAATTGAACAAACAAAATCAGCACCAATAACAATTTTTGCTGCAGTTGGATTTAGTTTTGGAGAAGGTGGAAGGTTGACCTTTCATGACCTCTGGAAACATCTATTAATACCTTTAAACTGACAAGAAACATTTTGCTGCACTAACACTTGACACCAGTTTTGTTAGATTTGAAGAACCTGGGGGTTAAGTACACTGCAAAGAGAAATCCCAGGATGAGTTCTGACCCGGTTCGCTGCTGTGCTTATTAGCAGGATTCTGATGACTCTGCAGTTTTTGTCCTTACAGACGCAGTAAGGAAAAAGCAAAAGCAGGGAATCACTTCTCGCAGCGCTGCTGGTTTATCGGCTCGTTCTGTCAGAGGAAATTGCAGAAACAGTCGCGACGCAGCAGTTTTCACCATTTTCACATCAAATCCCTGATAACAGGAACTTGAGAACTGCAGAGCGAAAACAACTGAACGATATCAAACCAGATTCAGAGAGCAGAGAGCTTACAGAGGGGTTGGAAAGCAGCTTCAGGGCCGACTGCAGGTCTTTGTCTGAGAGGAACTTATCAGGACCCAGATCCACCTGCAGACACAAAAACAGGCGGTCAAACAGAAAACCTGCTGCTGTTTCTCTGTTCTTTGATTTAAAGGATTAACTTGGTACTTTGTCCGGTTTCAAACAGAGCAAAGATAAAGCTGAGCTGCGTTTGCAAGATTTAAATCAAGAATGGACAGCAACATCAGACCCAACCAGTTAGGATCCATGAACGGAGGCGGTTCTGTCTGATTCAGCCTGAACTAATCGGTACAGGGACTTTCAGCTGATTCAGGAGGAAAGGAAAAAAAGAAAGATTTTAAAGTTTCTTAGAAGGTTTTACAGCGTTTTCGCTCCGAGGGACAAATGAAAACGAGGATCAGCCTGATTTAATCCTGCTGCAATGCTCTACTGAGCCACATGCTTCGGGAGTTCTCCTTTGTCGGAGGTCAGAGTTCAACAGGAACTCTGAGTCGGTCGTCCTGCTTACCCAGCTCAGCAGGAAGCGCTCTTTAGGCTGCTCCTTATTTTTGATCAGGAAATATTTCTTCCTTATTCTCCATCCTGAAAAATTACAAAACAGATTTCAAAATCTTCCAGAATTAATTCAGTGTATTTAGTTAATATATCACCAACATTTGACCAAAAAAAGCAGTTAATTAATTTTAAAATGCACTTGCGCCCGAGTAAGACTTTTCTAATAACTGTAAGGTATTTTTATGTTATTTTCGTCTCCTTGCTGTACAGTACATAATGATAATGTGGTTATTTATACATTTTGTTTATTTAATACTTTTGAATTTTTGTGTGCAGCTGTTACACCTGAAACTCCCCAAGTTGGGACAACAAATAGAAATAGAAAGGATATATTTCTATTTTCTAAGCAGTCAATTTCTGAGCTCTGATCGGAGAGCTCGTGTCTGCAGCGCCCGAGTTCATCAATCAAAATAAGACACCATTATTTACAAACATTTTACAATTTCTCTGTACTTTCTCTTATAAATGAGGTTATCATTTTAAATGCAGCTGAAAAACTTGATCTACGAGTTTAACATCAGTCAAATTCAAATCAACTGAAGGAACTTTCTCTCTACAACGATTTAAAGGATCTGGATGTACATCAACTTTTGTTTTCAAGTATTTATAGTATTCTAGGTTTTTGTTTCTGTTTAGAAATGTTTCTGCTGTACAGGATTATATTCAGATTATAAATTTTACTTGACGCAACAGATTCATAAAAAATATGAACCACTTTTAAACTATAAATTACATTTTAAAGGTTTGGTGCCTTTTTCTGAAAAGCAGCAAAATAATTTCACTTTTAGTTGAGATAAATCTCATGACACCAATGCACTTCCCGGCCTGAGAGGTCAGAGTGCAGCAGCAGTTGGCGCCATCAGACCGATGCTTACCCATATCTTTGAGGGGCTCCAGTACCTCCCACTTTGGGTCTGACCTGAAGAACATGGAGACTTGCTGCAGAGCAATTTCTAAGAGACAGAAAGAGACAAACTGCATCATCTCAAGTTTACTTTCACTTCAGGATGGGATTAAATGTCCGAGGAAATTCAGGAGCTCCTGAACCACAGAAATCAGCAACCAGAAGTTCTTCACAGATAAAAGCTGAGTGCCAACCTGTGTAGTTGGCTGAGTAGTTGTTGGGGTCGAGGAACTTCTTGACAAACAGGGAAGTGCAGATCAGGGGATGCTGGGTAATGGAGTCCAGGTAGGCCTGCAGTCCCCTCTGCCTCTCTGCTATGAACTCTCTGTCCATGTTTCCGATCAGTTTCTTTGGAGGGAGCGGCAGACTGATTCCACACACCTGAAAGCAGGAAGTCATTCAGATCTGGTGCAAACTTAGCATAACCTGAGCTATTTAGCATAGTGACAGTTTCAACAAATATGTAAAACAAGATATATTTTATAAAAGTTACATCCTGCAGCTCTAACAAATACGGATCCCAAGACAAGCCGGACTCGGTGCAGGATGAAGACACCAGTTCAAAGTTGCGGTGATAATCCAGAGCAGGAAAGGGGCAGAAACACTGCCAACTTCCTGTGATTGTGACCAAAAAACTGGTCAACTGGGAGAGAAATGCTGCAGTTCTGGTCCAGTCCGAGTGTCTTACTGGACCCGGGGCCCGTTCATCCCCATGTCTCTGGGTGTCTAGTATGCCTCCAACAATTAAGGGTTAGAAAAATCAGATGACTTAGATTTTCAAGTCTGTAGATTCAAAATATTCCTTTAGTATAAAATAAGATCCCAGGCCAGATACCAGGATACGACCTGGTTCTACTAAAGTTTGGCTGCAAACCACTACAATCAAGCCTTTCCTGACTTTACAAGTCAGTAAGAAATATCTCCAGTTTCAAACAACTTTTATAAACAAATTTATTTATAAAAATAGATGATAAATAACCAGATTATAGGGATAAACAATATGGTTTAGCGGCTAAACTCTTTCCTCTGCCTACATCTCCCAGAATGCTGTGCGGTTCTGGATCAGAGTTCAGTGAATGGTCTTTATATTGATTATTCTATCAGATGTGTCACCTATTGCTATTCTTCACACATCTATTGTAATATATCTTATTGATTTATTGTTCAGCTCTACCAGATTAGATACCAGCAATAATCTTACTTTAGCAGCCGCAGGACTGAATAGGGAGCAGATATAAGGTTACACCTTTTTTTCCTCATTTTCATTCATAATTTCTTTTAGTTGTTTTATGAGCTATTTATATTTATTTTTAAGTGAATGAATTAAAAAAATGACATGAATGCTTTTCTGGTTTAAATAAAAGCATTTCGATAAGGTTAGCTTTATTTGTTTCCGTTACAACGTCACAAAAAAAGGAAACAAAATAAAGGGCTATTTTAAAAACCAATAAATTCACCAAATAAAGCAATAAGCTTACACTTCCCTACCCTTTTCATTGACAGCAGTCTACACAAATGAAAGATATCTAAACACATTACATATATGTCTTCAAATCAGCATAAGATTTTATAATTTTACATTTTAAGGCTCTTAAAAAGTTCACCAAAAAGCACATAATTTGAGATTATTAAATGTATTCCATAGTTTCACACCAATAAGTGAAGCATCTAGATTTTACATTTCCTTTTAGCACATTGTAACGTTCCGGTTCTGCACTCTGATTAAAAGCATAATCTCAGACCTAATATTTACCGGTCGGTGATTCTGCATATTCCTGAGTACAAATCAGTCAGCCTTAAAAAAATGTCAAAGTTCAGATTTGGACAGATAAAAATAGCAGAACTCAGACTCTATTTTGCAGGATCAAGCAGGGAGCCTGAGTGTCGCAATCCGTCTGCAACGCCGTCAATCAGCGACGCAGATTAGCCAAGACGAAGCTGTGGGAAAACCCAGACCAACGGACCTGGAAAGTTGCAGCTCAGGTTACTGCACCGCTTTTCTTCTTCTTCCATGCGGCCATTTTACCACAGAACACTTCCTAGTGATTCATCAGGATTCGTTTTTATACTTCGAGTCTTTGCAAAACACACATTACATTCAAAACTAGGTTATAATAGTTTTAGTTTATGATAGATTTGGGTTTGTTATTACAGTTTAGTTTCCCTTAACTAAACTAAAACAAAACAAAAAGTCTAATTCTAACTTAATTAGTCTTTTTGCTTGTGTTACGTCCAACCAGAACGAACATATTTAAGGACACGTAGACAAGAAAGGTTTTTCAAGGTTTAACATTAATGTCTCTCCAATACATAACAGCTTGTCAAATTTTGTAAGTTTTAGTCAGATTTTAGAGTGTGTTTGTGAGTTTTTATTAGTTAAATATTGTTTAGTTTTAGTTTAGATTTTATTGTTAATAGTAGTAGTTTTAGTTTATCATACTTTGGGTAAGTTTTAGGAGTAGATTTCAAAAAGGTTTAAGTATCATATTGTGACTGTCTACATTGTTTGGATGATGAATACTCAACAGAGGAAACCATTTTGAAAAAACAATTATTAAACTATTGTTGAACAACAAACTGACTCTGGTGTTTTATCACAACTTTTGCTGGCGCCATTTTTGGGGATTATCGCCAGGAGGAGAATGGAAAGCTAGCTTCAGCTAGTTAGCATAGCCTGAACTAGCCTGAGCTAATTAGCATAGCTGTCATGACATAATGACAGTCAAAATCACTATAATTTTTATTTTATTTTTTTTATAAAAGATACATACAGCAGCTTTAACCCAGCACACAGAATTAGGAACCCGTAGCAGTTTATTAACGTTTCACCGCTAATGTTGTGTTTGTTTCAGTTAGCATGAAACTCACCATCAGGCTGCTGTTCAGGATGTCGAAGTCGCTGTAGCGGCGAATAACCTGCAAGAAAAACATTCTGTCAGCTTCATCCATTAATATCTATTGATCCATCATAACCTCAGAGAGTCAACCTGAAGACTGTACATAAATACAAGCTGTGAAACAAGATGGCTGCCCTGTCATCAGTTTAAAGCACAGTGGTTGGAAAAAAAATCCAGATTTTCCAAATCTATCCATCCCATCCATTTTCTAACACCCTTGTCTCTAGTGGGGTTGGGAGGTGATGGTGCCTCTCCAGCTAACGTTCCGGGCGAGAGGCGGGGTCACCTGGACAGGTAAACCGTCGGTCGCAGGGCATCAGAGAGAGAGACAGACAACCATGTACTCACACCTAGGGAGGATTTAGAGAGACCAAATAACCTGATGGTCATGTTTTTGGACTGTTGGAGGAAGCTGGAGAACCCGGAGAGAACCGTTTATCTACCATCATTGGTGGCTATGCTAACTAGCTTTAGCATTTACAGCTGGATTCACAAACTGCAGTGTAGCAGACTGTTATTAACAGCTCTAAGACCCGCCTCCTGGCTCTGATTGGTTGTTTATAGTCAGCTGGGAGAAGACAGAGGAACTCAATTTGTTCACAGATTATCTGTCTCAAAGCAAATTGTCACAATATGGACATTTTCAACAAATATGTAAAAAATATATTTTATATAAAAACTACATACAGCAGCTTGCAGTTATCAGGGTGTTTAAAACCTTGCTGGAAATAATGCATTGGTTTCTGGGCTCTCTGAATCAAAAGGATTAGGACATCAAGACTAATCATTCATTAATTTATAGTCACATTTTATGAGATCTTCCTAATATGAGTAAGCTCCGGCTGTGATTGGTGCGTTTACCTGCCAGCTGTTGTCTGAAGACACGCCCCTCTGGACTCTGATGATGTACTCCTGAGACACAGAGAAGACATCAGGATTTTCTTAATTCAGTATAATCCAATTAAACATGTTAGTATCTTCCACTAGTTTATAGTATGTATTATGAGCTGCTGTGATTGGTTGAACACAAACATTTAACCGTCATGACAAACAGAAAATGTTTGACATGTTTTATCATCCTTTATCATTTCAGAAGCAAAACAAAACATTTCATAAAAAAGATAATCAAATGAAAAAACTTTCAGAGAAATCACACCTTCTCAAATAAAAATGATTTTACTCATCATAAAAGTTATCAATATGTATATTTGGGAGGAAATACAAAAAAAGGCCAAATAAATAAATGCATCAAAACCTAAATTAGGTTATAATTTTCAAACCTGAAAATCCTCTCACAGTTGCTGTTGTCCCTGTTGCAATTTTTTTTCCTTCCACTCAACTTTCCATGATTATGAAATATCAAAATATTTCAGTTTCCTGATGAGCTGAATTTTTGTTTTCATTCTTTTTAAGCCAGAATCATCAAAATTACAAGAAATATTTCGCTCTGTGTTACGAGAGAATATTTGAGTTTCACTTTCTAAAACTGAATAAATATTTAACTTTTTATCTTATGGAGGCCTCTAATCTCAAAATATTAGTCAAATCAAGAATATGGTTTAGTTGATTTCGTTCATAATGACATTATGCTTCCATTTTTGTTTTTTTACTGTTAACCAATTTTTATTATAAATTCACAATCTTTTAATAGTTTTTCAGGATTTGGTTCAGCTTTAAATCTCTAATGTTGCACATTAAATCTGATGCTGGCTGGATTGTTTCAGAATATAAAGCAATAATAACTCATTCCTAAAGGTTGAACTAAATTTTGAATAGATTCATTTATTTCAGACATTCCATCAAGAGAATAAAACTAAACAAAATAAACTTAATTTTCCTAAGTTTAATTGCATCACCCTATTACCAACCATACACACATAATTACACGCAAATACACCACTTATTTGGTTACTGTGTAACTGAAAGGTGGGATGAAAAAGTTTAACTCATTTAACCATAATTGTTCACAACATAATAATATTCTGATTTCCTGTTACTCTTCAAATTAAAAAGCATTCTTATGTAAATAATACATGGGGAACATAGCTGGAAGCCAGCTGCTCTGCGGCTCAACGGTTAGGTTTCTGTCGTAATGTTCTGGTCATTAGAATTACAGTAAAAACGCTGACGTCACTTCCTGTGAAGCTACAGATTTATTGGAACAAACAAGCAGAACAGCACTGAGCTCGCTGCTGATTGGAAACCAGTTTAATGTTGGTTTCTACTGCTAGTTGAAGGGTAATCTGTCCTGTCCACCAACGCAGCAGCTTTTACATTTTCAGGTTCATCAGTAAACTTTAACCAGGAAAAAGGTTCCACAACAGAGAAATAATTCACCATTTAGCTCTGGTCCATCATCCCACTTGCATATGGGAGACACAGTAAATGACGCCTGACTGGATTTCCACTCCTTTTCTCTCCTAGATATGCTACTCCCTAAAGAGGGCGCTGTCCTGTGATGTCATTTCCTTTCCCTTATGTGTGTAAGTATGTGCATGCAGATGCACGTGTGTGTGCACATGTGAGGAGGCAGCAGCAAAGAGAGATGCTGGTGGATCATTCCAAATAAAGCATGTGTTTTATTGTGTGTTGCTGAAGTAGTCTGGTGTTCTACTGGATAAGCTTTTAATGCTGACACCATCTGCAGAGAACCTGCGGAAACAGAGCCGGCCCAAGGCATACGAGCCCCCCACACCGCTATGGGGCTGCTGAGAGAACCAAACTAGAATCATGCTTTTTTTTTTTTAATTAACACTGAGTAATACAAACATAAATGCTGTTACACGAGGAAAAAAAATATTTCTATATTTTTATAATTGGTGGACAAATGGGATACCGATTATAAATTCTTATTGCTGTTGGCTGATTTCTCTGTTGGAGAAATATAAGACATTAAACTTCTTAACTTGTTCACTGTAAATTCAGTGTTTTTCTGTAATTGTTGCGTTCTAATAGTTCAAATAAACTGGCAAACTTAAATATCACCCTGCATCTCAAAATCCAAATTATAATAATTATTTTTTGTTTGTTTGCTAGAGGGGCCCTCAAATTAAAATATGCATTGGGCCCCAAAAAGACTTTAGTCGGCTCTGGATGGAAACTGAAAGCAGGAATAATCTCTACAGATTTCACTGGTGGAAAGGTCCAGTAACGATGATCATAATGGGCCGAGAGCAGAAGTTCTGGTTCTGTTATGGAGGGCTGGCCTGACATCAGCATGCTGAGCCAACTCAGCTGATCCCCGCCAGACTGTCAACAACGAACAGCGCCTTAGGCCTATTATCGGACACGGGGTCCCGTGCTGCTTCGTTCTCCAGAGCAAATCAGCAGGTAAGTATCTAGGAAGTTACCCAGTCAGCGCCCGAAAATAGACTCCAAGAGTAAATCTGGTGGTTCTAATGAAGTTCTGACGACAGTAATTACGCGTTAAAGTTGTAAACTGGGTTTTTACAGCTACGTTTAATCTGGAGATCATCCGCGCAGTTACACACACACAGCGGAGTCCGATAGTTGAACCAGCAACCACCCGTCTTTTGAGAAGTTCTTCAGACTTGTAGAAACACCGAAGCGGGGCCCCAGGGTTCGGGTCTCTGACCGACGCCGAACGCTGCTGGTGGGCCAGTCCAGGTAAGCACTCACCGTGTGGGACTGAAGGTTCTGGCTGGCTTCGATCAACGCCGTCAGCGGCAACGTGTCGTCCAGCAACAGCCTGCCGGGGGTCGGGGACTTCTCCAGGAGAGACATCCCGGAAGGATAGACAGTGGAACTGGGAACCAAAGCGTTTGTCTGTCGGTGACACCGAGACGGAACTCCGCTGAGCGCCGGAGGAGTTCCAACAGCCAGCTATCAGTTAGCCAAACTGCTAGCCAGCAGAAGTCAATGCTGTGGCAAAGCGACAGCGCCACCTGTTGGCCTGGAGTAAAAATATCAACAACAGTTTTCTTTTTTTTTTTTTCTTCTTCTCTTTAGAAGAAACATTTTATTTTGGCGGTTGGCAAAAAACGTTGTCAGCCTTACCGCCACCTACCGGTAAGGAGTGTGAACCACATGACAAGAATAAATAAATTATGTCCTATTATACAATTTGCACTGTTTAAAAAAATCTAATATACCCTGATATCTTCTGCTTCCTGAATCTTTTGCAATAACTCGACAATGTCAAATTTTCTTCTCATACTACTACAATTAATTTTGTTTTCTTTGAATTCTGAATTCGGTAATTCCTACAATGCTATTGTCTCAAATTCCCCACAGTCACATTTCCCTGTCTGGTTTTTCCCTGTCAAAATTAATGAGCATAACATACTGTCACAACATAATGACAGTTTTAACAAATATATAAAAAAATATTTCTATAAAAGTGACTCCAGCTTTAATTTCACTTAGGAGAGGATGTAGGCTAGAGCTGCTGCTGACTCACTCATCTGTTGTCAAGTGGTAAAAGGTACAAGTTCAATATATGAATATGTTGGTAATTCTTTTCCTTAATTCATTAAGTGTTAGTGAAATGGAGGCAAACACTAGTCTGCAGTTAAGCTAACTATGCTAAATGGTTGATAATCTCACCTCTCCGACAAAAACTGGGTTACAAATTGACACTCTGACCTTTTTCTCTATATTTACTTTTTGAAAACCTTACTTCATTATTTTTCCACAGTTGTTTTGTCTTCTACTTATGGAGACAATCTAATCAACTCCTTGCAAATATGTGTTGCTCTGAGAGACGCAGCTTGCAAAAACACAAGATACTGAAAAATATAATTCTTCAACCTGATCCCCTTCATGTTCAAAGGACTGTCAATCCGTTACAAATGTTCATACCAGGATCTTATCAATGCCAATATGAAGATCAGTTATTACTGAAAATATATTCTGAGTTTCTCTATATATTGTGTAACCCCAATGTTCATAAAACTCTTCTCTTTGACATGGGGTGTTTGTATTTTTGTTCAGTGTATTTATTATTATTTAGTCATAGGCTTCTTCAAATTCACTGGAACAGATCAGGAGATCCTTCCTGCCAGCAGCCATAACTCTCCACAATAACTCTGAAAAAGTTTGAATTAATGGGAATTTAATTTACCTTTGGGGAGAAAAAGCATTTTTGAATTTGAACATTGTTTATTTCAGCTACCAGGCAGAATGAAACAGAAAGGAAATATGTGGTCGAATGTGCAACTGAATGTGGAGTGTGTTTCAGGATTAAAGTCAAGGAGCTGTCCTCCTGTGTTTGGCCAGCGCAGGGCATTCTGGGTAACTGCAACCACACAACATGCTGGCGTCTAGAGGCAGCAGGAAAAATGACTCGTTAGCCAAAGAGTAAAGAGAAATCCTCCAATCCCTACAATCTGACACCACTTCATTTTTGTTTATATTTTGTAAAGAAGAAAGTTGTGCTCTGTGTTTTCTGAAGAGGATTTTATGTTGTTTCCTTCAGTGGTTCTTGGTGCAGCGCCCCCACAGGTGAGGAGGGGAACAGTTTATTTTCCAAAGGGTTTGGTTGGTTTTAGCAGTGAGACAGTAAACCGCAGCAGCTAAAAAAGTAGCAAATGTTGCAACTTTAGTCCCCAATCAAACTGAGTCTACCAGATTCAGGTGGGGAAACGGAGATCTTCCATGCTACCGCATGTTCTCATGTTTTATTTAAGTAATCGGGAATGATTGTTGCACATAAAGACAATTTACGTTATGCTCTATCTGAACTGAACTTGTACTTCGAGCATCCTCTTCATGAAAATGCTTTACTACAGCAGAATATCTTCAGTCGAGGGTTTCTTCACAACCGTTGTAGCACAGACTGCTGCAGGAGATTCTTTCTGCCCACAGTCATTAGAATATAAAACAAATCTTTGAAGAAGCTTGGGTACGATGAGTTTCAGCAACATTTAATTTCCCTTTGTGATCAATAACATATCTTTGAATTTATTTAAAATTCAGTCAGAAGATCTTCCAATGAGCCGCTTCATTTAATTTTCACTCTTCCTCTCCAGGTACTTCTGTTCCTCAGTGAATTAAGAGTGAAAACTTGTCATCTATAAATGTAAAACACTTAAAAAATGTTAAAACCACAGTGAAAATATTGCAGGAGTGACAAGTTACAAACACGTAAAAAAATACAACAAATTGCTTTTCACAAACTCAAGGACAAAAATAAAACTCTTCTATTTATATTATATCACATTATCAGGTCATAGAACCACTTTTTAACCCGATGTCCAACAAGTTGTTGCTGCAATGTTTAAACATAAATTACATTTCTGTGACGGGAGATTAGCTTAATAGAGTTTGTTGTTCAAAACGTCAAAATGATTGACTAGAAACATTTACATATAAAGTAGCACTTCATTAAAACAAAATTTAAACCAAGAATATTATGAGTTTAGCTGATTTCACTCAACAAAAATATTCTACTTTTATAAACTGATGCATTAGTCCGTTTAATCCTACAAAGTCCAGTTCGTTTGGGGATGCTAATCAAACTCTAAAAAAACAACCAACCTCAGGTCTCAGTTGGGTTGAAGTGAACTCTGGTTCGGTTCTAGCAAACCAAACTGCTGCAAAAGCAGGACTTGGACAACAGCGCAAAGCATCCTGGGTAAATGCAACCAAACAAAAATGTTGGAGTTTAGAACTAGTGGGAAAATGACTTGAGGTCTTTCGCCAAAGACATAAGAGAAATCCTCCAATCGCTACAATCTGAGGACTGCAGCAGCTGGAAATGTACCAAATGTTGGGACTTCGGTCCTGTTGCATGTTGCTGTCAGACTAAATGCTGCATGAACCAGCAGATCAAGTCTTTGGATATCAGCTTTGGTCTGCGGTTCAGAAATCCTCTAGTTTGATTCAACAAATCTTTCCTGAGGCGAGTGTTGGGGACGTGGTGATTGTTGGGCCACATAAGCCTGGAATCAGCAGTGGCCGTAATCAGTAGTTAGTGGTCTGACCACAAATGCACTACAGGCGCTACTACCAATACGTTCCCTTCGACTGCAGCTCCTCAACTCCTCAGCACCTTCAAGTCTTCTGGTTTTATCTCCAAATCGTGCCAGAGTTCCTTCCTGATTGGCCGGCGGCCCGGGCTACAGGGATGCTGCATGAGCGTCGCTGCGCTCCAGCTGGTGCAGCTGAGGTTTGCAGGCTGCGCTGCAGCGAAGCGACGACACCGCAGGCGGCTCCTCGTCACCTGAAAGACAAGCAGAGCTGATAAATCCATGCGGAGACTGTAAAGTCAGCGCACAGCATTCAGACCCCTCCAGTTATAATTATTAGCCTGTACCTATTTTTATCTTGGTGCCATCTGTTTCTGGCCATTTTCCCCCCAAAATTGTAAAACGATAGTAAAATATATGAAACATCAGTAATTATCGTTAATCGGCCAAAGCAGTGATATTAATATTGGATATTGATATTCATATCATCTCTAATATTTATATCCTTTAATTTTTTGTCAATATGCTGTTACAACCTGTAATTTAAATCAATTATTTTTACATTAAGCATCAACAATATAAATTGAAGACAAAGGAAAAAACCTCACATGAAAAACCAAATGCTCATGATTTTTGTTTTATTTCATTATTCATACTTTATAAAAGTTAACATTTATATTCAGACCCTTTTATCAGCCCTGTTGCAGCTAATTAATGCAGTTCAATCTGAGTTTAAATGTTCAAGTCATCAAAGGTGCTTAATATCTATAATTTGATGATCAGTTGATTAATTGGATAAAGAATTGGCACATTCTGAAACTGTTTCATTTAATCCCTTTTTATACAATATTATAAATGCATTAAAATGCAAATAAACAGATAAGTTTAGTTTTAAATAAGAAATTAAACATTGTATTGCCTAAAATGCATCATCAAACCATTCCTGGATGCATCTGCAGTTTGAAAAAATGCTTTTAACATCAGCGTGTGTTCAAGGTTCATTAGAATTTACAGTTTATTGAATTTTTCAAAAGTGTTTTTACATTGTTATCATGTCATTAGTACCACTATTCTATTTCTTTGAGCTCTTCAATTGGTTAGTTGTGAACTAAATGAGGAATGAATCTAACTCTGCAGCGCTGCAGCTTTACCCAGGCCAGACGAAGACGATTCGCTGTCTGCCAGAGAGGAAGAGTCTGCCTGGTCATGTGACAGTCCCTCCATCAGGGGGATGGAGAGCTCCGACGACGGGACGGACGAGTCGTAGATTCCAGAATCCCGAGGAGGCGGGACGTCCGGGCCGGAGGAGCCGGGCTCCTCGGTGTGGCCCCGGGCCGGTCGCTCTTCATCCTGGAGGACACAGGGAGCTGAGGAAGAGGAGGAAGACTCTTCGGGTAAAACTCCAGATCTGCTGGTGGACAATCTGCAGAGAAAAAGCAAATGAGTTCATACCCACAGTAAAGTTTTTTAAACTTTTCCATCACCACTTTTAAGATAAAAACAAGACAAATGAACTAAAGAAGACAGTTTCAATTCACTATTATTTAATCACAGCAAAAACACAAAAACCTAAATATTCTTAGTCTAATTTCTAGTGCAAATACCTTAGCAAACTGGAAGACAAGAATAATGTTCAAGTAACTAATCAGCAAGATACAGAAGCTTGTTTTAAGTAAATAACTCTTTAATATTGATAAAATAAAAGATCTACTTTCATTGGCTGAAGCATCTCTTAGGTGCAAAGCTAAAGTTAGCATGAGGGCTACCACCAGCATGCAGAGCGAATAGCATGTTGGCACTAGCAGAAGGATGTGGGTTATCAGCAGCATAAAAAATTACTCCTGACGCTGTAATGTCAGTGCACAAGTAAAATTAGAAGGATGTTTACGACAAGCAATTCTTCATACAGAAGTCAAACACTTTCCAAACCTTAAACACCAGATTGAAATTCAACCACTTTCAAGGATTTCAAATGGCACCGATGAGAACATTTTATATCTGATGTTCATAATGCTGCTATATACCACTATTACTTAAATAATTATATACATTTCACAACTGCTTTGGCATCTTTGGAGGGAAAGAACTACCAGAAATAGACGGCAACAACTAGGTTTGTTGCAATGCACAATAAATCAATTAATAGCATAACAAATTAAAACAAGTTCAGTTGTTCACATTTGCACGATTTATCGTTTTTCTCTTGTCTTTCTACCAAAAACTGGATGATAAAAGTCTTCAGTCTGGTGATATAGTCTGAACTAGGACCAATTTTGTTTACAGAGACTTTATAATTAATTTTATTTGTTGTTTCGTTTATTTAATTTGCATATTTAAAATGTCCTCCAGTTCCAGGGTTAAATGTTCATTAGAACTTAAAGTTTATTGATCTTTGAAAATGCGTTCTTGGTTTTTTTTTATGCCATTGCTAGAAATCAGTTGAAAATGGTCTCAAAGCAACAATATTATCGTTTATCGCAATAACTTCTGGAATAATTTATCGTCCCAAAAACATTTTATGACAAACGAAGCAACAAGATGAAAATAAATTTTGGTTGTTAATATCGGCCCAGTTTTAGTTATCGGACCGATATCGACTGACATGTTGTGCATCTCTTCAGTATAATGAAAGAAAATGACAGCCGGACATTTCCAAAGCAGCGGACCTGGAAGTGGATCCTGGGACGGAGGCGGAGCAGTGCGGCGGCTCTGGACTGGAACCAGCGGCCACCAGCAGCACGTTCCTCCTTGCTTCCCCTTCCTGTCCCTCCAGGGACGGCGTCCTCACTAGAACCTCGTTCAGCACCACGCCGGAGTCAAACCGTCGCTCCGGCTGAGGCACGGAGGAGGAGCAGGCTGGCCGCGGAGGAAGAGGAGCATGTTTGGAGGAGGAGGAGTCCGACGGAGCCGAGGACGCTCCTGGGGGAGACGGCTGCTTCTCAAACCAGTCCGGGTTCTGGCTGATGTGCTGGTGCATGTTGCAGATCGAGACGTAGAGCGAGCGTCCGGATTTGCTGCGGAAGTAGTTCCTCCTGGAGATGTTGACGGGCTGCTGCTCCGGGTCGGCCAGCGCGGATTGGCTGGAGTGGAGCCGGCCGTAGAGCTGCGGCAGCTGATCCATGAGCTTCAGCCTGAACCAGGGGGGAAAATGAACCTGAGCAACTGAAAGGTCTATGGTCTACACAAAACAACTTCATTACATGTTTTGCACAAAATTATACTTATATAATGACATTTTATTCTGGTCAGTTCTGCCTATTTTGATCTGTTTTAGGGCAGCTTGTCACTTTAAATCCAAATAAGCTGCTGCTGACCATACCCCCCAACTCAATGTTTACAGTTTCATGTGAAAATGGCTGCAAACAGATGAGCAACTATGCAACTGTACATCTTTGAAAAGCAGACATGGAGCCTCCTGCACAACCAACAAGAATGCAGCTGGTGGTTTCTGGATGCTAAGTCAATTATAAAACCCATGTCTTTTCCAACAGCCGTTGTACGGCGCATACAGCGGTAAAACCAGCTGACCAAACATGCTGGAGCTCTGCTGGGGTTGCTAGGCAACGGTGCAGTGCCTGTCAAATGTGACTTAACATTTGGGAGGTTTTTGAAATGGCTCATTTTCCAGACAACAAAAGACATTGAAATATCAAAAAAAAAACAAAAAACAGCTGCGTCATTTTAGATGCAGTTCAGACCCAAATGAAACTCCCAAAAATTTGAAATTTTCACAACAGTTCCTCTTTAACCCACTGCTGGTGTCAGCCATGTTTCTACCTTGGAGCCAGACTCAGCGCCGTCGGGATGTCATTCTCTGTCGAATAGTCAAAGTACACGGCCATGAAGCGGCTCAGCTCCGGATCGCCGCCGTCCTCGTTCTGCTTCGCCAGCTTCAGCTTCTCTGCAATCATGGCCACGGCCACGACAAACAGGTCGCCGTGCGATCCGCCGGTCGGGGAGCCGCAGCCACTGTTGCTACGGCGACCAACAGGAGTCTTGCCTCTGCGGCTTTTCTTTTCCACGTAATATCTGAGATAGGTGGAAGTGGAGACGGCAGTGAATCAATGCTACTGGACAGTAAATAATAGTAGTTACATTATTTATTGTTTTCTGCACAAAAAGAATTCACTCTGCTAATGCGCTAATAACTGAGCTGCTTGTTTGTTTTTGCTAACTTTGAAAATGTTTAATGCACTAATTGACTTGGCTGTTTTGTAAACAGCTGTTATTTTTGTCTGAACCTTCCAGACCTCGCAGGTCTGGAGAAGCAGAATTCAGCTTCTATGCACCACAGATCTGGAACAAACATGGAGCTCCTTTGAATCAAGACTAAAAATCCACCTGTTTAGAGCTGCCCTGTCGATAAGTGAAACATTAATCAATGTATCTGATGATTATTCTTGATGATGGCATTTGGAAAAATACTTTCTGCTTGTTTCATAATTGATGACTGTGGTGTTTTTATGGCTCTTTGAACTGCCCTGTTGCTGAAATGTGCTTTACAAATAAACTTTTTAAACTTTCAGCTGAAAAAGTTGAATAAACAAATTAAATACATGCAAAAATTTACATATATGAACAGCTTGGAGAACTTCTTTACTGGGCAAAATCAGCCACACAGTTCGCAAAACTCAACAACAATAAAATTATGAGTAAAGATCCGTTCTAGAGTCACTTCCTGAAGCTCAGATCATGCAGGTAGCCAAGTTTGAACCGATAAAATGTGTTGTCTCATATTGTGTCACTGACGCATGGTAAGACTCAATATGGTTGAATTTAGCATTTAGCGTTAGCTTCGGCTAAGTAACACATCAGAGTAGCACGTTAGCGTTAGCGGACTTAATGTCTATGGGTAGCTGAAAAGTTAGCAGCTAACTTTTCAGCTACTGCTGTATTCTGAAACCAAAAGGTGTGCAGTGTTGACACAAAAGGTAAAGCGCACAAGGCATGTCTGGAGGACGACGTCCATCACAAGTTGCAGCTTGTCTTCTCTGCCTCTTACATCCACCTTTCCTCTCTGACATCTGTTAAATACCGGCCAATAGAGCCAAGAAAACCTTTAAAATATTCTAATATAAAAACTCTTAAGAGATCAAGTTCCTTTTTGAAATCTGGTATCTGTTATTTAAAGTCAGGACTGCAGGTGAGGACGGTTTTTAGGTGCCGACTTTTTTTTTTTCTTTAATGTACATCTTTAATAAATTCAGGCTGTCAACATTGAAGGGAGTCGTACCGCAAGCCTTTAGAGCAGACGGTGATGATGAAGTTTGCTTCATCTAGCTGTCGGCTCAACCACGACATCTGACCCTCTTTGCACATTTCCAGATGTTCCCACAGGTCCAGCACCACCTGAATTGAACAATTGATTCAATACACCTTCATGTTTTGGGTAATTTCAGCTCTTCCAGATCCTGTCTGCCTCACCTCGCAGCCGCAGAAGTCCTGCAGGAAGTAGGCAAAGCTCTGGATAACGCTGGTGTGTTTGGAGCAATCTCTGTTGGAGTAGCAGATGAAAACTTTGGGGCGTGGCCACGGACGCTCGCTGTTCAGCGCTGCGCTCTGATTGGACGACTCGCTGCTCTCCTCATCCAGCTGGCTGTAGATGTTTTCTAATAGCAAACAGAGATCACAAATGTCTCACATGCTAAACATCTCTTGTCTGGAAGGTGAGAGACCAGTCGATTTGCATTGCTGAAGTGCACTGCATGTGATCTGGACCTGTTCTTACACACAAACGTCTTGGGATGCTTTCTATGTTTTCTGATCTTTCCATATTTTTTCCAATTCATGTAAACGACAACTCGACTGTTCCCGCAGTTTTACTTTCTGTCTCATAAAACTAGTTAAGAGTTTCCTTTGAAACTCGGTAACATCAGTTGTCAGCATTAGCATTAACTAACCTCCTGAGACCCAGGCTTTTAGTGTGTTTTAGTCCACACTATTAGGACTAAAACATGAGAGTTTACAGAATCCAGCATTAAAAGCGAATCATTAGAGCTTTTTTCTTCTGTGGCAGGATTTTATTACGCATTCACACCAGCTCTGTTTAGACCGACTAAGTCAAACTCTTATCCGTTTGTCTAGGAAGTCCAGTTTGTTTTGGGAGACGTGAAAACGTAACTGAACTCTGATGCAGACCAAAAAACCAAACTCTGCCCTGCCAGCAAACCTCGGTCTCGGTTCGGCTGAAGTGAACTCTGGAGTGGCTCCAGCTGCAAAGATGCTGCCATTTTTATTTGCATATTTTTCAATGACTCATAAATGATCAGCACTGATTGGCCGGCTGCAGGAACGCATCATTTCCAGTATTTTGATTGGTCTGGGCATTGGAAGCATTAAGGATTTTGTTTGGCTGGTTCTTCTTTCCTTTAGTACAGTGTAAAATATGCATGTAAAAGTTCACTTCAACAAAGTTTGTAACTGACAGCCATCTTGTCAGGCAGTTGCTATGACAACAAACAAGTTTTTGAGTGCTTTACCCACCTCTGTGTAATACTAAGATAAATATCAGTGATATGTACTTACTGCAGAGCTAGAAAAATTAGCTGTGCTATTAAGATAGTGCGGCTGACTTCAGACTTGTGGGAATTATGTATGTAATAGGCATGTTTCAAAAATATCCTGGCTGAGACGCTCCCGGGAGCTCTGACGTTTTCACGAACAGTGACTGAATTTCACTGGCTGGCCTCACCTTGCTGCTTCTTGCGACACACTACAGTGAAGAGGGTGGCGAAGGCCGACATGATGACCAGCGGCACGGTGATGGCCATGGCACGAATAGGCCCCGCCCACGGGGAGTGGACTGAACGACAAAACAAACGCAACTTATAATCTATAATACTCATGAAAGTACAACACAGCAACTATATATTACTTATGTACATTGCAACACATCAAGGTTGACACTTGTTCAAGACTAAATGCTGGAAAAGATGCATTAAAATGAAAACTGGTATCGTTCATGTAGCCTCACCCTGGCTGACGTGGTACTGCATCTGCCTCCTGGTCGTGTTGCTGTTGTCTCTAAGCTACAAAAACAAGACAAGCAACTTACTGTAAATTTCTGAACACATCACAACATGATTTACAGAGTACAAACGTAACAGCTTTCCTTCACCAATATTACAGATGTGAAGTTTGACAAAATTGTTTTATTTATTCTTCAAATTAATTTTATTAAATCAAAATAATATATTTACTGATATTTTTTGTATTTAATTTAGAATTAATCAGTTCCAATAATATTTAATTTCCCTTTGGGATCAATAAAGTATTTTTGAATTTGAATAAGTTACTGCTCTTGACGGTTGGTTGTTACCATAGCAACCAGAAAACCAGCAGCTCCTCCCCCTTTTTCTGTAATTGTGGTTTATTTTGGGGTCAGCTTTACGTTTTTTTTTTTTTCAAACAAGCATTTCATTATTGTAGTTGTCATTTACTGTATTTTATTTAACGTATCGGGGCAGAAGCTGCTGGTACTGACGCTGACGTGGTATTGATATTAGTAATATTTTGATCGATCGCCCACCTCTACGCTCCATGGAGAGGAGACCAAGCATGAAGTAAAACCTGACCAACTCTTATTAGCCACAGTTCTTGCCTTCATTTTGCAAGCACTAAAAGACACTACTGCCACATCCTGGATGAAATTATGAGGTATATGGAATATTTTATTACATCTGTATGGCATAGTTATAAAATGAATGTGTTTGAAAATGTACCTCTATTACGTAGGTTCCTTGTGTGACGTCCTGAAGGACACACGTTGTTCTGGCCTGGTTCAGGTCCTGCCAAAATAAACAACTAAAATCACATACAAATATCTTTTTTTAGAGGTAGGCCTGTTGCAATGGGCAATGAATCAATTAGTTACATGACAAATTAAAACAAGCTCAGTTATTAATTATGAAATTATTTATTGTTTTCTCTTTTTTCTCTCTCTCTCTGTCAACCAAAAACTGGAAGAAAAGAAAATCAGTTTGGTGCAACTGGCCCTTTTTTGAAGGACAGGACTTTATCATTAATTTTATTTGTTGCTTCTGTTGTATTTATTTTGGATATTTAAAATATCTTCCAGTACATTGTTAAATGTTCATTAGAATATAAACTTATTGATCTCTGAGAATGTGTTCTTGCATTGTTATTTCAATGCCATTATATTACTTAAAAATACTCTAAAACCAAGAATATTATTATTTATTGCAATAATTTCTGGACAGTTCATTGTCCAGCAACATGTATTATTGTGACAGGCCGATGTAGGAGCGATATTTGCCAAGAAACAATCGAGCATGACCCGCCTTCAGACGGATCAAAACCAAATTAAAACTCGTTGACTGAGACCAACACTCGGTGCACTTGAACACTGAGTGGGTGAAGACGTCCCATGTTGTTCCCATGTGTCTGACTCACAGAGATTAAAGGGCCAAGCCGCTGGACAGACTTCAAAGAGGATGCAGCCAGGAGGGGGCACTAAAATGGCTGCTCCCTCCACCTTCCAGTGCGGATCTAAACGAGCAGACGCTTCATGTGGTTGGATATTTAGGTCACATTATGGTCTCTCGAAGCACGCAGGAAAAGGTTTATTAGCATTTTAAAAGGCTAACCTGAAAGAACTGAAAACTCAGCTGTTGTTAATAAACGAACTTGCAATAGATGAGGAACAAGCAGGAAAAAAATTAGCTGTTTATGCATCAGCTAATAGTTCAGCTGACTTCATTGCACCTTACAGTTAAGCCCATAATTATTCATACCCCTTCCAGATTATGTTTAGGGTGCTCAAAGTGGGGCTCAGGGGCCATTTGCTGCTCCTCGAATGATTTTATATGCACAATCCATGAATAAATTAAATAAATTAGGAAAACAAACTACAGATTTTAAATTACATAAAAACATTAGAGCAAACAAAACTCATTGCCAAGGTTTCTTTCTGTTGTCTTGGTAACTAAGCCAAGACTGGAGCATTATTTTATTTATTTGTTTTTGATTGTTTTGCACATATTACTCCTGATACATTTCTTGCACAAACTGCAAAGATTTCTACTCATATTTATACAACCTCTCCTTTTTTTGAGTTGGTTCTTATTCTATATCATTATTTAATTGAGGATGTTTTATTGTAGATGTTTCTGTATGACAGAGGAGCCAAATCCAGGCGTTCACATGGACACTAAAGCTATAAATAACTGGGCAAAGTGAGAGTTCAACTACTAATTGACTGAAGATAAATAAACTTAAAGCTGGAGTATTATTATTAACTTGAATATAACTTATAGGGCATTTTATCGTCCAGCAACATTTGTTATTGTGACAGGCCTACATGTTACTTTGAAAAAACAAATCAAACTATATGGGTATAATAGAAATCTCTTGGTATTTTTGATAATGCTTCACACCATGTCTAAGCAAACAGAGAGCCGTCAGCCTTACTGGTCTGCAGCGTTGCACCTTGAAGAGTCCGTCCTGCCGCAGCCTGTAATACAGGTAATACAGCTGGAAGTTGAAGGAGGTCGGAGCCAAATCAAACGTCACATGAAGGTTTGATCCAAGCTGAGACACGTTCAGGATCTTCGGCTTCCAGACTGAGGAGACAGAACCAGAACTCAACACCAAACCTCTGGATGTGAACCGACATGCAATGATATGAGATAAAAACATTAACATGCATGAATATGTAACAACTTCTGGATCTATTTTTATTCTTACATCGAATCAAAAGGTATCAGGTCGCATATTTTTTTACCACAAAACAAATATAAATGAGAAAAAATATATAAGGAGTTGGATAGTAACATGTACTTGAGTAGCTTTTTGAAAAAAAAAAAAAAAAAACTTTTACTATGTTGTACTTTTTACTTTTATATGACAAATTTTATTCCTGACTGGATTTTGTACCCACTGTGAGTAAATTCACTGACGGTTTTAACTAAACATTCACAGACACACATTCTCTGTCTGTGTCTAGTTCTTATTAAAGTTTTATAAGTTTTATATCGCAAGAAACTGATTTGGAAAAATTTTACTTTTGCATTTTCTTTTGTAATTATTTTATTTGTACAAATTATTGTAATTTTCCCTTTCAAATATCAAAGTTTCAAACTGTTTGAGGTGTTTCATCTTTTTATTATGATGAAAGTTCTGCGCATGTTGCAACTGACCTTCAAATTGTCTTTTTTTGTGAAATGCAAAACTTTGGAGAGCTTCTGTTGGGACGCCATCTTGGATATGTCACCGTCACTAAGCAACATAAACACTTTCTTCTCTTTTATCATCCAAGTTTTATTTATATCTTTCAATGGTTTTAAATTATTTGTGTACTTTTGCCAAAACCAGAGCACTAACATCTACCAATTGTCAGAATTATACACAGCAACAAAAACACAATATATGTTGAAAATAGGTTCAACCAGGTGACATTAGAGCATTTAATAACATAACCATCCTTTCCCTCAGAGCAGAAGTTTATGTTAACTTCACTCCAACAATTTTATTAAGTCATATTTGCTGAAACGATTGAGTTTTACTTGTGTGTCAGTGAATGCAGCCAACATGGCTTCACGTATGAAGAACACAAAGAAGAACTTACATGGTTTACAGACCAGATTGTCCGATCCAAGCAGGATTTCACATGCTGTGAACAGGAAAGCACATAAATATTAAATTTTCAGTATAATAAAACCATTCCTTCGCTTCCCTGATGAATCGAGACACTTTGACAGGGTTTTAATTACAAAGTAATTCATCAAGCTCGCCCAAACGTGACTTACAGTTGGTCCTCAGGAAAGACGGAGGGAAGAAGCTTTCATTCATCAGAGAAGGGAAAGGGACGACACGAACCATGTAGTCGGTGTCAAAGGTCAAACTACTGAATGGCTGACTGCTCAGCTTCTGCATGAGGAGAAAAATGCTGATTATTAAATCTAGTAGTCAGATTACAGCTGAGTGAAAGCAAACAAAGAATCAAAAGAAGTTTATTTTACACACGACTGTGCACCAGTCATAATGTCGCCTCATTTCTTTACATTATAACCCAAGTAGCGAAAACGTTTCTGGCTTCAGTTCAGAAAGTGTGAGGATATTGCTCTACACAGATCTCACCGTGCTCCTGAAGGAGTAGTTGAGCTGCCGCGGGTCTTTGAGGATCAGGTGCTGACACTGCTTCCCGTCTGGATTTTTGTCCTCCAGATAAACTCTGAAGCCTTTAATGTGTTCGATTCCTGCAGAGATAAGATGGAAATGGTTTCATCTGTCCTCTCCATTCTTCCTTCTATGCTCCTAACATTTAGAATATAGAAAAACGTTCTGCATGACTTCGTCAAGGTTATTACAGTTAGCTAAAACTGACAAAACAATGAAATTGCAACATTTGTTACATTTTCACTTTAACATTGCACTGAGTCAAACAATCCAAACTAATTGAAAAAAAACCTGTTCTTCTCTTCACCTGTTGGAGGCAATTCACTAAGAACCGCTAAAATAAACAACACAAATATCTCTTTTGTATCTGGGAAAAAACTATGAACCATTTTTTCTGCTACTGCTAGACTAGCGTGTTTGTTTTGGTTGTATTTACCCATAGTGCACTACACTGTCGTCCAATTCCTGCTTTTGGATCAGTCTCCGATCTGCTTGGGTTAAAGCACACAGGCTGACATTTTTACAGTTTGCTGTTTTGGTTTGCATAAGAGTTCAATTAAGCATTCATAGCTCCCCAAACGAACCGGACCTTCAAGACAAACGGACTGAAGTTTGATTAAAGTGGACCAAACAGGCCTGGTGTGAATGACGCAGCCTATGTCTGCAGTCCTGAATTAAAGTGAACCTCTAGCTGCAGTTTATGTTCCTCCGAATTCAAACGTTTTTTTTCTCTAAATCAGAGTAAAATACTTTCGGAAATGATTATGGGACGCATTTCTGTGGACATAATTTGGACCTGTCCCTTTGTTTCCTGTCTTCACCCCTCCCATCCTCTTCCATTTGCGCCCTCCTCCTCCCTGTTCTTCGCAGCAAAATCTCCTCCTCTTTGAAAACATCTGTCTTGTAATTACACCTTCACATCCAACAGACATGTTTTTCCCATTAGCTCTGCAGGAGAGGCAGAGAAAAAGTGGAGGGACAGGTTTCTGTGTCCTGAGGCAGATTCCTGAACATGTTCTTCCGTTTCTCTCTGTGACTTGAGTAGAATTTGCATTTTAGCAGCAGCAGCTAATGCATTTTTACCGCATTGGGTGATTTGACATTGTGCACAGAGGATGAGTCATGGATTGGCTTTGTTTTTCCCGAACACGGGAAAAACAAGTGCAAAAAAAAAAGTAAAACTGCAGAGGGAAATCAGGCATTTCCGTTCACTTCTGATCCCTGGAGTAATGCAGCCTGCCAGCAGCAGACAGAGAGAAACCGAATCCATCCAGAACCACTGAGCCATCAATTTCCAACGGCCATTATTATCAAAAACGGGCCTTAAACAGTCCAGACTTATCAAACGTAACAGGCGAGATATGAAGTTCTGATTTGCGGATGAAGCAAAGCCAGGAGGAAATCCCCAGAGTAGCCGAAACATGAGCTCAGATTTATTTTGTTCCCAGGCTGAGAGGAAGGTAGCAGCGTCTTTCTCGCTCTGATCATTCATTTTTAAACAAAAGTGAGCTTTTTATTTTGACTATGTTGCCATAATTCACTTACTTCGTCTTTTTTTCTGTTCATCAGTTGATGAGGTGACGCTTCTCGTTTCTACAGCAGCTTTATTTTTCTAATGTTTTCTATCTGTTGGACGTTTTAAGACCAATAAGACACAGTAAACACTGTGAGTTATTGTACATACAATACCCTGTTATAACAACACATTATTACTTTATTGAAAGTTTAATGCATAAAAAGATTTTTAAAAGTGTTGTTTATTTGGTATATTAATCTTTGATATACCAAACTTTACATATGACTTTGTTTTGTCTGATTATAAAATCCAATTTAATGATTAGTTACTCAGTACTTTACTAGCCTTTTTACCAAATACACTGCAAATTTATTTTATTAATTTCTACAGCAAAATTCTTAGTACTCTTTAAATAAGACAAAAGTAACTTCTAAGTAACTTTTCAGCAAGATGTAGGAGTTTGTTTTAACCATGGAAATGACTGGAAAACTCATCTGTGCATCCCTGTTTCTGGAGCAGTTTTATAGATCTCCAGTGAATTCCTGACATATTCATTCATAATGAAAAGAACATGGAGGACTTACACAATAAAAACATCAATACTGCAAAAACACAAAATCTTATCAAGTAATTTTGGTCTAAACATCTTTGTACACTTGAATTAAAACAAAACTATCTTATAAATACATGTTTAACAAGATATAGGAAGTGTTTTAACTCTATAATTGCTTAATATTGATTTAAAAAAGTATAACCGAAATAGTTTGCCAATGGAACAAGACATTCAACCCATATTATAACTTATAATATAGTTAGTAGTTATATATTTCACTTAGAACTTTTTCATCAATATTCTAAGATTATTGACTTAAAACAAACTCCTGTATCTTGCTGAAAAGTTGCTTTTAATTTAGTTCTGCTTTATTTCAAGCATACTACAATATTTACATTACAAAAGAGAGCAGAACTACTTGGTAAGATTTTGTGTTTTTGCAGTGCATGTAAGCGTGACATGGATATTTTCTGGAAGATATCTGCCTGCACCAGAAAACAACAGGCAGGTTTGTCACAGAGAGAAAGAGAGAGAGAGGTTTGCCTTACCATACACTCTCTCACACACTCACACACACAGTTGCGTTTTCATGTAGTATGGGGACTTTATATTGACTTCTATTCATTTTCTACGGCCTAATCCTTACCCTAAACATCATATACCTGACCCCTAATCCAAAAACAGCTTTTCCCCTCATGGGGACCAAGGAAACGTCCCCACATGGAGCAGTGGTCCCCCTAACCCCACAATGTAGACAGAAATATGGTAGGTCCCCACGAAGACATAAAAACCTGGATCACACTCACACTCACACACTCACATTCCTTCACGGTCAAATCGTGGTATTGTTGTGTGAGATGTGATCCTTTTTTCTCTCCGCCTCCAGGTCCGATCAAAGGGACACACAGTTCTGGGTAATCTTAGTACTCTGAGCGGTTTAGGATCTCATTTTTCCTCTCTCGGCAGTCTGTCTTTTACCTTTCAACCCGACTCGTGTAAACACAGACAGACACTTGCAAAAGTTGCAGACAAACGGTACCTAGTGGACTTGCAGACCAGTGGACGACCACAGCAGCCTGGTCGTCACAGGCCAGGTGGCTGAAGGAGACGTTGGATACCTCGTGGATCACGTGTTTTCCCAGTGGGTAGCTTAATGAGCAGTCTGCAAACAAAAAGTGAAAAAAAGCAGAGGGATACCTCAGCACTTGTTGACAACATATTTGCATTGCTTGAAGGGAACCTATCAAGAAAAAATTACTTTTTGTTGGTTTTTATGCTTCCATTTTGAAGCATAAAAACACCATAACATAGCATTCCACCAGCTGTTTTCTGGCAACACGTTGATGTTTTTTAGTGTCTGGATAAGGAACAGCTTCAAAGACCTCCTGATAAAGTCACAATCAGAAGGCACTGGAGTTTTACCTAACATCCCAAACTGAGTTCCAGCATGTTTGCTCAGCTGGTACTACTGCTTTATGCACTGTAAAATGGCTGCTGACAAAAACAAATGTGTTGTTGTTGACTTACCATCCAGAAACCACTTGCTACAATCTTGTTGATTGTGAAGGAGGCTCTACTTCTGCTTTTCAAAGATGTACAGTAGTATAATTATGCAGCTGTTTGCAGCCATTTTTATGTGAGGGTAAACATCGAGTTGGGGACATGGCCATTCACAGCTCTTTGGATTTAAAGTGACAAGACGCCATAAAACAACTCACATTGGCCAGAACTGATCCGAAATCTCATAATCTAAAAATTATTTTGTGTAATGAACATGCTTTGTTTATACCAATTCGAATTTGTTCAAGGAAACAAAATAGGTTAGGTGATATACTGGCCAATTCGGCTTCTGTACACAGTTAGTTTTGGCATTAATCACTTGTTAAATCATCAGTTTTGTTTTCAGTGAAACAAAAATTTAAACAATTCAATTTCCCTTCAACTGTTTGATTAGAACAATCTTGTTCTGCAGCCTTTTGTGGTAAATATGTATACCTCAGAATCTGTCAATATTTTTCCAGGCAGGAGATTTTCGCCCTTTAAAGTTGCAGTGATTATAAATCGCACTGAAGGATTCATTTACAAAGAAATCTTGCTGTTTGTGCCTTACTACACTGCAAAAACAATTAACCAAGAATTTTTTGTGTAGTTTCTAATATAAATATTTTAGAAAACTTGATGTAAAACTTTGATTTTTAGCAACATATGAGCTTGTTTTAGGTCATTAAAGCACTGCTTCTAATGGCAAATTATATTACTTATGACATTTTTAGCATTCATAGGTAAAATAATCTGCCAGTGGCAAGCTAGTACATCTTATTGGAAACTCGAACAAAAATATTTAGTAAGATTTTGTGTTTTTGTAGTGCAGTTGTCTTAAAGCCAAAGTCAGACAATTGAGAGCTCCACATGAAACTCTTGATTCATTGGTACAAACAGTTAATAAAGATAAGGACATGTAAGAAAATATCTGGTTCTGCATTAATGGGTCAAGAGGCCATGTCTTTGAATCACCCCCAATGCTTTATGAAAACTAATGATACCGCGGCTTTGTTGCAGGTTTGAGGTGGTTTTGTGTAAACAGCATCTAAGATTTGAGCCTCTGGGTGGGAGGTTCCCCGGAGAACAGATAGCTGACATCTGAGGCGGTAACCATCAATGGTGCTTATTTTACTCCTTCTTGAAAAGTAACATTACCCAACTTTAAATTGTAATGTGTTCTGAGGTTTCTGTTGGTTCCCTAAGGGGCTAGTCTTGTCATCCACCTCAAAATGTGGATGATAATGTTTGTTTGCTCACCTCAGTTTATCAAACACTAAGACCCATGAAGTGCTAAGGTATATCCATGGACCTTTAAACATGTAGCTTTATTTTTTAAATGCAAATTTAGAAGTTTAGAAACTTTAATGGGAGTCTGAAGCAAACACCTAATAAAACAAGTCACAAGAATTATGCCAGCAGTACAGAGGCCAAGCCAAAAGCTTATAAGATCCAAGCTAACAGCAAAAAAGGCTCAAACTAAAAGTTAATTAGAGTCAAGCTAAATGCTAATAAGGCTCAAGTTATCAGCAAATAATAGTCAGGCCAAAAACTAAGAGCCAAACTAACAACAAATAAGATTCAAGCTAACAGATAATAAAAGTCAAGCCAATGATATTAAGCGTCAAGGTAAAAGCTAATAAGAGTCAAGCTACAAGGTAAAAAAAAAAAACTTGAACTAGACGTTAATGAGCTAACAGTTAATAAAGATAAGCTAAAATCTAATAAGCGAGTCAAGCCAAAATGTAATAGGATATGGTCACCAAACATCCTTTTTTTCCAGTATGTGTCCACTTTTCACGTTCTTGTTTTTCCAGGGACCATGGATTTCACATTTGACTTCAGATATTTTTTTTGTCAAAGTTTTTAGAGAAATGATGGCAGATGAATGATTTCTGTTAGTTTCGGTAACATGTCTGCTGCTGGAACAAGCCACTCAGTGTTTCTGCCCAATTTGAGCCTGCCGATCACCGTAAACACGTAAATCATACATCAGTTTTGTTTCTATAACACATAAAATAGTGAGACAACACATGAAGTGAGATGGATTGGAGGAAAAAGACCAAACTAAGGATACAGGCAAAAAAAAGGAGGCGTGAATTTAGACACAAGTCACTGCTCCTCTTCCTCAGAGCCGGGTCATCTTCAGGCCTGAAGGAAGAAGGTCACAGCTGGCTGCTCCTCTTCCTCCTCCTTCTTATCTTTCATAGAATTTAATAGGAAGGGAAAGGATTTTGTCACTATTCTTCTTCCTATTGAATCTTTGTCCTCAGATTTATATCATAAGACAAAGTCTGGGAGACAGAATTCAGTGAAGGATGAAGATGGGTCCCGCCTTCTCCTTTTGTTTCTCCTTCCAGTTGGGATTCAACTTCCAGGGTAGAAAGAAGAAGATGGATGATAGAGCCTTTGTTTCTTCCTCAAAATCTTTATGTGTAAAAACCATTATCATCCTCTGAGATCTGTGTTTGTTATAAAAGAAAGAATTTATACAAGCACAGAGCCCTGTGGAACACCACAAGTGACCCTCAAGTGGAAAGATTTGTTGTAAATACAAATGTAAATAAATAAATCTTCCATTTGGTCCAATTATCAGGAAATATTGATAAATATCCACCATTATGCTGATGATACTCAGTAAAATGTATCCATGATGGATTCAATCCGTTCGGTGGATTACCAGCATGTCTCGGGGACATTAAAACCTGGATGACTCTAAAATCTCTTCTTTTAAATTCTGACAAGTCATATGTGGCTTTTTTTGGACCAGAACCTCTGAAAAAGAAGCTGCTTAGTCAATCATAATAGAGCACATTGTGTTATTTTTATTTGTTGTATTCATTACTTTATTGTTTTTAAATCTAAAATGAATATTTTCTGAGTAAGATTGATCGTTGCAACTAATCGTGGATTCCTTTAACTTTTTGTTTTCTGTCAGTTATTTTTCTCTCATCTGCTTTGGCTGCATCAGCTGTCAACACCAAAAATAATCCTACATCAGTTCATGTGTTTCTTTTTTATGTCTCTGCTCTGTCGTCCCAGACGGCCGCTGCTTGTTGTGATTCTGTGGAGATTTCATTCTGTTAATGGGGAGTTTTTCCTCTCCACTGTCAATACATGCTCTGCAGGAGAAGTTGCTGTAAAGTCAATGACTCAATGCAATCTGCTGGGTTTCCTTAGATAGAAACTTTTTGATGAAGATTCCTTGCAACATTTTCGGCTATGAAACAAACTGAAGCCTTCAGGACATTTGAATTAAGAAATTTACAAATTTTAAGAAAAAGTTAATAAAATTTAAGCATCAGCAGCGACTCGATTTAAATTTATTCACTGCTCATCAACAACCGACTGGAGGTCAAAGGTCTTCTCGCTTCATATTCCCCGTGACATCACTTGTTATAGAAAGGAGGCCTGACTCTCCTCCTGCGTCCTCCATCCAGCTGGAGAAGAGGAACCACTGAGGTGTGTCAAGCAGGAAGGATTGTCACGCTAACACGCTCCAGTGCCTTAATTTGCCTCAAAGTATGAAGGTTTTAACTTTTATTTCTCAGAAGCAACACTTCAAAGTCCCATGACCTCCTGACCCCTCAATAATCCCAGAGATACTGCAAATTTGGATAAAATTAAATTAAATATGTTCTCAAGAAAACATCTGTTCATCTATACGTTTACATTAAAGGGACCCAATGTGGATAAGAAAACACAAAACGAAAAGCATTTTAAAAAATTAGATGAAGGCAATTTAAGAAAAAGCAAAAAAACTTTTGAACAGTTATTATTCATAAGAATCTCCTTGCAATTTAAACACTTCTAGATTTTGAACTTCAAAGTAAGAAAACAAGTCATTTGGATATATAATGTAGATCCTTTAGCACTAGAAAAACACAAAACCATTTTTGGTCTAACTTTCAGTGCAAAAATATTAGCATACTTGAAATAAGACAAAACTACTTCACAGGCAATGTCCCAGCAAGATGTAGGAGCTTGTTTAAAGTCAATAAATTCCTCATATTAATTTTAAAAAGTGCTACTTTCACTGGCAGATTATTTTACTTCAAGAGGACAAATGTCTCCAGTGGAATTAGCATTTCATCATCAATACTGAAGAATTACTGGCTTCAAACAAACTCCTACATCTTGCTGAAAAGATACTTGTGAATTAGTTTTGTCTTAAATTGTAGATTTATTGCATTAGAAGCTGGACCAAAAATAGTTGGAAAGACTTCAAGTGTTTCCAGCCCCAGACCAGCACAAGCACACAAACCTGTATCTAATGTATTAATAAATATGTGCTGCATTTGCTTTACTAAAAACTACCAAGACATTCAAACACACACACAAAAAGTGACGTACAAAAAGAGATTTTAAAGCCTTTCCTCACTCATGGTCACGGACAAAAGCGGGAGGCAGGGATTGGCCACGGCTCAGGAACTTGACTTTACGAGTTAAAGGAACAAAAGATGAAGGAGGCAGCGGATGGGGGAAGTAAAAGTGGCTGACACCGGGGGACTTGTTAAAAAAATAGAGGAAAAAGACAGACAATGGAAACAATCTAATCATGACGCCTGGACGCTTGTTTTTTTGTTGTTGTTTTTTTTAGGAAAGATGTATTTTTTAAAATGAATTCAAAGCAGTAGATCTCATCTGGTGATGCATTTTCAGGGACTTTAGGAAAAGCTGGAGGTGAGGAAATCAACACTGTTTGGGTGTGAAGGATGAAATCTATCCTAATTTTAGTGTCTACCAGACACAATATAATGTGGGACTAAAGTCGCAACATTTTTTACATTTTCATCTGTTGTGGTTCTTTTTCATACTGCAATGTCAAACAATCCAAACTCTTATAAAAAACATGTTCCCTTCATAACCTGTGGGGGCGCTGCACCAAGAACCCCTGAAGGAAACAATAATGGAGTGGCGTCACATTTTACCACTGTAGGATTTCGCTTTTGTTTTTGACTAAAGATCACAAGCCGTTTCTCTTGCTGATGCTAGCAGTGTTTTGGTTGTATTTACCCAGAATCCCCTGTGCTACAGTTCACTTCCATTTGAATGCAGACCAGAGTTAGATCACTTTCTAGAAAAACAAACTCGAGTTTTATTCAAGCAGACTAAACGTTAGGTTTAAGTAAAATTGAACGAATTAAAGGTTGGTGTGAATGCACTCTCAATCCAAATTAAAACTTCTTAACATAAAAAACTCAAAAACACCAAATGAGATTTTTGCAAATCTTAAAAGGAAATTTCTTAAGCATAAATACATGCTGCCAAGACCATAAACGTGTCCGATTACCTACTGCACATCATGTTCACACCACAAGGGGGCACTGTGGGCAACTATGCTCTTGTGTTGTTAAAATTAGTAGTGAACCACAAATAGGCACAGCCAATTCACCAAAATCAAGATAAATCAGTCATTCAGTTCAGAGAAAAACTCACTGTCAGTCCTGAAGGTGACGAACAATTTACGAACTCCCTCTGCAGCAGTCTGCACCTGCAAGACAGAAACAGAGACAATCTAAGCTTAAAAATGGCAAAATCAGTAAATCAAAGCTCCCAGTTTATATCTAGGATTACACCCTACATACCAATAGCTTAAAAGGGAATATGAACCCATTTGCATAAAAATATCCAGCTTCACACCATAAAACATCACGACATTGAGATAAGGTTTCTTCTCTTCTGTAGTTCAATATTTATCTGGTTTTTATGATAAGGGATAAGACAATGGTTCCGTAAACATGTAACCAGTTATTAATTGTACCTTCTTGTTAGCTTAATTAGCTAGAAAACGCAGCTTGTTGTTAGCTTAATTAGCTAGCAAACGCAGATTGTTGTTAGCTTAATTAGCTAGAAAACGCAGATTGTTGTTAGCTTAATTAGCTAGAAAACGCAGCTTGTTGTTAGCTTAATTAGCTAGCAAACGCAGATTGTTGTTGTTAGCTTAATTAGCTAGAAAACGCAGCTTGTTGTTAGCTTAATTAGCTAGCAAATGCAGCTTGTTGTTAGCTTAATTAGCTAGCTGTTATTAAAGGCAGCCTGTGTTTAGCGTAAGCAGATAGCTGTGGGTATAAGAAGACTGCTGTTAAATGATTAGCTAGCTGCTTATGCTAACTCCAAAAAGAGAAAAAGAAATAATACACTTAATGAAAAAAAAGAAAATTAAAGGTGAAAATCAAATGGATATAAATAGAGATACAATTTAAAAATGGCTTATAGATTAAATAAAACTACCGTCAAATGAAAAAAAATCCACACGTCTTTTCCCACTACATTTAAAGCACATATAAAAACTAAATAAAAACAAATGCATAAGGAATGCATTCTAATTTGTAATGTGTGTTTCTAAAGTGTGTCATCATATTTACTAATTAAATCATTTTTATACTTTCCCAGTAGCTTCTACAGATTTAGAAGGTCACTCCTAACTTAACAGTGTTCTAGTTAGTTGGAAACCCAGGGGGATTTCATAGTTGTTCTGTTAGCATTGACACATTGATAAACATTTTATTCTCTGCACTTTATCCATTTAATCATATTGGCACATGCTCAATACATGCCAGAACTGTAAATAATAAATAAGCAGCATTTATTCACAAAATTGGCAACCATATTGGCTACTGAGGTCAGAGTTTGTGAACTTTAATGACTTTTTCCAGTCTAGAATTTGGAAATTTGTAAAGAAGATACGAACTACATCATTGATCACTACATCCAAAGCCAACCCTGAAGCCTGAAGTTACCATATACTCCTTCTTCTCTCTCCTGCACAAAAACATATTATCCCTTCAGGCATATTTCAACAAAGGTCTACCAAATTTATAGCTCTCACATTGCCTTTTATGTTGTCCTACACATACAACTTTCCACTTTTAGTCTCGTTAGAGGTGTCAGGCTGTGGCCACATGCAAGAACCACAAATACACACCTGAAAGCAATAAGGTCGAACCCCAGCTGTGTGTGAGTGGATGCTATAGGAGGTGTAGCGTGCTTATTAGCAGCCACTGTACCACAACAACCCGTCCATACAAACACATACACATCTGCTGGTAATTATGTACTTGTGAAAACCTTCATTGGCGCCCTGCATTCCTCAAACTAAACTAAAACCCAAACTCAACTCCTGGCCATCAACTTTGAAGACTTCAGGTCAACAAATGCTATAAAAATATTTACTGGTCATTTGGAAGTCCTCAAACACTTTTTAATCTTTTTTAGACGTTGCCTTCAGCCTGCCTGCACTGCTGGGTTGACCTTTGACCCTCAGGTTTTACGTATGGCTGTGTGCCCTGATGTCCCACTGGCAACATGAACTGAGAGGGTTAATTACAATGCAGGGAAGATTTTTCCCCTGGGAGACAAACATTTTTTATGATTCTCACCAATAAGTTGGCTTTAATGCCACTTTTCTGAACAATGTGACCAAGAACATTACAATCAACAAAAACACATTTAAACACATTCATCTGCAACATGGAGGCAGATGAGCTTTTGGGGAACTTTTATTCTTTCTAAGCTGCAGATGAAACCAATTTGGATTCAATTTGGATTCTTTTACATTCTGGATAAACAGTTGGACTCAACTCGAGACAGTTTGCAAGACCAGGCTTTTAAACCTTACAGTGGCGTAAATAAATGAGATGTATTTCTGCACCAGAATTGTGAACAGGAACCAAGAACCAGCGAAGGAAACGACATGAAAACCTCTGAAGAAGACATAGAGCGCTACTTGCATCTTCACAAAATGGAAACAAAAATGAAGATTTTAACGATTGGAGGATTTCTCTTTCGTCTTTGGCGAAAAGCGACGACCAATTTCTCCTGCTAGCTACGCTACAATCAGTCAGTCGAGTTTATCCGTGTAGCAACAAGACATTTCAAAATGCTTTGCATCATAAAAACAAGCAGAGATTCACTGAAACATTACATTTTCTCATCATTGCACATGATAATGTTCATTAATGTTTCATTTATATAGTTTCAAAAGCAAATCTAACCAGGTGTTCTAAAGGAACTCAGTGTTTCGGCTGTTTTACAGTTTTCTGGGAGTTTGTCCCAGATTTGTGGCGCGTAGAAGCTGAATGAGCTTCTCCATGATGCACAGCGCGTTTTGATCCACATCAGTTGGATTACGTATTCGCAGCTCAAAAAACGAACCAGACTTTCTGGGCAAACCGGAGTTGCATTAAAGTGAACTTAACGGGGCTAAAAAACAGATAAAATGCGTTCTAACCGTTCAGACTCTGTGAAAATTTGTTTTAGTTCCACATATGGAACATATCTGAGTTTCTGGGAGTTTCGGTCTCGAGCCATTCACACTGCCAGGTATGGGTCGCGTTTTCCTGCTGCAGCCATCTCCAATAAGAAACGATAAGAACAATAATAAAGCCTGCTTTAGGAAATCTGGAGGAGATCTGCTGTCTCCCTACAAGTAAAGACAGACACTTTATTCCTCCTTTTCAGTTATTTTCTCCTCCTCTTCAAAGTTTAAATCAGATTCTTGCCAGAGTTTTTGACTGTTGCAATCAAAAAGCTTTCATTCTGTCACAAAAGGCTGCTATTGGCTGGAGCCGTGTGTGTTCGGACCCCCACCGGGGCAACATGGAGCTTCAATCACACGAACAAGGAGGAAACGCTGCTGCTGTCTGTCGTAATGCAAGTGTTTGTTACACAGAACCCTTCCTCCCACAGCAATTACCAGCTTCCTGAAGACGAATAATACTTAACGACTTTAGTCTGAGGGGGAAGGTGAGAGTTCGCGCAGCAAACTTCTCCCAAAGCAACTCTTATTCTGAGCCAGACATTTCCTGCCCCCCAGTTCAAAATTAAGTTTCAATGCTGAATATTCACATCACGAAAACAGAAATTTGAACTTTTGTTTTCAAATGGAAAAATCAAATTGATGCTTAAGGAAGTTTTGCACTGCAAAAACAGAACATCGAACCAAGTATTTTTGGTCTAGTTTCTATTGCAAATGTCTTTCTACACTTGAAATAAGACAACGCTAACTTAGTGACTTTTCAGCAGAATAAGTTTTAGGTTAATAACTGATTACCAAGTTACCAATTTCATTGGCAAATGAAACTGGAAATGAAAGTGTTATCAGTAATAATTTTCCATCAGTATTAAAGAATTACTGGCTTAAAAATAAACTCATATCCTGCAGAAAAGTGAAATAAGATATTTATCCCAAAAACTAGACTAAAATTGTTGGAAAGATGTTTGTTTTTGCAGAACTGCATTTACCAAACAAAAGGAAAGTTTTCAGCAAGGTTGCTTTCAATCACCAGAGGGGAAAAAAAGTCTGATTTTTAGTTTTTGTCTTGCTAACTAAGGGAAAATTTCCAATTTCACTGCAAAAACATAAACTTTAACCAAGTATTTTGACTTAGTTTCCTGTGCAAATATCTTAGTGAATCTGAAATGAGAAAAGCTTAACAAGAAATGCTGACAAGTTAAAATAAAATTATTCCTTTCCTTAATATTGACGTAAAAGTTTTAGCTCAGTGGCAGATTATTTCAAGACATTTTTCCCAAATTAATCTGTCAGTGAAGCTAGAACTTTTAGATCAATAATAAGGAATTATTGATTTAAAACAAGCTTATATATGTTGTAAGTTAGTTTTGTCTTATTTCAAGCGTACTAAGATATTTTCACTAAACTGTACCAAAACTACTTGGTAAGATTTTGTGTTTTTGCAGTGCAGAATCCAACAGACAGAGAAAGAGCTTTCTTCTTTCCTGTTCCCAGGTGTTGTTTTTAACGAGTAATTACTGTTTTAGCTCCATCTGGCTCCAGAGCCCAGGGGCCAAACAGACAGAGACACATCAGCGAACCGCTGCATGACAATAAAAGAAGCAAAAATGCCAGAGAAAAAATGGAAAACGATGAAAAGTTAAGTTAGATGGAGCAGCTGTCCGACCTCCTGCTGGTTTCCCTGCAAAAATCCACTTTCTAAAAAGGACATAAGAACAACGTAAATACAGGAAAAAACCCCCAAAAAACAAAAGATCAGAGAAGAAAGAGTTTCCCCTGGGAATCCCCGAGCCACACAGACTCAAACTCGGCTCCCGTTGTAATCAGACAGCTAATTGCAGCCTCAC
Source organism: Poeciliopsis turrubarensis (assembly GCA_010277015.1). NCBI lineage: Eukaryota > Metazoa > Chordata > Actinopteri > Cyprinodontiformes > Poeciliidae > Poeciliopsis > Poeciliopsis turrubarensis. Next base: position 1,681,499 of record VMRN01000037.1, on the reverse strand, counting down.
TTAGCTAAAACTGCAATTAATCAAACCAGAGGGAGGAGCGGTGGAAGGACTGGAGGAAACAGAGGGAGAGGTAATCTGAACGCCCGCGGGGAAAGAAGAGATGCTGGAATCTGATTAAACAGGAACTCCTTCAATTACAGCTTTTTAAAGGTTCACGTAACAGACTTCTGCTCTCCCTCGTTTTGTTTAGAGTGACCGGACCAGTTCCAGATGTGGGGAGAAACAAATTCCCGTCTGACCTTTAATCAGCGTAAACGAGCAGAGAGAGGCGGGATTAAAGCTGGATTAAGGAAACCTGCAGCGGGAATCATCAGTCACGCACCGACTCCTGTCAGGATCCTGTTTATCAGACAAACTGCTTTCATTAATTAACCGAACTGAAGAAACACAAATCCTTACCAAATAGTTTTGGTCTAGTTTAGTGCAAATGTCTTTGTACTCTTGAAGTAAGACAGAACTAACTTTTTAGCAAGTTGTTTTAAGTCAATAATTCCTTGATTTTCATAAAAAGGTTCTAGTTTAGTCTGGTTTCCTATGCAAATATCTTGGTGGATTTAAAATAAGACTAAACTAGCTAACAATTGACTTTTCAGCAAGAAATGTGAGCTTGTTTTAAGTCAATAATTCCTGAATTGTGATGAAAAATGACTTGTTCTGATGGCAGATTATTTTTGTTCTAACTTGGGAAAATATCTTGTTGAAAGTGAAATAATCTTCCAGTGGAACTAGAACTTTTTTGTCGATATTAAGGAATTATTGACTGGAAACAAGCTCCTATTTGTAGCTGAAAAGATACTTATATGCTAGTTTTATTCTAGTCAACTAAGAGTTTTGCACAAAACTACACCAGAAATACTTGGTGATGTTTAGTGTTTTTGAAGCGTAAGACTTCCCTGATCATCAAAAGCACTAATTAGATTTTTCAATTAGAAGATGAAGTTCAGTTAGTTTTAACTAGTTTTTATGAGTTCTAATGTTCAAAAAATCTACTAAATTATTATTATTGAACAACTAACTCTGGAGTTTTCTCCCAAATTTTGCTGTCACCATTTTGTGGGCTAGCATAGCATAGAGTATGGAGTGCCATAATTTGACATTAAAAAGTTTTATATATATAGTTCCAGTTATATTTTTTCCCCATTAATTCCTGTTTTTACTTATTTCAGGTAACAAAAGTGACTAGACTCATGCATTACTGAGAGCTTTTAAATATCTCGGTAGGGTGCTGGTTTCAGATGTCTCTAAGCTCCAATTCCCTTTAAGTTTTTCTCCTCAAAGGAGAAATAATGCTAAATATCTTCACTTTATTAACTAATATGCAAAGTGCAGACTTTCCCATCGTTGCTTTGGTTCTGTTTCCTGCTTTCAGTTTGAGTTGTAATCAATCACAGCCAAAGCAGAAAATTTTGATCACATTTAAAAACACACAGAGCTGAACTTTGAGCACCACATACAGGCTTTAACTCTTCTCTTATCAGCTGATCTCAGATCTGCAGCGAATGCTGGAGGAATAATCTCCAAGCTGGAGCGCGGAGCAACAAAGCCGGCGCTGTGTGTGAGCATGTGTTCAGGAGCAGCCAACCAGAGATTTCCCACTGCAGGAACAAAACCTGCAGCTTCCTCCTCCCGCATGACTGCTCCTCAATGACCCCCCCACCCAGCACCGGCCTCCTTCCTCCTCCTCCTCCTCCTCCTCACCCCAAAGGAGCCACTCTGATCCCGCTGTGAAGGTTTGTCCTTTAAAAAAAGCTTTTCACTCGCTTCACTCTTATCACAAAGCCAGGAGTCAAGACAAGTCCTGGCCGCTCTGCAAACAGACGAGCCACATGACCCGCAGGTAACACCTGGGTTTCCTCTGCAGGTGATAACAGAGGAGGGCAGAGAATAAAGAAATATGCTCAACTAAGAGTAGCACCATGTCAACATATTTTCACTAAAGTAAAAAAGCAGCCGTCCAAGAAATTACTCAAGAGTAAAAAGTATTTGGTACTTATGCACTGATAATCGCTTAATATTTAAAGAATATATGATGAGAGAGACCCAGTTATGAAGTTAAGTGGAAAGTTTGGTATTTTAAAGGCAAAAATTAATACAAGTAAAAATAAAATCAAACCTTTTTCTTTCTTTTTTTTCAAAATTAGTTTCGTTCAATCAAAAACTTATAAAACTTTAACAAAAACTGCAGAAGTGTGTCTGGTGAACGTTTGGTTGTTTTTCATTCAGTGGGCAGAAAACCCAGATATTATAATAAAGACTCCATGTAATGATTGAGTTACAAATTAGTATGTTTCACTGAAATATTCTGCATTTAGTTTGTTTTGATAAAAGAATTGCTTTGTTTTGCTTCCTGTAATCTTCTTGTGTAAATGTAAATGATGTGTGATTTTAATTTTGTCATTTTAAATTTTAACAGTTTGGAGTAGAGGCGAAAGAAGGAAAGGTGCCTGAGGTTAATTGGATGCATTTTTAGTTCAAGCCTGATTTTATGACCTTAACGGTGATATTTGAATGACAGCAGAGGAGTTAATGAATGTAGTTTGGCTTTCATGCTTAATGAAACATTTAAAAGGTCTGATTACGTTCTTTAATCAGCAGATTGTGTCACCACTGTTAAAAAAAAAATGGAGAAAACCCTGAAACTTAAATTTGGCTGAAGGCTTTTAATAAAGATAACCAAAATATATCCTGAAAGCACTCTCACTTTAGCAAAGTGAGGATGCTACCTGAAGTTAGAGGAGCAGAAAAAAGCTTTTTTTCTTCAGAAATCCTGTAGAAACTGGAACAAAATGCTCCACTCTGCTTGTTTTGAGCTTCAGAGGAGGAGCATCTGATTTCATCCTGGTTTCCATCGCTACAAAAGACACGTGTTTCGCATCGGCCGCCCATCCGGCCGTGACGACCTCGGATTCCCCCCTGATGCCAAAAACACACCGAGGCCCTGGAAGGCGACGAGACGCGATTCAAAACGACGCCGCAGAACGACAAGGATGACAAATCCAGACAAGGATGTGGAGGAAGCAGGAAGATTTCCTGGTTTTCCTCCACGGAGACGCATGTGATCGCTTCAGCAGATGTGGTAGGAAGGAAGGATCCATCACCCTGTCCTTCTGGACGGCTTTGGGACAAACTTCACTGCTTAAGCAGGGAAAAAATATGTTTCTTTAAAAGCAACCTGAGTATTTCCCCATAAAAACCCAACATGTTCGTGCACTGTGAGGTACGCAGGAAAATCTTTATCAGTGATATTCAGCAGGAACAGCTACATTTTTAGAGCAAAAACTAATTCACAGCTTCGAATTGATTTCTCCAATAATTTTTCATCTATTTATACAAACATCTAGTTGCTCTTATTGAGATATGTTACCATTATCTGCTAATGATGGAGACCTGCAGGCGCCGCACCAAAAAAACCCACAAAATCTGAACTACTAGTGGACCAGTTTTTAGTGCAAACATGTTACCAAACCTAACACTGACTTACAAGCAGCTTTTCAGCAACATGTAGGGGCTTGTTTTGAGTAAATAATGCTTTATTCTTATGAGAAATTGCTTGTTACATGGGCAGATTATTTCACTTATTAAATAACAATAAATGTCTTGATGTTTAAACAAGACATTTTTCCAATGTTAAGTAAAATAATCTGCCATTGGAAGAATTGTAGTAATTGTTTACTGAAAACAAGCTCTTATCACTTATAGTCACTTATAAGTTAGTTTAGTCTTGTTTCAAATGCACTAAGATAATTGAACTAGAAACTAGACCAAAGATAGTTGGTATCTTTTCCAATGCGAGATTTCTGTCACAGAAATGGTCGTACTGCCCTTATTTCTTGTCTCAGTTCTATAAAATATGGCTCAATTCCAATTCAATGAAAACCCAACTAAACCTATAATTCCAACTGTGGGTTTCCACTGAAACCATTGAAATCCATAGTTTCCAGTGAAACCACTGAAACTATGGGTTTCTATTGAATGTGCAAACCCAAACCCCGATAGTGCAAAAACTTATCAAATTTTTCTTTTTTTAAATTGCTGTGTTTCCATTAAGCAAATTTATTTTCTTAAGATCGCCCAATTATATGGCCAATAAAAAATGAGGAGATGACTAAACATGACTAATAATTAAATCAGATTAATCAATCAATTAACTGACATTAATTGAGATTTCTGTTGCTATGGAAACCCATTAAAATGCAATCAGCAGTGGGGGGAGTTTTATTTTGAAAGATTCAGTCGTTTCTGTCCAGCTAAGTCTGTCTTTTGCCGAACTCCAAGTCATTCAGCCGCCTCTCCACCGGTCTGTTGTTCCGCTCCTTTGTCTTGGACTGCAGCTGGGAACGAGATTCATTGTGCTCTGCTCTACAGGAAACCAAACACTTCAACCAGAACCAGAACCAGCAGGTGGAGAACCGGTTCATGTGGTCGCTTCGTTAAGTTCAAGAAGGCAGCAGGGAAAAAAAAGAGAGACTATTGTTGTTGCTGAAATATTGTTAACATCTAAGAACATTTAAGTTGTTCAATCTGGGAAAACTGTCAATTGGCTTGACCCAAGGATATAAAGAAATCTATTATAAAAATAATAATAAAAGACATTTTCCCCTTACAGAGAAAGATGATGTCATCAAATATAACAATTAATATTAATTATCAGACTCTAAACCACAGGTTTACAACTGCTAGATCTATCAAATCAATTTAGCAAAAATGAGTGTGATAAAATGAGTAAAACCAGGAAATATGTTAAAATGTCAGCTGATTTAAAATGTACATGTCATTGAACTATATGGAAAACGATTAATTAAGCTGAATATTTTTTATTTAATGAACAAATAAGTAAAATACCGCTAATTTGACATGTTCATTCATTCTAAATGTTATTCCATATTTTTTATCTATTTTCTAGTGTAGATATCTTAGTGCTCTTGAGATAAGACTAAACTAACTTGCAATCATCTTTTCAGCAAGAAATGGGAACTTGTTTTAAGTCAACAGTTTCTTAATACTGATGAAGATGTTTTAGTTCCACTTCTTACATGGGAAAAATATCTTGTTGTTATAATTATTTTAATCAATAGTTCCTTGTAAGTTATTTCAAATTTAATACAATATTTGCACTAGAAGCTAGACCAAAAGTATTTAGTAAGATTTTGTGTTTTTGCAGTGTATTACATAAAAGCCGGATATTTTCCTTCAGTTACCAAGTCAAACACTGAAAAAATTTTTCCCACTGTTGATTGAATGCAAGCTTCCTGAAAACTTAAATTTTGTTCTGTAAAAATGTAAATAAATGTTCAGGATGTCAGATCAAACCAGCTTTTCAAGGAGCACAGTTGGATTTATATTAAAGTGAATTAGAAACAAGCTAGTTCTGACTATTTATGTGCATCATGAAGATAAAACTCACATTGAGTACAATCAGATTTGGCATGTCAAAATAAAAGTGACAATAATCAAACTGTTGGTCCATCTGCAGGTGACGTCACATCCTGTTGTCTTTACACACTTCCAGCAATCAGCCATTCACTTGAACTCAGCTTTTATGAGCCCTTTAAATGTGACCCGAACAGCACTTCTTCCTTCAAAACACGCTGTGCTTTTGTACCCCAGCCTCCATTTTTATGGTTTTACCACTTTCTTCTCTTCTTTCTGTCCAGAGCACAGGAACTGCTCATACATCAGATTTATGGGATGAGTTTTAGTTCCTAGAATCTGTTTGTTTTAGAATGCTTGAATTTAAGTTTGAGGTTTCCTTACATTTAGTGAATATTGGTTTATGATGAAAGCGAAAACCCTAAAGGTGATTTTGTGACTTTAGAGACAGATGTTTTTCTACAGTGCAGAGCAAATGTTCCTGATGACCCACTGTGGGTCTATGGTTTCCTCCAGGCTCTGCTGGAGGTTTACTGCAGCTGCGGGAGCTTCTGAAGGTTCAGACTTCTAGGAGAGTTTTCCATTCTGCTGCATTCACAGTGCAATAAAAGAAATAACCTTAAAAAGAAACTGGAAATCAACTCCAGTTGCACTGTCGGTTTGCACTCACTAGGCTTTTACACGCTGCTGATTCAGATTTTGAATTTCCTTCTAAGGCCCATAACATACAAACTCATCTGTGGGCACTTTAAAAAAAAAATTAAATCAAGTAAAACACTTATCATAAAAAGCAAAAGCTGCAGCTTAGCAATTACAACATAGTCCTCAGTGGTGGGCACCGCTAACACTAAAGCACTAGCATAAACATTAGCGCTGCTAATGCTAAACCACTGCACCAACATGTCCTTAGCAGAAGCTAATGCTAAAGTGCTAATGCTGAAGCGTATGGTAAAGTTGTAGCTTTAAAGAAATTAAAACATAATCCTCAATGGTGGGCATCGCTAAACTAAAAATCTAGCTGAGCTAACCCTAAAGCATTAATCACAAGCATAACTCCGCTAACGCTAAAGTGCTACACCAATACGGTGCTTAGCGGACGCTAACACTGAAGTGCTAATATGAAAGCACATGGAGAATTATGTTAATAAATAAGACTTGATTTACTTGGATGTTGAACTTTATTCAAGTTAAAGTTAAAAACACAGCCAAGTAAATTAGTACTTCAAAATTTACCCAGAAAAATCTATTTTGTGGAAGCTAGGTGTTCTCAAAGTCATCCACAGTTAGCATGTTAGCATCATAATTTCTTGAGGTGCCTCTGATACTCCCTCCAACTAGCACAGCCATTGATGATGGCAGATAAACACTTCATCCTTAACACTGGAAATGGAAGACATTTTAAATATCCGAAATTAAGAAAAACAAATATAGTGGAAATAAAAACAACTTGATTGTTTGCCTTCAAAAATATTAATCATCAGAATGAAAATTGTGGAGCACACTTTCATTTATCACGCAATTAACTGAGAAACTGAGAAGCTTTGGCACGTTGTAAACATCTGTCTTCAAAGTCGAAGACAAAAAACCCACAAAAGACGTAGCTTCTTCCACCAGGAATTAAAAGGACCAAAAAGACGAGCCTCTGGGACCTGAAGTGTCTATAATTTGATCAGTCATGAAATATCATGAAAGACCAAAGCAGGACTCTTTTCAAACAGACATGAAATTACCAGACAGAGGCTTTAATAAGCTCACACCTGTAGCAGAGCCAGCCGGCACGCCCCCATCTTGCATGCTTTGATCTGAAAGGACAGGAAGCAGGAGACGGCGTGTCTGTGTGTGTGTGCGTTTGCGCGCGTGTGTGCGTCTGTGTGTGTGTGTTTGGGGGTGGGGCTGTAGGAAGGAATGCTTCAGCAGAGTAAACAGTGTGAGGCTTCCTGTAGAAAACACTTCAAAGCTGTAAAGAGGAAACCAAGATGACACACAGAAAACCATCAAAGGAAGGTAGGAATTGTCTATCAACAGAAGAAAACTCGACACCGACCCCATCAGAAACCAACCTATGACACAAGCAGCACTGATTCTGATTCGAACTGCAACCCCCCAAAAAACATCTAATTTAATTCTCATCTCGTCTTGAAAGAAATGCACAGAAAAACTAATTTACATGGAGACAGTGGGGACTTGGGAGAGACATCACTGAAGACTAACGGCTCGAATTGAAAGCTAATTGTTTCCCAGATGGCTCCAGATCCATATCAATGTACATAAAATCACCAGGGCCGGCCCAAGGCAAAGCAGCTGCTTTGAGTCCCATACTCCACCAGGGGCCCCAAGAAATACAAAGTAAATGCTATTACACATGGAAAAGCAATTTCTATATTGTAATTATAGTTGTTACACAAATAACCACTTTTGAAGAAACTTAAGATTTCAAACTGGTTTACTGCTGATGTTACGTTCAACTAGTTAAAATAATATGACACATTTAAATATCACTGTGGACTTCAAAAGTTCATCAAAATCAATAACCTCACACACAGTTATTAATATCCATTCACAAATATTTTCTGTTTATTTTAAAAACTGAGATAACTGGTCATAATAATGTTAATTTAATAATATGTATCTGAAAACATTGTTTTAAACTCCCATCTCCTCTGACATTGGTGCTTCGCCGCATTTTGCTGAATATTTTTAAAAAAGCCAAATTATTTCCTATAAATTAAACCATTATTAACTCTGCAGCTTACCTGTTGACATGTAAACGTAAAATCACATTTATTCACTGCAGCGTAGATACTAGATTATAGAAAGGTGTCTTGGGAATTGATCTGTGGTCAAACATTTCATACCTGAAAGAGTCAGGTGTTAAACAACAAAAAAATGTATCAAAGTAAACATTAATAATAATATTAATAAACAAATGTCTGTATCCAATGAGTTTTACAGCACATTGAGAATAAATTATTCCAAATGGATGCAGAAAACAGTTTTTCCTGTTTGTGTCTTAACCCATCATCAACCAACTGATAGTTTTTTTTTCTTTTTGTTCATTTATTTGTCTTTTTATTTATGTAAAATCTGGGGTCTACTTGTTTATTTTTCCATGAAGCATCAAAGCAGAACAGGAGTTTCAAGATAAAACTCCTAAAATCTTCTGTTTTTTTGACCATTTATATCCAACAGAAAAATCTGACAAAAAAACAACTTAAGAAACATTAAGATGCTTGTTCTAGTTTTAGAATCCAGCAGAAAAACACAGATTGTTTTAAAACAATTGATAAACAATTTATTTATCATTTATCAGAAATAGCTGCTGTTTAAATGCTGGTATGTTTGGAAAATGTGGCTAAAAGCTGTTAATAAACATTTAAATGTACTGAAAAACATCCAAACTGCATTATTTTGAGAAACACATCGAGGAAGTTTCTCTGCTGTCCCAGATCTGAAAAACTGCAGCAGCAGCAGCAGCAGCAGCAGCACAGGTAGGGAGACGCGCTCTTCTCCACATCAGACCACAAGCAAACCTTTCCACCACTGAATGCTGAAAGCTGCCAAACACATAGAAAACTTGTGATTTTTCTATTTGTTTAGTTTTTTACCTTGTAGCCGCAACGCTCCTGGTTTGCTCGCCTGGAGCCTGAAGTCCCGGATGCGGCGGCGAAAAGCAGAAAAAACCCGCAGAGAGAGAAGAAGAAACTCCGAGGAGCCGCCATTCCGCTCTCAGGTCCAGAACCACTCTGAGCTCCGAGTCCCCACGCAGGTTTTTACGTGGAGACACGGCTGGGGCCGAGCCACAGATGTATGGCAGGACCGTTTGTCATATAGTAGACACACATTAATGTGTGCGCAAACAAGAGCAAGGGAGCATTAGGGCATACGAAGAAAAATAAATGTACGAGAAAAAAGTAATAGAAATTTGAAAATTATAATATAATATGAAATAATATGACAATAAAGTTTTAATTATATGAGAATAAAGTCACAATATTGCGAGACTAAAGTCTTTTACTAAGATAAAATCATAATATTTCAACCTTATTCTCGTAACACTACAATTTAATTTCCAAATTAATTCCACTTTATTTTCTTAATCGAGAGTATTCTCGTAATATTCTGACTTTATTCTCGTAATCTTATTTTTTACGTTTTTAGTGTGACCTCAATATTCCATCATAATGTAGTATTACTTAAACACAAAGATATTATCACTGGAAGTACTTTGCCCTGTTCTGGTATGTTTACACAGAGCTGCGCGATATGGCTTAAAAATAAATAATTTTTAAGTATGGAAAAAATCAGATTTTTTCCATACCAAATAAGATTTATGATTTTATTCTCTCTTTCTTTTATGGAAAATAAATTGCAAATGACAGAATATATTTTCAAAAAGTGGCTTTTATTTCAGTTATCCCTTCTGCAAGTTGTATGATGGAATACAAGAATGTTTGTTTAATTACGAGAATATAGTCATAACATTAGCAGAATAAAGATCCAATTTTCCAGAAGGTTGAATCAAAATTACAATGTAGTAGAAAACAAACTTGAATGTTTGAATTCTCATAAAAATTTCCACTTCATTCTCCAAATTTCACGACTATATTCTCAAATTATTTCGGTTTTCGACTTTTGTGACAAGAGACAAGCGCGTGATTTAATTATATGCTACACTGACCTGCCATACACAGGTGGCGCCCTGATTTATCGTGCTTCTCTGGAAATCTTTCAAAGTTTTGTTGTTTATTTTATTATATTTTTTGGGGGGGGATCAATTCTGATTTTATGTCCCAACATACAATAAGAAAAGCAAAATTTACAACATCTTGTATTGTGAATTTTGCTCTCTTCATGATCATCTCTGATAAAACAGACGGACTTTTTCCTCAGATCTCTTTTGAAGAAGGAGAAGCTTCTGGGAAATTATGTAGAATTCAAACCTACAAAATACAATCAATTAATTATGTAGAAGGGGAGTTAAATATAAATAATAAATGGCTTAAAATTTAATTTATATTTTGACTTTTCTTGGAGTTACATAATTACGCCCCCTGGTGGTTAAAGTTTGTTCCTGAATTTCTCCGTTTCGTTATGTGTCTATAATTAATCAATAAAAACACAACTAGAAAAATTAACATCTCGTCAGTTTACTATTTCCTCCCTTCTTTTTCCATTTTATTACTCGAGCAAACAATTTATTCATCATTTATGTAAAATTAGGAGGAAGTGAAATCAAAGTAATTATTTTAACATTAATTTTTATTTATCTGCTGTGGGGCCTCTCAGAGAATTTTCACCCTTATTCACGTTGTTATTTATTATTTTTTTGGTCGCTAACAAATCACCACTTTCATCACATGTCTGATTAAAACGTTATGACAAAAGCAGCATTAGAACGTTGTAAAAATACCGCAAGAATCCTGGCAGAACATTTTAAGACATATTGTAAATGGCAAAAATGTGTTTATTTAGGCCACTGAATGCTCAATGACGCATGACGTCATGAATATCTTTATGTTTGCAGTTCAGAATGTGGCCTTTAAAATGGTTTTTGGACGCGATTTATAGGCATCCGGGCCTATAAAATTGTGCTTTATGTGATTTCTTAACCAGTAGCAATGTGTACCATTTTTGACTCGCTGAAGATTTTTCATGGTTTTTCTTGACTCCAGCTGCTGTCCTCTCTTTGTGAATCTTCCCCAACATATTTGAATGGGTTTTAATTCACTATCCCCTCCAGGATGCAGTTATCTTCATCTCTTGTGCACTTTTCTCCTACCACATCTTTTCCTCCCCTTCAACTCTCTTATGTTTTTGAATGAGAGAATAACTTTGAACACAGAGCTCTGTGCACAGCCAGCTTCTTTAGCAATGACCTTCTGTGACTTGACCTCCTTGTGCAAAGTGTCAATGGATGTCTTTTGGACAACTGTCAGGTCAGCAGTCATTGTGTGATTGTGTGACCTGCAGTTGTGTATTCAAATGCCTCGGCACAGAATGTAAGCGGACATTTTGTACATATGCAGCGTTTAAAACTCATTTTTACCGAGTTCACAACGTGGCTTCACAACCCGAATTAGCCAAAGTCATTGTTGCTAAATTGAAATGCACCATTTCATTGTGTGGGCACCAAAGCCAAACTGTGAAAGAAGTTGCTCATTTAAAGGAGCATATAATGGAGGGGCGGCCTGTAGCATGTCCAGTAAAAGCCTGCAAAAAAGTTTTCAGCGAAAATCATCATTCACAGCTCATATGTCCCGTAAACAGAGATATTTTTGTGGATAACATTGATGTTTTGTACAAGGAAACTACAAGTAAGATCGTTAGTCTGTCAGAAAACGATGGGCCTTCTGAGAGCTTTACTGATGCTCTGACTATATGGAGTTTGGAGAGCTGGTTTTAATTCTGATTCAAAATGAAACTGATGTGTATTGTGTTATGGATGTACAACAGCTGTCTATCATCCTGATTACCATCTTTATTCAGTGACAAAACAGACTTCAAGCACTTTGTGTATTAACATAAATGACTTGGTTGACTTTTACCCTTTGACCTGTTATCAGGTAAATGGACAACAAGTTGTTCCTCTGTAACACAGTGTGTTTTCAAAATAAAAATGTCTTTATATACCATGATGGAAAGTCCACTTAAAACCGATATGTTGATGTGAACAAAAATAATAAAGAAAAAACAGGGACAGAAGTTTGACTAAAAATTTAAGGATGTACATGAATAAAAACTGTGAATCAGGCACGATATTTTGTTCGACACTAAGTATGAGTCTCTTTAATTTGTACATAGTAGAATACATGTTATATTATGGTGATCTTGTGTTTTTACCATTATTTTGTCTGATTTTATTCCAGAAATGGCTGAGCAAACATTTTTACATAGTGCTATCAATGAAGTGTTGCCCGATCTTGCAGAGGCTTCAAAAGACATTCTCGAGGAGACTTTACAGTCAATTGGAGTAGAAACGTATGATGACTTCCAGTTCATTGTTGAGAAAGACTTGCTGTCAGCATTAAGACCAATTCAAGCCAGAAAGGCACTTGCTGCTTGGAAATTCAGATGTAAGTAAAATTCTAGAAAAGCAAAAATCAACCATTAAACACTGATATTCATATTCAGTTCTGATAACTTATTTGTTGTTTTGTGTTTTTGAAGGCCGGACCCCTGAAACCAGCAGGTCCTCAAGTAATGCATCAGCAGATACTCCTCCATCACAGCAGTCTTTGTCCCCGCTAAGTGTGTCATCAAACTCCTCCAGCAGCAACCAGACATCTGCAGCAGACTGGGTGGACACCTTTGAGATACCATGGGAAAAGTTCTCAGAAGAACTGATGCAGGCATTAGAGAGAGGTAAACGGCCAAGTCCAAAAATGAGGAAGGAGATGGTCAGGATTGTGGTGTCTGAAATGATGCGAAAAAGTTCTTACTTGGGTAAAAGGAGTTCTACAGAGGTTGCAAAGAAGATGGTGGCAAAATATCCAAAATCTCTACAAGACGTTATCGATGGAGATGTCATTGGCCCTGGCTATCATTCACTCGTCAAACAACTTCAATATCGAATTGACAATGCGAAGCGATCTACAATGCCTAAAATAAGAAAGCGAAAGCGCTGCTCTGAAAACTCTGACACAGATGAAATTCCTCAGGAACAGAGAGCTGCAATTCAGGACACCTATGGGTGTATCAACTGGAATGTAAAATTCCTTCCTCTTGGAGAAACTGCTGAAAGTCAGCAACAGAAGAAGGACAAGCTCAAGATGATGTCTCTGCAGAAGGAGGCCAATCCTGAGGAGATGAAACAATTACTGAGGACAACTTTCTACTCACAGCGCAAAGATATTAACCAGGGGAGAAGCATTCAAGATGTCTTGGAAGCCTGGCCTGTTTTATTTCATGACATTGGGATGGCTGTACACTACAAGGAACTTACTGGACTTGGATTGAAGGAAACCTTCATGAGGAACATGGATATGAAGGGAAAAAGACTGCTGAACTACATGAACACTGTTTGTGTGAACAAAAACAAAAGGTTTTTCCAGGCTCAGACAAAGTTGAAGATGTTAAGGGGAGAACTGGACGGTTACTCTGAAGATGTTAAAGAGATGATGCTCCTACTTCTCTGCTACTTCAATGAAAATGAAGAAGCAATGTTCTTCTGTGTGGAGGACACATGCCTAGCTGAAGAAGTACAGATGGAGAATGTCTCCTTGACTCCCACCATCATTGTGTGTGGTGAGTTTATTTTTGTTTTTCCAGTTTCTTTGACCTGTTGTCTTTTTTGTTGTCTTGTCCCCTTTCTTTGCGCTTTTGTCCATCTGGCATTTTGTTTAATATTGTTTTTGTTTTTTTCCAATTATTTTCTTATGCTTTTACTATACTAATATTTTTCGTACTCTTTACCTAATTTATTTTTCATATAAATGTCATTGTTTTGTTGTATCAGGAGTCTAAATTTATTTGTTCTTTCTCCTTAGGTCAATCCTGCTTCCATGCCAAACGATTCATGCTGAGTGTGGATCAACAGATTGGAAACAACAACATCTCCTGTTTTATTTCTGCCCTCTGCATGATGTTTGGGAGCTATTATTGTTTTAACATCCATTATCCATCGGGGCTGGCGTCTACACTGGAGTTTCTGCAGAGGTATGAGTTTTTTTTTGTTTGTTTTTTTTTAATTGTCGGGAGTTAAATTTGACTTTTGACAACTTTTATATCTTGAATAAAATGTTTATGTCTTTGTGAAGCACATTTTGATGTAGTTTTCTGTTTGTATTCTTTATCTTAAGGTGTTTCTTCTCAATCAACCCAGACAAGGGCAGTAAGGTGGAAGAAACCCGTAAACCCAGACTGCGTGTGAACCCCCGTGTACTCACCTTGATCCAGGAACTTTCGGATCATGAGTGGCGTGATGTTTGAGAAAGGACTAAAGTCAGTGAGTTATCAAGACAGTGTTTAATCTTAACAGAGCTGAATAGATTTCTAAATGTATGTTGCATCTCGCCGTGTCTTCTGAAGTTAAAAAAGTTGAAAAGACATTTATATTTGTTCAGTGGCTGAATTTTGCTCCATGTCAGAAAGGACAAATGAGAATTTCATTGAAAATATGTTTTCAATTAAAATGTTTGTTTCTAAAAAAAAAAAAATTTGAATTATCATTGTAGATACAGTTTATATTGGGCTTCCTTGTGTTTTAAATTTGCATTTAACTGGTAAATGTTAGTTGAAATTTGATTATTTATAGATATTTGAAAATAGAATTGCTTCTAAAAAAAACTTTTGAAGCAAAAAACATTATTATTAAAATGTATACTGGAAATAGAAATTTATTGTATGTTATAATCTTCAAGCCCCCCCTCCAAAAAAAAGGGGGTGAAAGTTGGCTCTCAGAATGTTTCTGATAAAGTTAAAAACGTTGAAGAAATTTATATGTATTCAGCAGGTGCATGTGCTTCATGATGTTCAGAAAAGACAAATGAGAACTTCATTGAAAATAAATATTTCAAAGGCATGTAAGTGTATGTTTATTTTTTTAAGATTATCATAGATACAATTTATATTGGGATTCCTTGTGTTTTAAAGTTTTCTTTAAATGAGAAATGTTTGAAATTTTATGCTTATAAATTTAAAAATATAATTATTAGTAAAAAGAAAAAAATTAAAGCAAATTTCAGTTTTTCAGAAAGTATTAATAAAATGTTTTAAATTGACATTTTAACAGTTTTAATCTGTTATTCAAAGGTAATTTATCAGTAGGACTAAATGAAGTTTTTTTGTACAACAAACAAAAACTGGGTAAATCTTACTGGAAAAAAAGTGTAAAATAACAGCATTATTATGATAATTCATCAGAAAAAGTTGGTTAAAATTACTTGATAAAACTGTTTTATTACAAAAATAAACCTGTTCAAATCACAGTTAAAATTTGTGCAAAACTATGGGACAATCTGTTTATTTCACAATTTAACACTGTTGTAATTACTGTTTGGTCAGTAAAACAGTTTACATGTTCACTGTGTTTTCTACAGAATTATTCTGGCAACCACAGCTGCCAGATTTTTTTTGTAAAAACAACAGAATTTTTTTTACAGTGTGCAGATCAGGACTGGGAGATAATTTAAAAGTGTTTGCAGATGTTTTGAGTTAATCAGCTTTGCACAATATTCTAAATTTCCGAGATACTGAATATGGAGTTTTCATTAGTTGTTAGTAATAAACATCATCACTAAAAAGAAATAAACATTTGAAATATATCAGTCTGTATATAATGAATGAATATAATATACAAATTTTACATTTTGAATGGAATAACTGATTTTAATAAACTTTTTCACGATATTCTAATTTTTTTATAACTCGAATAAATAAACACCAGTGTGAGGTCACGTATGATTATCTTCATCGGGGGTCATATTTGAATCAACTGCTTCAAGGGATCAGAACTAAAATCTAAGTGTGGTGTATGTAGTTTTGAGAAAAACTAAAATACACAATCCCCAGATCATCAGAAGACTCCCCTGTTTACTTCAATTTAAAAACAGAGCACAAATCTGAGATGTATATTTGTATATGTGAGAATATTAATAAGTTGAATTTGATGGTTTCAGCAATGATAGTTCTTGGATATTGACAATTATAGTAATTTTAAAGTTTACTATAATTGTTTGGTTACCATGCAATGCTACAAATTCAATCTTTTCTTTGTGTTTCAGCTTTTATTTGTCCGTAAACCTGTCTCAGCAAATAATAAGAACTTTGGTTCTGAAAAGTTGTTTTTGTTGCCGACCAGGAGAGAGACTGCAGAACTGTTATGATAATGTGTATTCATGATGCATAAAGCTCCAGCGAAAAATAAATCGATAAATATGGTAAAGTACGTGGGTACGAAGCGGTTTGATTACTTAAAACGTTAAAGTAGGATGGTACGAAATGAGGGAACAAATTGGCAAAGAGCCGTTTTTCTTCTCTCACAAATGGAGGTCTCCATTGTGGCTCCCGTCTTTAGCGACAGGCCCTCTCTGAGCCAAAATGGCGCCTATTTCCATTTAAACGAGAAGCCAATTAAACTCTCGGAAGTCTGTGCCAGCCAATCACAATGCATCCGGTGGGCGGGGCCAGGTTGAACCGGGAGGAGCTCATTTGGGGTGTTGTGAATTCGTGGAACCAAGAAATCTTGAGTGGGAGTTGTCGGGCCAATTTGTTGTGTGTTTTCTTTGCCAATTCGCTCCGATACCCGAAGCGCCAGTCGCGGCTATGCCCGGAATAGAGAAGCTGCCGTTGGAGGAGACGTTGGAGGACAGTCCGCAGGTAACCGTTGATTCCCCCGGACCGCCGCTAATGGTTCGCTAGCCGTTAGCTAGGCTAAGAGTGTTTGCCATCACCCAGCAGAGAGCTCCAGCTCAATGCTAACAGTCTGTAACCCGAATGGATCAGCTGATCCCTGGTTCCGCTGGGCCGCCCTGTCAATAAAACCACCGGATGCCGGTAAGACGTCTCGGTAATCAGAAATCTAACTGGCAGAAGAGGAGACCTTTTCCCTAGCCAATCCCGCATAATTTCCAGTGACGACAGCCAACCCACTGGTCACAAACCAGTGACTTCCTGTCAGTTTTGCATGAAAACCCGCTTGGTGATACTGTAACTCTTACCTGCTGCAAATGTGAGGCAAAACACCTGCTGTGACGTCACATGTTGGCCGGAGAATGTCGTCCCTTACAGCGTTATGCATTGAGTCTGGAAGGATGAAATCTAACCATTCTTTATATCTAGATGGGGTCTGGGGTTTGTTTTGTAATGTTTTTTTTTTTTGTTTGTTTGTTTTTTTTTGCTCAGCTCCTTTTTACACTCCTGTGCAGGAGGAGCTCCCAGTTTAACCATCAAACTCCCACTTGAAGAAAACACTGAGATACTTAAAGGGGCAGTAATGTTTGTTTTACAGGCACAGAGAGACATTTCATAACACAATTAATTATCTGTGGTACCTTCAGTTTTTGACCTATAAGAAAAATGACTTTGATATTTAATGCCTAGAAACTGGGCCTCTGTCTCTTTAAAAATCCCTTGTCTTTTTGAAACAACGCCTTCAGGAAGTCACCACAACATCTCTCTTCGATAAACCCTGTAACAACGTTTTTACCAACGTTGCACTGAGAAGCACCTTGTAAAGCTCAGCAGGTGTGCAGTTCCGTTAGGTGTTTTCCAATTGCTGCTGGCTAGTCTGAAGGAGCTGAGTAGTAGTTCTGCTTTGTGAAGCTGGAATGTCTGAAGCTTGGAAACTGCAGCTCCTTGAAGGCGGGGCTAGGTGTTTTGGACAGGTTGCCGTTCCAATTACAGCATTTCTCAAATATGCATGAAAGAATCAAGGGAATACTCCAGATATGTTTTGGAAGAGAGAATAACTTCAGAATAACATGATGCAAAGCTCAGAAAAGTCTGTTTTACACAGTGCTGCCCCTTTACGTTCTGAGCAGTTCACCTTTTTATGTATGGGAACCATCATGTCTTCTGACATGGAGGATGTCGTGACCTGGAGATGCCAACAGAGCCACCGCCTTTCCATGACAAAACAAACTGGATCTGTGACTAGTTGCAGCCTTGGAGGAGACCAACCTGCACAGAGAGCAAGCCAGAACTAGCTTTGTGACAGAAGCGGATTACAAACCTGTGTTTTCTATACCAGTTTCACCAGAGCTTTAAAAAAATATTCAAACTGGTTTAGGAAACTTTGCAACGAAAGACTTTCTACTCAAAACATCAACCAGATTTGAAAATATTTCACCAATAGGAGACATTTCTACAAACATTTGTGCATACTGCACTGCAAAAACATAAAATCTTGCCAAATAATTTTAGGTCTATTAGTTTATCTTAGTACACTTGAAATAAGATGAAACTCATTCATATTTCGGATGAAAAAAAATAATGATCCCCAGGGGGGCATGACAGAAAATAATTGAGAAACACTGGTTTAAGTTAATAAATCTTTAATATTATCCTAATATGATTTTACTGATTACATTGTTATATTCATTTATAACAATTTCACTTGTTATGAGTGAAATTATCTGTGAATGGAACTAGAACCTTTTAATGGATATTAAGGAGTTATTGACTTAAAACAAGCTCATATTTTTTGCAGAAAAGTTACTTTTATGTTAGTTTTGTCTTATTTCAAGGGAATTAAGATATTAAAACTAGACCAACATGTGAATTAAATATTGTGGAGACACACCTTGAGTGCTGTGGGGAGGGATAGCAGATGTGGCTGTGGATTTGCACAGTCAGCGCTCATTGAGATCCTGTGTGTCACGCTGACTTCCCTCTTGCTCCTGTCGTTTTTTATTTTCTGCCTGCAGACGCGCTCCCTGCTGGGAGTGTTTGAGGAGGACACTGCTGCCATCTCCAACTACTGCACACAGCTCTATCAGGCCATGCAGAGGATTTATGATGCACAGGTACAAACCTGCAGGAGTGATGCATCTTTAACTCTGCTGGAGCCTCAACATCTCAGGCATTCATGTTTGTGTTGCAGAATGAACTGAGTGCAGCGACACACCTGACCTCCCGACTGCTGAAAGAGTACGACAAACAGGTAGAAACCAGAAAAATGCAAATGTTTGGCAGGGCTGGGTGATATGGCTTCAAAAGAAAACCTTATATTTTCTCATTCCAAGACCTATTTCCTATTTTAATGCATTAAAAAAATAATGTCATAAATGACAGAAAAATATTTCCAAAAAGCAGTTTTTTATTTCAATCCATCCCTATTGGAGTTTTAGGGTCAGGCTACAAAATGTTATATAAATATAATCATAATTAGAAAAAAATGCATATCCCGCAAAAGTGCAGAGAGAAAATTGCAGAAGCATTTGAAGTGAGAAATGTAAGAAAGAGGCGGCAGCAGCAGCAGAATAATCAGGGGTGTAAATTGTACTCTGTCAAAATGACGGACAGGCTTGACGTGGCAATGCGTCTTTCTCTGTCTGAAAAACTTGAGAAAACTTATTCGACAAGTTTTGACAGTAAGACAACATTGCATCATCACAGACAGAAGTGGAAGGAAGGACCTGTCCCTGATGGCTTCCATTCACTTGCCAAACATGTCAACAATAACAATCAAAAAATTTCAGATGTTTCTGTCGTTTTTTTTTTTTTTTAAACTGGTCAAATATGGAAAATATGTTGTTAACGCGACCTATGGTTCCAGCACCCTTTAAAACATGATAGATATAAAAAAAAATAAATAAAAATAAAACATAGATATGTTTTAAGAGAAGTAAATTTCTGTCAAAAAATGAAGATATTTTGAGATTACTTTCAGAAATTTTCTAGAAAAAACAGGAAAACTTGTGAGCTCTAAAAGTCTTAAATACGCACGAAAAACATCTCAGAAATCTTCAGATTAATTTCACATATTTTCCACAATAAACATGTACATTTTTAAATTCTTGATTTTTTTATTTTATTTTCTGAGTTTCAAAAGTCAAAAGACTTCTACTTTTTTGAGATTAGCAATTTTATTTTATTTTTTTTTTAATTTCTGAGATAAATGTTTTGTTTAATCTCTACTTTGGTTTTAATGCACTGATGTAGACACGCTGCTGATTAATTCTGCTGCAAGTTTGACTGAAGTTATTTACATAACCCATCATTCTGTGTTTCTGCTGCAGCGTTTTCCTCTGGGGGGCGATGATGAGGTGATGAGCTCCACCCTGCAGCAGTTTGCTAAGGTCATTGATGAGGTGAGTCCTGGTTCTGGGACAGATGGGACCGCGGGTCAGAGCGTGTCCTAACTTCCAGTGTCCCTGTCTCTGTCCAGCTGAGTTCCTGTCACGCTGTCCTGTCCACCCAGCTGGCCGACGCCATGATGTTCCCCATCTCTCAGTTCAAAGAGCGAGACCTGAAGGGTAGGAAACCGTAACCGTCCAATCAGAACTCACCGTCATCTCACAGATTTGGAAGCTTTATAGCTGAAGTGTCCAAACTCTTTACAAACGGAGGAACAACTGTGAAGTTAAAATGAATCATGTGCCACAGAAATGTTATCGTTTTTGTTACGAAAAAGGCAAAAAACTCAAATTAAAATGTATTTATTTGTCATGAGACAGTACACATTAATTAACATATAATGTAAATGTTGGATAAATTGAGCTAATTTTCATCAGTAGACTCAACCTAAAATTTAACAAAATTAAAATCATGCATCATTTATAATTACACAAGAAAATTACAGGAAGCAAAACAAAGCAATTAACGTTTCTGATCAGCACAAATAGACGTTTTGAAGATATTTCCTTACCTTCCTGGTGTTTTTTGTCTTTCCAGAGATCCTCACGCTGAAAGAAGTCTTCCAGATAGCCAGCAACGGTAAGACAGTGAAGCTGCCACTCATCGGTTTTTCCTTCCAATCGGTTTTTCCAAAGCCAGAGCAGTTTCAGAATTGATCAGTTAATCAAATTTTGGGATTTTGAAGATTTTTAAAAAATCTTCTCCAGTTCAGAGTGATGCCAGCACGCCCAGGGCGGCCATCTTGTTTGACAAACATGTTTTATAAGTTCTGTTTATTGAATTCAGGTCAATTCTGCGACGGAGTATTAGGGCCAGGTTTATACTTTTACAAGAATTTAGATGTAATATTAGAAGAATAAAGTAGTAATATTATAAGCATTCCAGCATGAAAAATAACAAAAACTGATTTCCTTTTGTTGGTAGATCATGACACGGCAATTAACAGATACAGCCGCCTGTCGAAGAGGAGGGACAATGACAAGGTAACGACATCTCAACCGATTTCAGACTACCCAGAGTTTTCCCAAAAAGCTGTCTTTATTTTTCTTTTTTCTGGAAGCAAATTGATTTTGCTACAGAGAGAAATCCCATGAGAGGGTGAAGTTTTTGTTGTTGTCGTCGTAGGTTAGAGCAGAGGTGGTGGAGGACGTCTACACCTCACGCAAGAAGCAGCACCAGACGATGTTGCACTACTTCTGTGCCCTGAACACACTGCAGTACAAGAAGAAGACGGCTCTGCTGGAGCCACTACTGGGCTACATGCAGGCTCAGGTGCACACACACACACACGCACACGCACACACACGCACACACACACACACTTATTCCATCTCATATTGTTGCTGGACCATTCACCAGTATTACTGCATTTAGCTTTTTCTAATGTCATGCAGCTTTTATTTTGATATATTTATCTAGCTGCCTTCTTACAAACAACAAATTAGATCAAATATAATTGCGAAACTCATGCACCTATTGAACATTTCTGACTATCCAAGGTGTCTCTATAGATGAACACATTTTTGTCAGTTTTTCTATTTGAATTGTCTAATTGTTGTCTCAAAAAAGGACTCCATGTAAGCTGGGATTTGCTAGAACTGGGGTGATGGTGTACGTGTCATGTGACACGTACACCATCTTCTTGGTGTACGTGTCACATGAAGTACACCAATCCTCCACCAGAGAGCGCAAGAGAAAAAAACTTCTAGAATTGTACCTATAGAGCTGAAACAATTCATCCTTTAATTGTGATGAATCGATTGAAATAATTGTCAACTAATTTAGTAATCGATTAATCAGAAACTGGAGTATACAGACTCTATTTGCTGGAAGAACAACACAGTTAAAGCAGTAATAAAGCCAAAACTACAAAGAATATTACACATTTTGCATTTAGATGAAAAATCTGCAGAAAGTGATAATTTTTTTATTTGATTACTAAAATAAACAAATAAATGCTAGTTGCAGCCGTCCCTAACAACTGGGTTAAAAACTTTAAAAAAAAAAAGTTTTATATCCTGTCATCTTGTTGATTTTAAAGTAATTTGTTGTGTGCAGATCAGCTTCTTTAAGCTGGGCTCTGAAAACCTCACCCAGCAGTGGGAGGATTTCCTGGGAACAATAGGAACCAGCGTCCAGAAGTAAGAACCTCAAACTGTCGTCGTAATCCGGAGCTATATTTTTAGAGGTAAACATGTGAAATGTGTCTGCAGCGTGCGCCGGGAGATGGAGGAGGAGGTGGGGCAGATGCAGGAAAACATCCAGCAGATGGAAAGGTCATGTGACCCTCTGTATGCACCATGTGACCCTGACCCCGCCCACTCGCCCATTTGTCGCAATCTAACCAGGAAGCAAGGCTACCTGTACATCCGCAAGTAAGACGCAAGCTCCTTCTGCGTGTTTTAACTCTTCTACAGTTGTTTTATCAGGGTCGTGTTTTCATTGTTTCTCAGTTAAAATGTAAAGTTAGGGGTTCATAGAGGATTTATGGAAAGTCATAATCTTATCTGCTGTTGGTGGCTGTTTTTGTGTTTTCATTTTGGATAAACACAGATAGATTTTATTTGAAGGCCAAGGCCAAAAAATATATTTCTGTCGTTTCATTAAATCATTAGAAGAGTGACGTGTGTGTGTTTTCCTTTACCCTGTAACAGGTTCAGGTGGGGAAGGATTTGTGACACTTTTTTCCACTTTAACTGTGATGTAATAATTTTAATCAGAATTGACTGATTGACTTTAATCAATCCATTAATCAACTTTATTTGTATACTGCATTTTAGCAGCACAGAAGTTAAAAGTGCTTTATATTGTGAACACATAAAAAACATCATAAGCACATCATTTAGTTAACATTTGTGAAAACCAATTGTCAATATTACATTTTGTCGAATGCCATTGTTGAAATCATCATTATACATCAAATATATTGATGTTTCATGTATAATGTTTCAGAATCCACTCTGACCATCTGGATTTTTAGTTGTGGTTTAAAGCCAAAACTCAGTGTTTTCACTGTTTTGCAGTTTTCTGGAAGCATGTTTCAGATTAGTGGTGCATAGAAGCTGAATGCTGCGTCTCCAGGTTTGGTTCTGGATGCAGAGCATCTAATTGCTGCTGCCGCTAGTCTGGAGGGGCCAGTTTTGGCAGATTGTGGCTGTTTTCCTGAGCATTTGGACTTAAACGCAACTCCTCTGTGTGTCTGGCAGTAAGACGGGCCTCGTGTCATCGTCATGGGAACGTCAGTACTTCTTCACGCAGGGAGGGAACCTGATGCAGCAGGGCCGCGGCGAGGTGGCAGGCGGCCTGGTCACGGACCTCGATAACTGCTCCGTCATGGCCGTCGACTCGGATGACCGCAGATTCTGCTTTCAGGTCACGTCCTTTGACGGCAAAAAGTGAGATTGCTGCTTTTCTTTCTCTTCCATCGCTCTCATGAGTTTTTAATTTATCTATGCCTCTTTCTGTCTTTGTACCGTCAGAGTTGTGACGCTGCAGGCGGAGAGCAGGAAGGACTGTGAGGAGGTAAAATGATTTCCTGTCATCCATCTTCTTCATTAGCTGATGTTTTCTGACGCTGAGTCTCTGCTGCTTCCTCCAACAGTGGATCGCAACCATCAACAATATCTCCAGAAGGATCTATCTTAGTGAGAACGCAGAGGTGTGTTTTCTGTTTCACAGGCATTTCATTTTTAATCAACTCTATTAGAACAGAGCAACTCGCGATGTTAAATTAAAATTAAATGGAGCTCAGTTTGAAGAGAACTGCCTTCATAAACTATTGATAAAAGCTGTTGTTTTTGGAATGAAAAGTAGTTTCCAGTTACAATTATTTGAGTAACTTTTTGGGAAAAAAAAAACTTTCTGGGGTATTTTTACTACACTGTCCTGTTTACTTTTTCTTGAGTAATTTTATTATGAGGTATAACTACTCGGGTAGGAATTGACCCTCTTCCCTCTGTTAGTAACTTCACTGAATGAAGAAAAAACTTGTTTTAACCAAAAATTCACCAGACACAAACATACAGTTTCTGTTAGTTTCGTAAACTTTATATTGAAAAAAATATATTTTGCCTGCTTTGGTTTTGTAATTATGTTATTTATATGAATAATTTAAATTTTGGTCCAAAAAAATACCTTAAACTTTCTCATAAATGTAAATTTTGGTCCATGTGATTTTGTTCTTTTTATACAGTATATTAAACGTTGATGTTTTTACATGACGCTGGCTCCGCCCCCATGCTGACGTAGAGAGCTCCTCCCCCAATGAGTTCATGTACTTGTCAGCCACTGACCAATCAGTGATGAAGTAAACTTAGTCCTACAATATTGACAGTATTCATTATATTCAACTTGCTGCAGTCAGATTTTTAGGAAAATAATAGTGCAAAAGTGAATGAAAAAGATATACTTAGGTATCCCCTTTGTTATGAATGCTGTTTTAACCTACTATATTAGTATTGCTTCTTAATATATTATCTGGAAGTAATCTGGCCAACGTTTCAGGGTTAAGGGTTCCGCGCTATCGGCTCAAGCTCCGCAATATAGACCCGCGCTAATGGCTAACGGCTCAGGCTCCCTGCTATGGACTCACTGCTCCGCGCTAACGGCTCGGGCTCCGTGTTGAGGACACAGGACTGACGGCGAAGCGTCAAATAAACACAACTCTGTTAAATTAAAATAGCAGTGATAGACATCTAATCATTTCCAATCAAGAAGGGAAGGTAGTTAAGCTGGATTTTATGCATGTAGATTCCAACGGTAGCTCTATGGCAGTATTAAAACTTAAACTGCTGTTCTCAAGCCCGGATTTTAGCATTGGCTAAGAGGATTTTGGCTGTGTTGTTGAAAAAAAATGATTTGTTCTGGCAAACGTTCTTCATGAATGCTTGATTATTGGTCTAATTTGGACGCTTCTTACGTTTTGGGGCGGAGCTTCAGGGGGGGATTTCTCAAGATGGCGGATAACAGCGCGCAGGAACGAAAGAAAAAGAAAACCGCGACCGAGAGGTGATGAAGAAAATATCCAAGCTAGTAGAGTTTTTAAAAACTCATATTGGACATGGAACAGAACCATCATCCCTCTCCGTTTCTCAATACGTTAGCCTTGCTGGCAGCGGTTCTATGGTCCGCCAGAACCTGGATCTGACTGATCCGGTGCCCGCCCAGAGGCGGCGGAAGGGCGAACTTCTTCGCCAGGTGCAGCGATGACCTCGGATAATCCGATCCTGCGCTTGGGTAAAAACTGATGAGTTCTCCTCCATCCACCACGACTGTGTTTTGTATTTTAAATATGATACTTTTAAATGGGTTTCCGTGAGTGGATAAAAGCAACAGAACGATTCAAAGAGAAAGAAAACGACTAGAGTCACAGAAAAGTAATGCGATGCTCGGCTCGCTCGCGCTCAATGTGACGTTAAAAAAAATTAGCTTTAGCTTCCAGCTTGCAGCAGCGGGAGGAACTGTCCTTTTCCTATGGCGAATTGCCGACTGTAGGCGTCTTGCCCTGACACGCAGCTAAATCCAGTCATCACCGAATAAAAGTTTTGACCAGGTTTGACTCTCAGAGGGGAAATAACCTGTCTGTCTGAACTGGGTTTTCACGACTCTACCTCATTGTCTGAGGTACGGTCTTTCTAAAACTTGGAAATGAAATTTAAAAGCAGCTGTGTTTCTTGTAGGAGCTTGCAGCCAGAGTGAACCAAACCGCCCTGGAAGCGGTGACGCCATCACCGTCGTTCCAGCAGAGACATGAGAGCATGAGACCCAGCAGGTGAGGCGATATGGATGGGAAACGCAGCGGGCTGCCCCCTGCTGGTGAGTCTGATCACTGCGTCTGTTCTCTCTGTTCCAGTAAGGGCCGAACGGGTCGAGCCAGCAGCATCAGCTCAGTCGGTTCTGAGCCGTCGCCCGCGCTGTCTGTCCTCTCGTTGGACGCGCTGGTTGCTCCGGACACGCCCATCCAGTTTGACATCATCTCCCCCGTGACAGAGGAGATCTCGGGTCAGAGCAAGACGGCATCGCAGCCCGGCAGGTGTCTGACAGTCTTTTATTTCACCTCACTCACACTCACAGGGATTTCTTAACTAGTTACATTTACTTGAGTAACTTTTCTGAAAAAGCTTTTAGGAGTATTTTTACTTGAGTAATTTTATCATAAAGTGTTTCTACTTTTACTTGTGTAAGAGTAGAAATACTTTATCTCTGAACATGACTGCTCGTGTTTCTGCAGAAGGAGTAATCCGTTTGGAGAATCTGGAGATAACTCGGCCGAGGACAGTGAAGGTACTTGATGTTTACCTGCAGAATTTACATTTATTCTTTTGTTTGAACCTCATTATTAACAGTCAGATGTCTAAGCAGCATCACCTGAACATGAAACGTTTCTTTGATTTTTCTGCCTCTGCTGCACAGAATTGGATAATAATGGAGCCAGAAATAAAGCTAACAGTTTTCTTGCAATGGAAAATATTAAGTATGACAAAAATATATAATAAGAATCACGTCTATCTAGAGACTTTTAGTAAAACCCAACTTTGTTTTTATTTAATGTATTTTTAAAGGTTTTGAAGTAACTAAATCATTTTCTTATAATTGAGAAGAAATATGTCGAAAAAGAACTTGGAAAATAGATACTAGTTTTCCAAATTCTAAGATACAAAATTCTTTTTACTTTTTGGATGAATAACTTTAACCTTTTTTAAAAAAAAAAAAAAAAGACAAAAAGGAATCGGATGACTTTATTTACTTGATTGTATTTTATTTTTAAATTTTCCCAGACCGCCAGCACTTTTGACTTGACGATTTTGTGTAATGTGATTAAAAAGTTTGGTTTAAGTTTTGCTTCTTCGTTAAAATCAAGTTGAGTAGTTGAAGACAAGCAGCCGTTTTCTGGTCCAGATTCCATCCTCCACCAGCTGTTCATCGTTCGGTTCCTCGGGTCGATGGAGGTGAAGACCGCAGAGTCAGCAGACGTCATATCGGAGACCATGAGGCAGATCTTAGCCGCCAGAGCCATCCACAACATCTTCAGGATGACCGAGTCTCACCTGCTGGTCACCTGCGACTGCCTCAAGTAACGACTACACCCTCTGTTTGTTTGGGCGAGAAAACGTAGCATGTATCTCAGAAAACAAGGCCACATATGATGCTAACTTCATGAGAACAAGTGAC
The DNA here is from genome assembly GCA_010277015.1 of Poeciliopsis turrubarensis. Lineage (NCBI taxonomy): Eukaryota > Metazoa > Chordata > Actinopteri > Cyprinodontiformes > Poeciliidae > Poeciliopsis > Poeciliopsis turrubarensis. The sequence goes on along the minus strand of VMRN01000037.1, from coordinate 1,654,163 downwards.
ATGATTTTTATTCCTTTGTTTACAAAAGAAACTAATGACAATCTGTTTTAAATATTCTGTAAATACTTTAGCAGTGAACAGAAAACGTAGGTAAAACTGACCATAAAACAGGCAAACTTTTTTTGTTAATCTTAAATACAGAATTCATACATACATTTTGTAGTTTTAGCTTAATTATTCCTCTGAGTGTGTTTCTGCTTCAGCAATTGGCCTTTTTCTAAGTGTGTTCTCTAGTTAATAGTTAATCAATTAGTTGATTGTTTCAATAATCAATGAATTATGATTTATTGTTTCAGCCCTAGAGAATAATGTTGCTTTCTTGTGAAACTGTACTTGGAAATATATATTAACATGAAGTGACCTACATGAGGTGTATTTTCGTAATTAAATAATCATACTTCCATCAAAGCTTCACCTTTTTCTATTTTATTACTTTCATAATTGATTAGTATATTGCTTAGTCAGATAAAAACAGTTGTCCATTCTTCATATTTTTTTATTTAACCTTGCAATCTTTTTGATGCAATATTAATTTTAGGTGCTTTCAATAAACAAATGTAATTTCTTTTTAAAATAAGTTATAAGTTCAGGGAATATAAACCAAATGAAATTTGTACATATATTGTGAATGGTTTTGGTTTTATTTCTGCTCTTTTCAGAAAATTACCCTTTTTTGAGTCTCTATATTCCACTTGATGATTAATCGATTTCTAAATTAGTTAACGATTATTTCAATAATTACGATTGATCGAATTATTTGTTTAGCCCTAAGGCAAATTATATTCCAACTTTTAATGAATTAACATTGACAACTTTAATATCAAGGAATAATAAATTAGTGACAAGTAAAATTATAGAAAATTAATGAATAAAAACTTTAAAAAAAAAAAAAACAGTTATCTACATTTTTCTACTCTTACCTAAAGTTGAACCCTTTGTCTTCCAGACTCATTGATCCCCAGACGCAGGTCACTCGACTCAGGGTAAGCTGCTCCCAGTTTCCCTCTTCACTCCTGTCCTAGTCAAAGTCTTTCTGTCTCTGCTCACGCTGTCCTCTGACCCACTGCAGTTCCCGCTGTCCAGCGTCGTCCAGTGTGCGTCCCACCAGGACAACAAGCGGCTGTTCGGCTTCGTCCTGCAGGCGGCCGGCGGCCGAGGCGACTCTCGGGTCGTCTGCTACATCTTTGAATCCAACAACGATGGAGAGAAGGTTCTGGTTCTGTTCTCTGAGTCTTATTCATCAGTAAAATCAATTATTCACATAATAAATGAAAAGGATCTCAGTTATTTCCATTTGTATGATTTATTGTTTTTCTCTTTTGTCTCTTTCCCAAAAACTGGATGAGAAAAGTCTTCAGTCTGTTGCTTTGGTCTCAACTAGCTTCTTCTTTTGAAGGACAGTTGTGTTTATATGTAATACTTCCAGTATTAAATGTTCAGTAGAATTTAAAGTTTACTGATATTTGAGAATGTGTCCTTGCATTTCTATTATTACTAGAGATGCATCAGTTGGACTTTTTGACTGATTGGCGATTAAGTCTGACCTGCTCATTCCGATTTTTTTCTCTGAAATGTGGCTAAATATAGCAAGAAAGTCGCTGAGTTGGCAACAGTCGGGCGACTATTGTTAACTTTACTTGTGCAGACATGACCTGGTGGACCGGTCTGTCAGTCCTCTCTGATGGGAGAGCTAAAGAGGACAAAGGTCGAATTTTAGACCTTTGCTGAGGTAGACAAGGTTGATGGATAAGATCACTGATCTCCCAAAATGACGGAAATCGGATGGTCCATAAATTGGTGCACTCCCAATCATTACCATATTTCATTAAAATGGGCTCAAAGCTACAATATTATTGTTTATCGTGATAACGTCTGGGACAGTTTATCATCTTGCAAAATTTTTTATCGTAATTCTGAGCCAAATTTCTCTTTAGATCTGCGACAGCATCGGTCTGGCCAAGCAGATAGCATTCCACTCAGAGATGGTGAGTCTGAATCAGAGCTGATTCTCTCGTTCAGTGGTTCAGTTCTGGTAAACTTATCGTTGTTTTTCAGGAAAGTAAAGCAGTGGAGAAAAAGAAGGAGCAGGACAAGGCCAAAGAGAAACAGCAGGAGGAGCTCAACAAGCAAAGGCAGATAGAAAAGGTAAAACTGCCAAAGGACAGAGAGAATCAGTAAACAATAGTCAGAGGTAAACTACTTCAGCGTCTTTTTACTCAAGTAAATAGTTGCCAAGAAATTACTCAACTAAGATTAAAAAATATTTAATTAAAAAAGGTCTCAGGTATTTGAAAGCATTCAGGGGCCAAATTTTTCTTTTTATCCGTAATGTTTCTTCATAGCAGAGGTGGAAAGAGTACAAAAATAATGTAGGCTACTCAAGTAAAACGAGTTATTTTGTGATACAAATTTGCACTTAGTACCTCATAAAAATTTTACGTTAGGATTATTGACTTATATATCCGCCTATATTTTGCTGAAGTTACTTACAAATTAGTTTTGTCTTATTTAAGGTGTTTAAAGTTTTTGCAGTTTACATGGACAGATTGTTGTTTTGCTTTCACTATCAGCAACTTTTATTTTCTCCCTGACCTGAACTGCAGGACTTAGAGGAGCAGAGTCGCCTGATCGCCGCCTCGAGTCGCCCTGCCAACCTGCCCGCGCCTGACGGACAGTTCCTGGTGCTCAGCAGCAGCCAATCAGAGGAGAGCGACGTCGGGGAGGAGGGGAAGAAGCGGGGTGAGTCGGAAGCCTGACGGCTGGTGGCGCAGGCATGATTTTTGGCTCCCGGATGATTTCTGACTGGCGATTTTGAAAACAGCTGAGTAATCAAACTGAAAACGGACAGTGCGATCCTAAAAACCCAGTGCACCTCTACGCCAAGAGGAAACGGTTTTTATTCTGTGCAGAAAGAAACACAAAACAAAGACACTGCTTTTATACTGGCTCCGTATTTAGATTACCGGTAAGTTTCTGTTTTTAACGTTCAAGTAAAAGTGAGGAGCCGGATATGAAGGAGCAGGAGATTCAAACCGTTTCTCCAACAGAACACCTCATGATGACTCATCTGCATAAAAAGAAGAGGGAAAGCACAGTTTTATTTTGAAAAGGCCTTCCTGTTGTCTGGCATCCTGCATCCAGGCACCGTGGCGTTTTGATTCACCTTAGTTTCTTTTATTTTGAAAAACTGAATGCTTGTACAGACAGATTTGTCAGCACACCTGGTGAAGACGTGTAACAAGCCGTTTTATGTGTCGAAATGAATCACTCCTTTATTGCAGCAGCAACATCTCACTCTGAACTGCAAAAACACAAAATCTTGCCAAGTATTTTTGTTCCGGTTCTCGTGCTAATATCTTAGTTTTATCTTTTTTCAAGTGTACTAACTTACAAGTAGCTTTCCAGCAACTTAGAAGAGCTTGTTTTAAGTCAGTAATTAAAAAAAATTATCAGTTAAAAAAAAATTACTAGTTACACTGGCAGACTGTTTTACTTATAACGTGGAAAAAATATATTTTCAGGAATTATTTACTGAAACAAGCTTTGATATCTGGCTAAAAAGTTACATGTAAATTAGTTTTTTTTGACTTGTCTGAAACACTGTATAAGCTTGTAAGTAACTATTGGTTTATCACTTTTTATCATCGTAAACATCGTTTCCCTAACTACATCATCATCGCCACAGAGAAGTTCAACGTTAGGTCAACAGTTTTCTTTCCATCTTGTCAAAAAAGAAATTCTACGTACTTTACTTCTTCCCAGAGTTTTGGATCAAGCTTTTTGTGGACAGGGTCGTTGTGCTTCATTTTGAAGCGGCATATCTAGATCTATGACTGAACTTATAAATCAATCTAACAAAGAACGCCGTGTTGTTCCTGAAATGTTTTTCTGACAAGATGCAGAGTTGGTCCGTCTGAAGCTTTTTCAATCCCTTGCCAAAGAAGTTCGCTGAGAAAGTTCCTCTTTCTTTAATCTGGGCTTCTTAAACCAGGATGGATTTTTTTGGAGAAAATTTTTTTTTTCCAGAGACCTTAGGTCTCACATCCACTTCGCTCTGTGAGCTTTCGTCACTCATCTTTATTGAACCGAGCTAAAACGTCCAAATGAATTTTGTGTTAACTGACTTGCTGATGACATCATTCTATAGTGTCGCATGGCAAGTGTTGCTAGGGTAATAATAGCACGCAGTGAGGGTGCGCTATGAAAGAAAATAGTCTGTGGGCACTAAATACATTATTCCCCCCAAGTCTGAACTGAAGTGATCTGTGCAGCTTCGCTGGAACAGGGGCTCCACTTTACCGCCCTGCCTATTTTTATTGTTATTTGGTTTCTATCTCCTAACTGGCACAGGGCTGGTGTCACTGGGACGGCTACATCCGTCCCAGTGACAACCAGTCACTCAGCAAATCCATCGCTTTAACCCAGAAGGGTTTGACCATTTTGCAGTGTAGAAAAGTTCCTCCTTTTCATCTGATTCACAGGAATCCGCTGCCAATGAACGGCAGATGTTCCGCTCGGTTTGGTTTTTATTTATTTCTGCATATTTTACAAAGTGCTTCTCTGTCACCTGGCCGTCCAGGTAAAGTCGTGAAAACGTATATTTTCTCAACACGTTGAGCATTTCCAACGTTACGCACGCAGCAGGTCGGACAGCGAAACCAATCAAGTCTGTCGGCCTCAGCTCAGGTCCTGGGAGTAGATATAACTTTTAATATAGATTTTATAGTTAAAGAACCTTCAAACAAAAAGTCAGCATCAATGTAAAATTCTAAATAAATTGAAGGGGTCATGAAATGTTTTTTAAAAAATTTACTACCAAGTCAAATTTTATTTACCTTTTATTACCTTCTGCTGGCCTTAATTTGAGTTAATTTAATTTACTGCTGCGAAGAAACCCTGTAAACCCTGAGGCAAGACGCTTCGGTAACTGTTACACCACCCATCTAGAACATTTCTTTTCCTGTGAGAATTTGCTGCAGCAACAAAAATTAGTTTCTGTTTTTACAGATCTCTACCAGGTTTGTCTGTAACTCTGGGAGGATTATTAAAACTAACGCGTTTCTTGATTAAATGAAAGTTCACCGTCAGCTCTTAAACACTGCCATGTTTATTAAACCCTGTGTTTTGTCTGTCAGGCACTTACTGAAAGGATAAGTTACTACCTGAGTGTGTTATGCTTATGACTAACATCCAAGCTTTGCACTGCTTCCTTCAAACGTCTCCTTGTAAAAAAAAAAACAGAAAAAACATTTAAAGGTGCCAAGGTTTTCTAAAACCCTAAATATCAAGAGGCAGAACACTAAAAGGAGATGATCTATTTAAATATTAAATCCTTAACCTTACTCCCAAAAGTAAACACTGCAAAAACACAAAATCTTACCAAGTGTCTTTGGTCCAGATCTTAGTGAAAATATTTTAATTCTGATGGTAGATTATTTCACTTAAAACAAGACATTTCCCCCATCTTATTAGTGAATTAATCTGTCAGTGGAACAATATTAAGGAATTATTGGCTTAAAACAAGCTTGTATACCTTTCTGAAAAATTGCTTATAAGTTAGTGTAATCTTATTTCAAGTGTGCTGAGATATCGACAGTAGAAACCAGAGCAAATACACCTGGTAAGATCTGATGTTTCTGCAGTGAACAGATCAGCTGCTGATTAGAGAACACAAAACTTCTGATTAAATGTAATTTTATTTTATTTTAAAAACCCATAAAAACAGCCGCATTTGCACTAGGTTACTGATGTTTTATTTTGAAGTTAATAACCTGCTGCTGTTTTAAAAGCAGTTTTTTGATCATTTCTTTTTTTTTGTTGAAAGTTTTACTGCAAACTTGTAGAAATAAGAAATTCTGCAGCTGGAGAATCTGTTGATTTTTTTTTTTTTCTTCAACATAAATTTCAGAAAACTATGAAGTCAGCAGTTACAGAAATGCTTCAAATATTTGGAATAAACTTTGGGGGTTTTCGAGGCTGCATAATTCTTATTATTGACTCTGGAAACGAACAACAAGGTGCTTCCAGTGGGAGTAAACGGCTCAGTCTGTGTATTTTTTTATTTATTCCCTCCTGTTTTTGTGTTTTCTTTAACCCATTCTCAGTTCAGCTTGCCAACATTTTAAGCCGTTATGAAGTGAAAGCATGTTGGTTCAGACTCCCTTACATTTCTAATGTTAATATTATATTAAAAAAACAACTTTGTTTGTCACACAAGCAGAAATTTCTCATCCTTTTTCTTACTTTTGGTCACATTTTGATGAAAATTTCAACCGTCACCAAACTTTTCAGCATAATGTGTCATATAGTCAGACTTTGATTGTTATTGTTATTATTGATCTGGTGTTGGTTTAGTTCAGATTTTTCATATGAGCTGGGACTGATTCATGTTGAAAATCTAAATATTAAGATTAATTTTTCCAAATTACACACACTGGTTGGACCGCAGCGGTCACAGGCTTTTGAAATCCAGCCATAATTACAGGTTAAGATGGAGACTTAATTGTGTTTGTTTGACTTTTTCCAATTTTTTTATTTTTTATTTTTAAGGGGAGATATTTTCTAACTGTGCATTAAAGTGAAGGAGACGCAGAAAAACTCGACAGAGTTGATAATAAAGCTGTAAATAACATCAGGGGAGATCCGTGTCCCATGATGATGAATAATGAAAAGGTTTCGGTGATTTAAATAAAGCACTAACATTCACCCATCTGAGTCAGCGTTTAATATTCTAACCTTTTAGTTTTTGGTCAAATTTAATTGTTTTTGATGTTTGTTCTTTTTTAAGATGATGCAATGATTGAATATTTTCACCTTTTTAAGTTTTTGTCTCATTTCAAACAAAAACCTTCGATGTATTTTATTGAGTTTTCATTACATTTATTTATCTATTTAAAGTATCTTAAGATTAAATTTCCTTGATTGGAGGTTCACCTTCCCCAGCCGATATGAAGAAAATGGACAAAAAGTTTGTTTGGATATTAAAAGCTGGTTGCTATTTATTTATTTATATCCCAGCTTTGCTGTTAGTCTGTTAAAATAAGACAAAATGACTCGGTTACTTCATCTTTCATGATATTAAATTATTCTGACATTCAAATTTCACAATAAATGCAAATTAAGATATTAGCCCAACTATCTGCAAAAAACTAAAGCATATCTGTTTATTTTTCTAGTTTGATTTATGAAATTACCATATAATTTGTAAAAACATAAAAAACGTCTGGTAGTGAAAAACATTGTGAAGCAAGAAAACCATCAAGGAGAATTAAAAAAACTCAGAAAATATTTGGCATCCAGGTTTTATTATAAATACAGTTTCAGAGCACAATAAAATGCATGTAGAAAAAATAAAGCAGATTTGTTTATTTTTCAATTTTTAAAATGTTTTTAATTTCTAAAAACAACCAAATCTGTTGGTGCACAAAGTTGTGTAGAGAAGCAAGAAAACTTTATCACTGACAGAATATAAAATCTCTTAGTAAATAATTTATAGATTTTACAATAAATACAAATCAAGAAATTAGTGTAATATGCTGAAAAATAAAGCACATTGGTTTGTTTTTCTCCTTTTTCATAAATTCACCATCAAATTTGTAAAAACAGTAAAAGAAACATCTGGTTGGAAATGCAAAACGTTGAACGTTTGACACAAGAAAAACATCAAGGACAAAATAAAATCTATCAGCAAATAATTGACATTCAGATTTCACTATAATACAAAGTTTCATTAGATATTGATGTAAAAGTTTTACAGAAGATCCTTCAGGTTCCTCCAGGTAAACGACGCCAGCGGCCGCCTGGTGCCTTCAAAGACTCAGTGGGAACGTCAGAAATCAGAGCATCTCAGCAGCAGCTACTTCAGGATCTGGTCAGAGAGCCAGTCCAGTCCCTCCACCAGACCGGCGCCGCTGACGGCACAGGACGACTGGACGAACCACTGCAAGGACACACACCAGGTCAAAGGTCGCTCTCTACCTGTAATACCTGCCCTCAGTGTAAATATGAGACCGCCTGTCCAAATTATTTCTGATCACCACAGGAAGTACCTACCGGCTGCCGGACTCCTGATAGGCTGAGAGCCTGTGTGATGTCATCGACCGACATGGCTCTGGGTAAATCCTGTTTGTTAGCAAAAACCAGAACCGGAATGTCCCTCAGCTCATCCTCCTCCAGCTGCAGGACAAGCAGAGCAGGGATTAGAGTCTCAGATCACTGTAATCTGGCTTAGTCTTTGGAAATTATTTCAAACTAACATTACTTTGCACAAGGTTTTTTCTTTCTTTAGCATTCTATAGCAATAGCAGATAACGTGTTCCTGCTGCATGATGCTGCCACCACCATGTTTCACTGCAGGAACAGAATTTCAAACAAACGTGTTTCTACTTTGAAATTGAGAAAAAAACTTCTTCAGATGTTTTTGTAAAAGAGATATTTAGGCTGGATTCCCAACAGCCCTGTTTAGTTTGCTTTTCTAACCAACTCCAGTCTGCTTGCCTAGTCAAAGTCCGTTCCACTTGGGGAGATGTGAATGTGCAATTGGACCAAAAAGGGACACTGGTCCACCTACAAATCTCGGTCAGGGTTTGGTTGTAGTGAACTTTGGTGGTGAATCTGATCGCCACTAGCAGGAAGTGGACTGTAGCACAGGGCATTCTGGGTAAATACAAACAAAAAATATGCTAACTTGTACTAGCAGGAGAAGTGAAATTTATCTTTTACCAAAGACAAAAGAGAAACCGCTAAAATCTGACACCACTCCATTTTAATAGCATTTTTGTGAATCAGGAAGTTGCACAAAAAGAAGCTACAGTGTCTCCTTCATAGGTGTAGTGTCGTTTCCTTCAGTGGTTCTTGGTGCAGCGCCCCCCCAGGTGAGGAGGGGAACAGGTTGCTCAAAGGGTTTAATTGGTTTGACATATTGGAGCGACAAAGAACCACGGCAGCTGAAAATGTAACAAATGTTGTGGTTTTGGTCTCTAATAGAACCGGGTCTACCGGACTACCAGGTGGGAAAAACAAAATCTTAGTCCGGACCAGGAGTCAGCAGCTTTACAACACTAAGATAAGTTTTTATTATTGGAATTAGTTTTACTCTATGTGAAAATGTTATGAACATATTGCATTGAAAAACCCTCTACATTTTAGAACTTTGCTAAATTTCTCAGTACTTTTGGTCAGTTGTGGGTGCAAACGTGTCAACAACCATCGAGCTTGAATTGTGACCAGAGGCTCACCTGCCTGTGCAGCTCGTCTGCAGCCTCTTTAATCCTCTCAGAATCGCTGCTGTCGATCACAAAAATCAGACCCTGAAGGCAAACGAACGGAAAACTCAGCAAGAAAGGTTGCAGCATTTTGTTGAAAAAATCAGCAAAATGTGATAAATGATAAATGAGTTTAATGTAAATAATAAACTGGATACATTAGCAGATAGCTTAATTAGTTACATTAAAGAAGTTACTAAGGTAACTAGTTACTTCTGTAACAAACTAAAAATACATTAAACAATTTCAATTTAATTTCCATTAAACTGGTAGACTAGTTTAATATAAAAATAGTTATTTTAAACTAAGAAACTAGTTTAATATAACTATTTTGGTAGTTACTAAGTACTTGGTAGTTAATTGTACGTCAAACAATTTTGAAGTATTTCAGACAAAATTAATGTAAACAATCAGTATAATAAAATGGCTTCTTAGCAACTGTTGCTAAGACGATTCTAATTTTGTTGCCTCTACCCCTAAATTTGTTTGGCGCTTGTATCACCCTCAGAGCAATTCTCGCCATATTTTACACCAATCGACTAATTTGGGGAATCAGTAGAACCTGTTGGGCAGATAAAAGAGTTCAAAACTTTTCCTGTGTGCGTCAAAGTGACAGGTGAATGAATTCTGCAGTATTTCTACCTGTGTGTTGGTGTAGTAATGTCTCCACAGCGGTCTGATGACGGTCTGACCACCAACATCCCAAACGGTGAAACTGATGTTTTTATATTCCACTGTCTCCACGTTGAAACCTGAACAGGAAAAAGAAAGTGTATGGCTTTAAAACGCTGCGGTTCTTTAGCTCTGAGGTCAGACAATTAGAGGTCGGAGGTCAGAACCACTCACCAATGGTGGGGATGGTGGTGACCACCTCGGCCAGCTTCAGTTTGTACAGCAGCGTGGTTTTCCCTGCAGCATCCAGACCCACTGCAGGCACACAAACAGAACAGCTGTCAGAACCTGAACTGGTTCTGATCCAGGGTGGATCAGATCAGTCACAAACTGAATTAAATGATATCAGTTTTTATCCACAGCAGCCTGAGATGTCCCATTATTAATGACACACAACAGAAGAAACCCCACAGCATCACAGGTCTTCCACCATGCTGAACAGAAGTCTGAGCTCTTTTCCTTCCAGATCCACCTGAGATCAGGTCGGCCCAAAGCATGAAAACTAAGCAGCTGCTTAGGACACCCACACCACCAGAGGGCGCCCAAGAGCAACAAGATGGCATGATAAAATACATGCATTTATATTTAGAATAAGATTCAATAATACAAACTACATGCTTTTAATGTGGAAAAACAATTTTGTTATGATAGTTACATGAATTATTGCTAATCTCTTCCTGCTGACTGCTGCTTTTGGGGAAATATAAGATATCAGACCTGTTACCTTGTTCACTGTAAATTTAGTGTCTATCAACTGATGTTACATTCAAATAGTTAAAATAATATTGTACATTTGAACATCACTATTTCAAAATCTTTTTTTTTTTTTTGTTTAGTTTGCTACTTCTGTTAAAATCAACAGCTATAATAACACTGGTACAATGCAGCTAATAATACAAAAACATACTGACTCAGCCCCTTATGTGTTGTGTAGAACTCATACACTGGTCGAAGGGATTGTTAGAGATACAAGTGATTATAAATAAATAGCAATTATTGATTAGCATAGGGTATCTAGCCCACTGATTGGCTAATTTAAGATGCTGTTGCAGAAACTGACCCATTAGAATCCTGACCGGAGTCTTGGAGATGAACCTGGAGAAGATCTGTGAGATGATGACTCCCATGACGAAGGTCCAGGCAGGAACTGGTCCAGGTTGTCTGCGTGTCCGTGGGACCCCCGTGTTTTATACACCACCGCTGTGGGCGTGTTTCTCTGATCCACGTTGTCATCCCGGGAGCTGTCAGCTCGGTCCACGGTGGAAGGACGCACGTAAACACAGTGTGTAAACACAGCTGCCTCACCCGGGGACTTCAAAACACCTAGTGACATCACTTCCGCCTTCACAACTTTCAAAATAAAAGCACGGAGGCTTTGGCATTTAAACAGAAATTTAAAACGACTCAAGATGTAAATTTTGTGTAAGAGAAAGAACCTTTATTTATTCATTTACTTATTTATTTACTTATTTGTTTGTTATTTATTTGTCATTGGTATTGTAATACAGTACTTCTACCACGGGCAATAATGACGTTTTTTAATTAATTAACTAATGTATTATTTATTTACTATGAAGGTTTTAACAATGAAAACTTGAAAAACAGACATTCAGGCAAAGCAGTACGAGGTTATATATAAGTGAACTAACTTGGCTTCACTTTCAGTACTCCTAGTATTTGTTTTATTTGTGAAAGTTTTGACATTGAGAATTTTAAAGTGTTTACATATCTATGTATATATATATATATATCTGTAGATAGGTAGATATGTAGATATATAAAATATGTTATAAATTCTTTAAAATTAATTAATTCTTCTCAGCCTTGGAAGGTAATAAAAACTTAAGTCTCTTCAGTTTTATTTTGAAAATTCTCCCACTTCCTGTTTTCATAGCGCGTAGCAGGAAGTGATGCCATTTGCTCTGCCTCTTTCTGGTGTTTGTTGGCAGGTGTGACACGACCAGGTTGGTCTGGATCAGGGGTGTGAAGCTCATTTTCGTTTTGGAGCAAATCCAGATCATGAATATTAAAGGGCCGATTGTGCCAGAATGTATTGATAAAACCTTTTCACAAACTGAAAATACCAATGAATTCTTAAAATTAAATAACATTATCAAACATCTTTTCAGTCCCTCCAGGATTTTATGATACTGTTAGTGTTTTCTACAATAAAAATCAAAGTGATTGTGGTATTAATCTGGAAATATTTGCAATCATTTATGAAGACTTTTTATTACCAGACTACAAACTGACATCAATAAAGACCGAGGCAGCTGTTGAGTACAAATAATAAAGTTTTAGACAATTTTGGAGAAAAAATTGCACTGAATTCCCAATTATGTAAAGTGTTGTGATTTGGTGATTTTACTTTAATTCCCATGATAATTCTCAAGAAACTGGAGGGACTGATTGGTATAATTTGGCAGTAAAGAGATAAAAACTGCATCGACTCGATTGATAATATAATATCTAAGCAGATTTAGTGTTTAGTCTAGAATCTAGAGGGCCGCATAAAAAGCTACGGCGGACCAGATTTGGCCCACCGGCCTTGATTTTGACACGTGGTCCGGATCGTCCCAATCAGACACAGATAAAAAAGTTGGTTAGAACATTAAAAACCAATTCATAACATTCTCTAAAGTCTTTATTTCAGGATTCCCAGATCTTGTTCCCACAGTTAAACACAAAGCTCTGCAGGATCTACGGTTTATATTTATCAAACTACATGGTTTGTTTGTTGGAAATCAAAACGGTTGGAAAAGGAGCTTAAATGATTTATCATTTCTTCTTATAAGTTTTTATGGTTGACTTGGTGGAATTTTCTCTACATTTGTTATGTTTGTTCAAAGCATGATGGAGTTAATGTGCAGATTCATTTCTCAGTGTCTCTTATTCAAAGTGAAGAAACGTTTGATGGAAAAAAAATTGATCAGATTTATTTGCGAATGCATGATGCAAAATTGACTTTTTGCATGTTTTATTCTCCCATTTGTGTTTTTACTGCGTCTAAAAACAAGCTAAGAGCTTATAAACAACGGCCAGACATTTTTTGCCAATAATTTTTTTTGTGTGTGTCCAGAAAATGAGTCGTTTCAATAAAGCCTGAAATGTAACAAAACAAATCAGCAAGCACTGCTCGTAACCTAGCAACCCTGGCAAAATTAGCCCGTTACCGAGCAACCCCAGTTGAGTTCCTGCATGTGTTGCACAATGGCTGCTGGAAAGCGTTTTGTTGATGACCAACAAAAATGTAGCATCTGCTACATTCTTGTTGGTTGTGCAAGAGGCTCTACTTCTGCTTCTCAAGGATGTAAGGTTGTATGATTGCATATGGTTTTTAAGTGCAAGTGTAAACACTGAATTTGTGGGAATCATCAGCTCCAGCTTACTTGGATTTACAGTGACAAGAGGCCCGAAAACAGCTCAAACCAGGCAGAACTGAACAGACTGCAATCTCATCAAAAACATGTTACAGGTCTTTCCTAACCTGTTCAAAGAAGCATTATAAGACAGAGTCTGTCTGGTTTGAAGAGAAAGTTACGCTGCCAAAGTTGCCAACAGAGTTTGCTGAACTGGCAGTTCCTGTTTTTAAAGGCATTCATTAACCATAAGCATCCTGCTGTATGTCTCACCTCCATGTAGAACCGTCGGTAGCGGTCCACTGAAAAACACTTTGATTCTGTTCAACAGGTGAATTAAATCATCTTTCTAAATTTCCAGGTGCTGCTTGGCAACATCAAGAGCTCCGGCGTGAATGATCCGATTTTCAGCTGTTGATCGTTCATAAATAATTGTCAGCATTTTCTCAGACATTTCAGACACCATATTATTCAGAAAGCAACATACCCTGGTTGTTTTCTCATTTCAGGAAAGCTGAAACCCTTTCACCAATAGTCAGGGCTTTTTGTAATTTGCATACGAAAGAGGAAGTCTAGGATATTTTTGGGATGTGCTGTAGAAGTACAAGGTTCAAACCACTGAAAATATGCAGACTTCAATGTTTTTCTGGCTCCTGAGTCACTTTAGACGGGAATTGTTTGGTTCTTTCCTCGTACCTATCACTGTTGTTTGAGTAGAGAAGTTAGTTGCAGTACATCCAAAGAACAGAAAAAGAACAACAAACATGGATGGACATGTGCCACTCAGACTATAATGACCTGTTTTCAGTGGAGTTGGTGATTTCAGTTTGTTGTTTGTGCTGCTTGTTTTGAATGCAATCTGCTGCTCAAAACAGTTAAATCTAAAATCTGAGAGCACAGAAGAAGAACTGATTTTTTTCCTTGACTTTATGCAATTCTGTTTGCAGCAAAGATTATTTAAAGTTTGTTTTTATTCAGTTTTACCCTGCAGGGCTCCTTTCTCGTAAGGTTTGAACAAACAGCAGAACAATGACTGTAACTGTTCTTGCAGGACTTGAGTTTTCACATCTGCTGATAAAATGATCATAAAACTGTTGAATCAGCAGCAGTCGCCCTGATTTCCATACAAAAGAGGAAGCTTGGGATGTTAACTGTAGAAGTTAGACAGATTTCACTCTTTTTAACAAACCAGTTGCTTTCACTCATTTGTCTCATATTCTGGAAGATACATTTCTGGATGACAAACATATAGATGAAGTAATCTGACCTCTGCACAGATTGTGGTTTATAAAAATGTCACATGGTCCTGTTACTCTAATATCCTCCCCTGAACAGCTGCAGAGGGAGTATAGGAGGGGAACCGGCAGACCCTAAACCCGAGAAATGAAACTTAGAGAGGCTGTTGACTTTTGAAGCAGGAAGTGAAAGTAAACAAGCTGACGTTCAGCTCTGCAGGAGGAGATTATTTATTGCCACTGATCGCTTTGTTCCCTGCAGACGTCGACAGATCGGCTCAGTGTGAAGATGAAGCTGCTTTTCTTCTTGATTGTGACGCTGATGTCCTTCACCGAAAGGTCACTGCATGCTTGGCCAGACCCCACCAGAGGTAAGAGCCGTAAGGTCACGAAGTTCCTAAATTACACTAATGCATATGCAGAATTTCCAAAATTAGCACTTCTTCTTTTTAAAACGATGGAAAGTGAAGAAATGACCGACTCAGTCCCTGAAATACAGTTTTTATTAGTTTGAATCATTTTGTGTAAATGTAACCTTCATCTCCTGCAAATTTCCTGTTTTTGTTAACATTTGGTGAACATTATTCTCAGCGTCATCAACATCAGATTTAGAAAAACTGAATAGTTTTAAATATGCTGAACTCACAAAGTTCAGTTTGTTTTACAAACACTCTTGAGTTCAGCATGTTTTTTTTGGCTTTATCATGTG
This sequence comes from Poeciliopsis turrubarensis, assembly GCA_010277015.1. Taxonomy (NCBI): domain Eukaryota; kingdom Metazoa; phylum Chordata; class Actinopteri; order Cyprinodontiformes; family Poeciliidae; genus Poeciliopsis; species Poeciliopsis turrubarensis. The sequence continues at coordinate 1,638,925 of VMRN01000037.1, read as the reverse complement.
AGGATGAAACTCTCATTAATCCACATCGCGAAGTGATTCCCTGCTTAATGTTTAAAGTATTTGCCAAACCATGCCAGTGTTTCCATGGCTGAGCTGAGGGGCCATTTAGCAGTTTGTCCATTTGTAAGGAGGGAAGCTGTGCAATAAACTCCTTAAGATGTTTTTGATTAGATTTCATATAAAAATTCATTTTCAATTAAATCTTTTGAAACTTTCAATATAGTCACATAGTTTCCCACATTTTATTGCTTCACACCACAAACTTTATTTATTAGGTTTTATGTGACGGTAGTGTTGCATCACCATTCTTTAGATTTTAAAGTACAGCTCATATTAGTCAGTCTTGCCTCCCTTAGCTGCAAGCAATTTAAACACACTAATAGGAAATACTTTAAAGTAGGGATCAAAATTTCTAGTTAATTTTGTCTTATTTCAAGTGTGCTAAGGCATTTTTAACTAGAAACTAAACAAAACTATTTGGTCAGATGTGGTTTTGCAGTGTAGGGTGTTTCCTCTCCAGGAAATTCTTTGGACTTTGTTGCTTTCGCATTGGAATTTCCTGCAACTGAACTAAACCTTCTAATCAAAACCACCAGCAACAAACGAACCGATTGTTGCCGGTTCGTTTGGGAAGGTGTGAATGCAAACTCTGATGTGGACCAAAAAAGTGAACTCTGGTCCACCTACAAATACACTTCCTGTGAATACACCCAGGGTGCGACAGGAACCATTTTCTTGGTGTTTTCCAGCATTAGGACCTGTAAATAACCCCAGGCACTGAAAATAAAGACTCCTGTTATGCAGGTTTGATGAACAACAAGCATTCTCTGAAATATTGAGGAAGAATCAGGACGTTATCTCATTCTGATGCCTTGTCTGATTATGCTTCCTTCCTCAGGTGTTTCTGGAGTCAATCTGAATGGGAAGATGTTCACTTTGTCCGGTTATTACGGAAGATTGTTCTTCTACTCGCCTTACGAGATGCCCCCCGGGGCAACTTCTACATCATACCAAACCACAGGTTACACCGACTCTGCCTCCACACCCAGCTACACCCAAACCAACACAGGCACAGCTGAAATCACCACCCCCAAACCTACAACTTACCATCGTCAATATACCTCCCGCTCCGCCACTCGGTACCCATGGTCCACAGCTCCTTCCACTGGAGGTGAGTTCCTCCACAAATAATCACTTTACTGATATTCTCTGTTCCTGTTCATTAAGGTGAAAAACTTCAACAAAGAACAAAGTTAGCAGGGATATTGTTTTCCTTTCTTTTTTGTTCTTGCTTAGTTTGCTGTATTATTTCATCTTAGTTAGTGGATCTGAATTCTGCTCTAGAAGAAGCCAGACGCAGCAAAACTGGATGTAACCAATTCATAACTATAATTATGAATTTATAAAAGAAGTCAATGAAGCGCATCACAGCAGAATCCCACCTGGTCAATTTAAAACCAAAGTTATTTCTGTAAATAGAAATAACAGCTGTGGGTCGTCAACCTTCTTCTTCTGTGCATGCAGGTTGCTGCGAGGTTATAAAATGAGTAAAAAAGCAGATTTCAGGAAACCATCTGAAATCTGACTCAAGCATCAAGACCTGCTGTTAGCATAAGATATGCAGAATAGCATCTCTGGAGAGGCAGAAGAATAAAAACATAACCATTTTATTCATGTTTTCCTTTTTTGTTGTTTTCATTTTGTTACCTTCTGTTATATATTTCTTGTATTTCATTTATTTGCTCTTTATTTACATCCTAGTTACTTTTATGTTTTGAGCTTCTCTGTCCTTGTGCGCCCCCTGCAGGTGTGTCAGTGTGTGTGCGGTACATCACAGACTCTCAGAGTGGCTCCATCTTCACCCTCAGCCCCTCCAGCCAGTCTCTGAGGCTGGAGGTTGGGAGACCGCAGTCATATGCGCTGACCTTCAACAACTACAACAGAGTTTACCTGCAACCTTACTTAAAACTCTGGCCTTATCTGACGGCCAACATGTGGACCAGCATCTGCCTCACTGTGGACAGCGTGAAAGGAGTAGTTCAGATGTTCAAAGACTCAAACATGAGCAGCAGGAAGCTGCTGAATAACCAGGTGAGGACAGAATGAACAGCATCTCTGGTTTATTGTCTGCAGTGATCTAGAGATGTGACTGTTTTCACATCCCATCACTTTTTCCACTTTTTTTTTAAACATACTGTAAAAACACAACATCTTACCAAGTAGTTTTATTGTGTTTCTAAATATCTTATTACACTTCATAGGGAAAAACTAACTTATATGTAATCTTTCAGCAACATATAACAGCTTGTTTTAAGCCAGATATTTGTGTCGATACTAAATACGTTTTTGATTCCCAAAGGGCAAAAACACAATAAAAATAAAAACAATACTAATAAAAACAGGCAACAATCAATATTGAGCAGTGATAGTTGTAAAGACACACATCTCTAAAAATATATTAATTAATTAAAGTGCACAGCTTTAAACTGGAGGACTTTCACTTATAACAAGACATTTTTCCCATAAGTAAAAAAACCCAGTTCTTTCTATGAATATTCAAGAATTACTGATTTTAAACAAGCTGCTGTATCTTGTTGAAAAGTTACTTGTGAGTTAATTTTGTCCTGTTAGAATCACTGAAATAAAGTTTACAGTACATCTGTAATTTCTGAGGCTGCATCTGAACTTGAACTTTAATGTAAATCTCAACGAGTTTCTGAATTTTCTCTCCAAAATTATCTGCTTTGTGTGTGTGTGTGTGTGTGTGTGTGTGTGTGTGTGCGTGCGTGCGTGTGTGTGTGTGTGCGTGTGCGTGTGTGTGTCTTCAGTATGTGTGGACAGGTGACCGTGTGATTGACTTTTCAAACTTTGAAGGTCAGATCACTGATGTGCAGGTGTGGGATTATCCTCTCCGTTATCAAGAAGTCCTCTACTACATGAGCAGCAGTGGCTACGGGTATGCTGTGTGTGTGTGTGCGTGCGTGTGTGTGTGTGTGTGTGTGTGCGTGTGCGTGTGTGTGCGTGTGTGTGTGTGTGTGCTTGTTTACATGGCCTGATTGGACCATGTTCTAGTTCCATTCAGACCATTAGATCAGTTTTGATTGACTAAGATAGCAGGTGTTTAATTTGTTGTTTGTTCAATAGTTTATTTAATGGAGGAAAAATACATCTGGCCCTGAATATTTCCAGCTTGTTAATTTTGGCCCAAGTGACAAGAAGTTTAGAGTCACTGGTTTCGAGTTACGATGTGAACTAAGTTCAGGTTAGGAATATACTGATAGAGGTTAATAAATGGATAAATGCAGGTACTGAACTGAATGGAAACCAATACAAACACCTAAATGTATGTAATAATATAAATGTTTGAGTGAACCAGGGTGGGTAATGAGCTAAAGAAAAATAAAAACAACTTAAATTGAACAATTTAAGTTTTAAGGTTATAGTTTTAAATTCAGTTTTCTTATGCCGCAATTTTAAATTACTACTTTCTCTTTTTGTCTAAATGTATAAAATTATATCTAGTTTATTTGTGCAGCACATTTCAGCAGCAAGGCAGTTCAAAGAGCTTCACATGAAAACAACAGTCAACAATTGAAAACCAGTAACAGACTGAGAAAATGTGCATTTGACAGTGGCCATCATTAAAATCACCAAAACACGTAGAATATGTTGATCAATGTTCCATTTATTGTTGCTCAAAAGCTCCTCAGTGTTTCAGCTGTTTTGCAGTTTTGCTGGAAGTTTGTTCCAGATTTGTGGTGCATAGAAGCTGAATGCAGATTCTACATCTAAACATCAACATTTTTAAACCCCAAAGATTTTTGGTACATTATAAGACAAATTTCCATTATGAACAAAAGGAGGTCACTGAATTTTTATTCAATCAATACTTACAAAAAAGATAGTTATATTTAATATTAATTTAAACAAATGTAACATCAAGTTTGTGCTTTTGATTGTAGGTCCTACCAAGGGTCTGTGCTCAGCTGGTCCTACATCAGCTACTCCCAGGCAGGCAGGACGCTGCTGGAGGACGGCTATCAGCTGCAGATGGAAAAGCCAAACCGCAAGAAACACAGAAATTACCTGAAGGCCGAATTCAAGCCCAGGAAGGTTTTCCTCTTTGAGGAGAGCAAAAGAGCGCAATGGAAGAAAGAGATGTAATGTTCCCTGAAATCATATTATAACTTTTTGACCTTCTATCTGAAGACTTAATTAACATGAAGATTAATCAATTAACATTTGCACTAATCAAAAATATCCTAAAATCACATTACAGGTTTAATAGGTTATTTTCCTTCTTTTGTAAATCATTTTAACTTTCAACAACAATAAAGTGATTTCTAATTAAATAATGCATGTTAGTGAATTTTGTTTTTTAAAAGAATAACATTATGTACTTCTGGTTAAAATAAAACCAGAAGTTTATACCAATCTGTGCGAACAGAAAAGAACTGTGGTAATGTTTCGTGGCATTTCATCAACAGCGCAGCTTCATCCTGTCATGACCAGGAACTGATTATTCTGCAGAAATTAGTTGTTAAAATTCAGTTTGAAGATTCAGTGACGATTCTTGCATGAATAGATCCCGTTCTGCTCTGGAAAAAGAAAAATCATTGTGTTTCATCAGTGATATTGCAATGTAAACAATTTTGATCTAAAGTAACGGATGTTTACAGAGTTTTTTTCAATTGTCAAAACTGATAAAAATATTTTTAGATCAGAGACTTTAACTCATTGATCTTAATTTATTTCATAGATTTCATTCCAGTTTATGGACTTGAACATCTGCCAGACTATTGGAGGTGGGCGAGTTGATCCACAGTAAAAAAGTTGTCTTTCTCGGGGATGTTATGTTGAGACCAGAAGAGCAAGAAATTATTCTTAAATTGGTGAACTAATACACTGCTCCCCACAAGGGGGCGCCCATTCCCATTTCTGTTCTCTTCAGAAAGCCAAATCAAGAAACTCGGGAAAGTAAACACCAGGAGTCGTTAATTATTCTGTTTAGTAAGACGTGTTTTAATAACAAAATATGGATCGAACATCCTTATACAGTTTGTCGGCTTTCATTTTCCATTTTTATGTACAAAACTCAATCTGCAGCGTTTGAGCCTCTAAATAAATTCAAGATTGAAAGTTTTCCACAAATATAAAACTTTTGGGCTTCCCCAACAGTCGGCCAACATGGGATCATCCGACCGTTAAGGCTCAAAAAACCAAAACATTCCAAGTGTGAAATTAATTTAAAACAATGTTAAAAGGCCAACAAATTGCTTTAAAATGCAGATGTAGTTAAAACATAGAAACGTTTTAAAAGAAAGAAAAAAACGGTACAAAACAAACACCATCAGCACAAGACGACTTCATGTCAACTTATTTTTTATTTGTTATTGCTGTTTATTGTTAGTTGTTCTAGGATGTTTAGTAAAACGTGTTATACTGTCTGAAAATCTTGAATTTTGCAGTGGTTTTAAGCCTCATTCCCATCCATGTAGCTGCAAGTTCACTGCCAATAAACCTACAAGTGTTGCTTGGCGCTCAGGTTCTTTAATTGTTCAATAAGGACACTTCATTTTTCTGTTTCACTGATGTAATCAACAAAATGACTTAAAAATGAAACATATTAAGACAGTTTAGCATTTAAAAACATCCACAGGTTGTGATTATAGAGCTGGAACATGCAGCAGTGATCATCTTCCCTTTATGCGTCTGGTCTAAACCTCATATTTAATATTCTGGTTCTTTTAGAAAAATGTATAATTAAAAGTGTTTTATAATGTATTTTACATATAGAGAGGTTACTTTTCAAATTAGTTTGGTCTTTGGTTATATTCCCATTTTAAGGAAATATTTATCTCCACAAACATTCGTATTTCACGATTGCAATTAAATATTTTCAACGTCTTGATTCTTGATTATTCTCATGAAAGTTAAAATTCAGGGACCTTTTTATTTTAATTTAAAATTCAAATATTTTGTTTTCTTTCTGGTAGTTCCTGAAACATTCCTTTATGCAGTAAATCACAAAAATAAATCAAAATTATCTAAAATTTCTGGTTTTAACTTAAAAGTAATAACTCAAATTTTTAAATTAATTTGATATAAAACAGCTGACAAAACATTTTAACTCTGCTTAAAAATAAAGTTTATTCCTCCATTATTTGTTTTTTGGCATAAAATGACCCGGTTGACACCAAAAGGAGCTCCAAGCTGAACAGAAACAATTTTTAGGCGCATTATTAAAAAAACATGAAGCAGAATTTCATCAGTTTGTGTTTCTCTCCTCGTCTGGGTTTAGATTTCTGATTTAATGTGGAATATAGATCAATGATGGAAAGATGCTTCTGATGAGCATCTTCCCTTCAGAACGACGTCCAGAAGGTGTCAGTTCCACGTAATTACTCCTGGTACCAGAACTCAGTGGTACGCAGGCAGGTCATTGATTTCAGGGACTTAAAGAGCATCTGAAGCGTTTACTTCCAAGACATGATGACCACACAACAAACACAAGCAACAATGAGGTGAATAATTTGGAATCGTTGTGGATTTTCTCTGATTCACTGTCAAAATTATACATAAAGTCTCAAATACTCAGAGAACCTTGTTATACTTGGATAAATGTCTGAATGGTTGCCATGGAGATTAAAGGATTTCTCAAACATGCATGAAAGAATCAAGGCAACACTCCAGGTGTATTTGATGAGAAAATAACATTACATGATGCACGGCTCAAAACTGTTGAATTTACATGATACTCTCCCTTTAAATCGTAAAGGTGATTAAAAATGCTAGCTCTAGCAATTTTTCCCAAAGTGTTTTCATTTAAAAAATGCATAATTATTTCACGAAGAGTAGATTAATACATATGGAACATTTTTCTTTTCTTATCAAGCACTTAATTAAAGTAATTTTTTAAAAACAATTTTCTACAGAAATTATTATGTCCCATTCAAAAGAAATATTTAAAAACCTAAAAACAAAATCCTGCAGCTGATTTCCCAAAAACGAGCCTTTCATCACAAAGAATCATTCACTATTCCAGTCACGCAGCAAACAGACCCTCACCACGTGAGAATCAGTCGCCTCTTTCACCAAACGCAGCAAAAGTCCGAGTTTCCTCTACGACCAGCTATTGGAGATTTACATAAATGTTACTGGGAAACAATGAACAATATTTAAGCTTGTATGTAAAGATTTGACCTGGTGTGGATTAGAGAAAGTTCACAATTCAAATCTGTGCATCCTGTTTGTCATGAAGGCCATCAGTCCCTGGATAAACTTCATTTATGCAACACATCTGAAGTGGACAGCAGAAGTTTAGCACAAAATGGTTGGAATAATGTCAGATGACTGAATCAGAGCAGCTAGTGTTCATTTATGGTGCCTCGTTTCCAGGGAGTCGCACAGCCAGTGCGGTTTCAGACGCCATGTTACCGATCCGCACCGCTCAGTGGAAACGAAGCATTAATCATCTGGTGTTCGAGTCTTTAATTACCTGTTGCTCATTTATTAATGTAATATTAATAGATTAATTTTTACTAAAGTCTGTATATTTATGTCTGTATTAATTTCACTGCTGCTCAGTGAAAAATATTCCACACATTAATCAGCAGAAGGAAAAGGAAATCAGGAGCAAAAATAGATTTTAAATTAAATGCATGATGATAAACTGCATCTTAATTTTCACATTAGCAAGTTTTCACATTCTGATGATAAAATCTTGTACTCATAAAGTAAAGACCACATCTAAATATTTCTTATTTCTTGCTATTATAACTTCACACCTCTTTTTTCTCAATACACTGCAAAAACACAAAATCTTACCAAGTCCTTCTGCTCTAGTTTCTGGTGCAAATATTTGGTTCACTTGAAATAAGACAAAACACTTAACCTTTTAATTTGTCAGGAAGAAATACATAGAAGCTTGTTTTACTCGTTCCACTCGCAGATTATCACACTTAAAACATTTTTCCCACGTAAAAAGAGAAATAATCTGCCAGTACTTTTTAAATTAAAGTTAAGGAATTGACTGAATGGAAGCTTCCATATCTTGCTGAAAAGTAGCTTGTAAGTTAGTTTTGTCGTCTTTCAGGTGAACTAACATTTTGCACTATAAATTGGACAAGGAAATAGTATTTTTGAGGTGTAAAATGCACCACTGTTGCTTCTTCCTCACTGAGCTCAGTTAAAAATGGACACAAATTCAGGCAAAAACAAATAAAATTTGCACCATGCATGTAGCAGGATGTTCTTGCAGAGACGGTTAGCTACCCGATGCAGAGATATGCGAGACTGGTAGTGGTGTTGTGGCTCCTGAGCGACGCTTCACAGCAGCAGGATTAGAGCAGGTTGCTGGTTCTGAATGCTGTTTGTGTTTCAATAAAGAACATTTCTGTGAAATATAAATATAATGCACTGCTTGGCTCTGCTCGGTTCAGTTTGCTTGCATAAGTCTGGGTGTGTGTGAGGGCATGCGAGTGTGTCGGGCACTTTCTTTAAAAGAAAAAAACAGGATGAAAACTCTGGAGCCCGGTTCAAAAATAGGAACCGAAGATGTTCAGAAGTAAAAAATTTGAGTCAGTTTTCCTGTCCGCTACTCACCACGGGTTCAGGGTTAGTAGTGGACTGTGTGAGAACGTGATCAGCTCTCCTTTATTTCCCAAACTAAACACTTCATCTGGCAGCTCCAGGCCAGTCCAGACCGCATGATTCCCAAAGCCGAGTTAGCGCCGTGCTTGAGCCGAGCAGGCCTCCAGCTGGGCCTCGTCCCGCCAGCAGCTGGACCCGTTTATCAGGATTTATCAGGACGTGGGCGGCTTGTGGAGAATGCCCTGCAGGTCCTCTGGTAAGGCCAGGATGACGGCCTCGATGTGGGCTCTGAGTTTGGACAGAGTCCCCGGCCGGACCGGGAGCTGCTCCCGCTCCGCCTGGCTCTGCAGCACAAAACGGCAACACTTTTGATTTTTAGAGGTTTAAAAAGGGCTGAGACACAAAATGAATTTTTTTCTTACCATTTACAAATTTAATCAGTTTTTGTTTCAAATTATATAAAACATTTTTCCCCTGATGAGTGTTAAATGGAGGCCATGAGAATTTGTGCTTAATTACTAGAATTCAGTCATAATATTTTCAGAATAACCACAATTTTACCGACAATAAGTCACAATAAGCAATAAATAAATTAAACACAAGATAAATTAAAATGAGCTCAATAACTTTTGTTTGCATGATTTTTGTTTCTCTGTCGTTTTTCTGCTTTGACCTTAACTAGTCCATTGTTGAAGAACAATTCTGATTACAGACTTTATAATTAATTGTATTTGTTGTTTCTGGTTTCTGGATATTTAAATTGTTATCTCACTCCAGAGTTAAACCTTGATTAGAATTTAAAGTTTATTGATCTGTGATTAAGTGTTATTGCATTATCCTGCTTCATTACTGAAATATTGTCATTTATTGCAGTAACTTCTGGGACAACTTGTTATTGTGACAGGCCTGCCACTACAGCTTTAGATGCCATTTAAAGTCCTCCACACCGAAGCAATGCAATGATGACTTGTTGGTGTAATTTCCACCTGAATGTAATCCATATAACTGGAGTTTGTGCTCACCAGTTTGTCTTTGAGCTTCAGAACCAGATCAACTGCCTCCACCTCTGTGTGCTTCTGGATTCGCTGCTGCAGGTCCTGCAGGAAGAAACAAAAGTTACTTATTCCTGAAACCAGTCAGACTCCCAACAGGGTTAAAGGAATATTTTAATTTGACCAATAAACTTCTTTTAATGTTAATGCAGTATCTGTTAACAATAGCACATTTTAACCCCTTAATATCTGAATATATAATTGTGCAAAAAATTTATTACCGGTGTTTTTTCTGTCAATCAGACAATAAATTAATTAGAAGTTATTAGTGTGAAAACTGCACCTGTTACTGATTGATGCTGATTAGATCCACCAGGCACTTAAGGAACGAAACAAAATTTTCAGTTTTATTGACTTTGAAATGGAGATAAAAAAACTTAATACTGAAAAATCCCTTATTATTTGTTTCATTGTTTATATATTAGTTTTATAATCCAAAGTAATCTTTTTATTCAAAGTTGCATCACATGCAGAGAATTTACCGTTTCTACAAAGACACTTCAATGAAGCAAGTTGCTTCCTACTCACTTCCTCATGTCGTGAAACATCTTCGTACCCAAAATTAGAAACACATTTAGAAATTTGGTCACATCACTATTTTAATGTAGAAGAAGTTAACGTATTTGGATATTGCAGAATTTAGACCGGGGCTGAGATTCTAATTGATCAGTTAATTCAAAGCGGCGTGTCTGTCCACCTTTAGTTCACAGTCCTATTTCAGGATATGAAATATTTTTATACACAAACCCATCAAAAATCACCAAGTTACACTATGAACTAATGAACTTCCATTCCACAAATGCAGAAGTGGTAAAGTAGACAAAATGGGACGTTAAACAGATCCTAGCGGTAAAAATGCCCAACTGGATCCAAACAAGCTGAATGTCAGCAACTCGCTGCTGAATTTGGTAACTCCAAGTTTAACAGCGCCCCCGGTGGCTGGATGAATGAACGTGTTGTTGAAGTTGGCTACGTTTCCCCAGTTACTTTCTCTGGTTTTCCTGGTGTTGCGACTTTGTGGTTCTGGGGTTTCACACCAATCATTTATCTGGTCGTCTCGCTCACCTCCTCACACAGAGCCTCGAGGTGCAGAGCCTCCAGTTTTTGAGTCATTTCTCTTTTCCTGCTCCGGAACCAGCCGTCAAAGTTGGGAGATTTTAGAAAATGCCTAAAAATAAAAATCACAGGAGTTCACGCCGACTCAGAGGCTTACATCACATCGTTTCTGTATGTATTTACATTTACAGAGCTACGGCTTTATTATACAGCAGCTGGCACCTGTAGAGTCCTATCCAGTCTCCTTTGAGCCTGGAGGTGAGCTGCGGTCCTGCTTTCTCCAGAGTCTTCATGAAGTCAGCCTGGACAAAAGGCCGGAGCTGAGGCGGACTCTTCCAGGGACAGATGGACTTCTGCAGAGGCATGAGGCTGGCCACGTATCGCTCCTGCAACGACCCGACTCGGCGTTTAGCCCCTGCTGTGTGTTTTCATGCTGCTGTGTGTTTTCATGGACGACATTTACCAGAGGAATGATGAAGCTCTGAGTCAGCTCTAAAAAGCACCGGCGAAGAATCGCATTTTGAGCCGCCGACGGCCTCTTCTGCTGGACGCCCTGAAAAACGGAAGCAGACGGTTAATAATGCTTCAGGCTGCAACGACACGAGTTCACAGAACATTTTCACTTTCAGGACATGAAAATGAGCAAATTAGATTTAAAGTTAGATTTTCTCCTTCAGCTGAGAAAGAAACTCCTTTATTATCCATAAAATGATCTGACTTTTAAAATGCATTCCTTTGTTTTATACAATTTTTAAAAGTTTAAAGTTATCTGATCAAGCAGTTATTTTCAATTTAACATTAAAATATTAGAACAACTGCAGTTTTCTGACCAGCTGATACCGATTTTATTTTTCTAACGGATATTATCAGGTGTTATAAGAAGGGTTTGTGCGCTTTTTCCACAGAAACGTTTAAACATTTTCAACTACTAAACTTACATTTTTGGTAAATTCAAAATTAACAGAAATAAAGGCTTGAAAATATCAATATGTGTGGAATTAATAGATTTATTTCTATAAATGTATTAAATATGACTCCTTTGATCCCAAACATCATGAGCCCAATTAGCAGAGGTGGGTAAACTATCCAAAAATTTACCGAAGTAAAAGAAGTATGATATTTTTACTTAAGTAAAAGTAAAACGTAGCCGTCCAAGAAATTACTCAAATATTGTAACTTGTAGTTGGTAAAAGGTCTGTTCAAGTGCCGAGTAACTGATCAAATTATCAGTCATTTAATATTTAAAAATTACAGATGAAGCAAAATATAAAGTTGAATTTAAATTTTGGCATTTCAAGGACCAACATGATAATTCATAAAAGTAACAAAAAATAAAAATAAAATGTTTCCAATTCAGTTTCTTTCAATTTAAAGAAAACTTGTGAAACTTTAACAGAAACTGCAGGATTTCTGGTCAAAACATTTTTGTTTTTCATTCAGTAGGTAGAAAATCCAGAACTTTTACTCAAGAGTAGAAATACTTTATAATTAAATTACTCAAGTAAAAAGTACACTCCTTATTTTTGTAACTAGTTACTGCCCACCCCTGCCCATTAGAGACGGCGATTAACCCAGCAGTCATGTTTTTGCTGCAAGGCAACAACCCTCGTGTTGCTTCCTGCTCTTTTACCCCTCAGCCAACAATCGGTAGCTGCAGCAGTTAAAAAAGAAGAAATTATCCCACATAAATCTTCATGTCTTTGCTTCTATCAGATAGAAGAGAGGCGATGTGTTCAAACAAGTAATAACTTCAGGAGACAGGAGCTCTGATCTGCACATGTTTTACGACTCTTTCAGTCCAGGTTGCTGTGAAAACATGCAGCAACTCGCACCAGGCAACCAGGAGAGGCGGGTCGTCACCTTCTGGAGCTGCTTGATGATTTCTTCATCTTTGTTGAGATATGGCTTGTAGGCAGTGTACACACCTGTGAAGAAAACACACTGAGATCAGTTTACAGAGGCAGGAACGCGATCGGCTGGCGAGTCTTTACAATGAAGAGTCTTTACCAGGTTTGGAGTCCAGAGTTTTCAGGTTTTTCAGTTTCTTCACCTTCATCTGCTTGGCCACTTCTCCTGGGAGAAACAAACATGTAAAACATTCATAAAGAACGAAGTTATTACTCATTATAACAAGCAGGTGACATGAAGCTCACCTGCTTGCTTCATGTCTCCGATGCGGATGATGTGCGGCCAGTGCTGCAGAGTCTTTGCAAAGAAGGGATTGGTGACTCCCAGAATGACGGACGGCCTGCAGATTCACAGACATACAATTAATTCATGGTTATTCATTTTTCTTGTATGTATTTAGCAAAGTTAACTCTTTGTTAAAATGCAAACCAGGTTCAGAAAACTAAAAATGCCTGCCGGTACTTTCTGTTACACCAAATGTTTTGTCTCTTACTAAATTTTATTGTCGTTTTTGACATTTTCTGTTTCTCTAAAAGTTGTTTTACTGAAAACACTTTTCTAATTAAAACACATCTGAGTCCAGTTTTAAAACGGTGCTAAACCGCGTGAAGGTCGGTGAGACTTCAGGTCCAAACTGCTGACCAACCAACGGGGTTTTCCTGATGTGACGGATAATCTGCAGAGCAAATACACAATGATTCTGTGGTTCAGCTGTGAACTAGATCTAGAAACCTGTTCATTGTCAGTTTTATGTGGGGAAACATGTTTCATGTTAAAAACGCAGACTTTTTTCCCACCGCTTCTTTTTGAATTAGATAATTAATTGGCTCTCATAGCTAATCAATTATTTATGTAAACTTTAGCAGCATTATTTAATAGTCTTATGAATATTCCAGATGTTTCTGTGCATTAGTTGTGTACAAGATATTGGCCATTAAGCTAACGGCAGCAGCCAGAAACCTGTGTTTGTCATTTCAGTGTGTAAAAAATATGTAAAAATTTGTTTTAATTTATGCGTGTGATAAATAGATTTATTGGTTACTGTGACAGGCCTAGTCATGAGAGAAGTAACTGAAAATTCCTGCTGTGATTCATTCTCCTGTATTTTCAGAGTTTTAACAGCTCGGCTCATTTTTACTCACGGAGCCTGCGTCCGGGTCGTGTACTCCTTAAACTCGCTGTCATGGATGGTGAAGTACGGCCTGAAGTCGCTGCAGTAGCGCAGCGGAGAGACACAGCTGCAGAGAGACGAGAGAGAGGAGGACGGGTTCATCTCAGTAAATCTGTCCGTCTGCAGGAAACCAAAACTCCTCTGCATGTCGGAGACATTTCTGCTGCAGCACGTCGGCTCCAGGCGAGCCAGAAACGTCTCGACTCACCTGACCAGCGCCAGCACGGTTTCTGACGACTCGGCGGGCGATGGCGCCATGACGACCAGCGCCTCCCCGAGCAACACCAACTCCCAAAGCATCTGGATGTGGAAGAAGACCGGGTAGAAGCACCTGGACGGAGAAAACGTTTTATCAGACATTTGGTACAGAACAGGGCTGCAAATGTGGCATCGACAGGATGATTTGAGTTCACAAATTTACCTCTTCCTGAAGGAAGAAGAGTCTGACAATTACAGAAAATGCTTTTTAATCTGATTAGTTTGTTTAGTTCAAGGCGAAAGCTGTCGCAGTAACCAATAAGTCAACCAGAGCGATAAATTAAACAACCAGGAATCAGATGTATTGTACAAAATTAGCTTTTTTATTTTGCTTTTACTGAGGGACAAATTAGCTAAATAACTCTGAATTTTGTTTCTGAGCTGAATGCAGATTAATTTGCATAAAGAAACCAGAAAACCATCTGACCTTTTCTTGTTGAGTAACCAAAAGAACACTTTCCATGCAAAAGTTCAAGTTTCAGAAAACATTTCAACTAAAAAGAAACTTTCTAACAGTTTGGGCTTTTTTTTCAGGTGAAAGGTTTACAGACGCTGCAGTTCCACCCATTGAGCAGCAGATGGAGACACAGAGGCAGAACCAGTCTCACCTGAACAAGTCGACTTCATGGATTGTCGGGAGAATGATTGAAACCAAACTGTCACCCTGAAAGCAGAAATCCCTTTTCAGCTCGATGTGAGAAGCAAAATGAGTAAAATCAGACACTGAGACGTGAATCCACTCTGGGACCATTTACCTGGGCTGACTGGACCAACTGGGAGGTTCCTGGTTTATCGTAACAGGTTGGAATGCGAACCTGCAGCACGTAGAAAAGTAAATACAAAAACTGAGGTCTGACCCATTTTCTGCAAAACATAAAACACTGATGCATGGAACCAAATTACAACAAATCCACAAATAAAGTCATTTCAAACATTTTTATTGGCGAAGTTAAGTAAATGTACTACTGTTAAAAGATCCACATTGTGTGTTTAACAGGGACATGGAGCCAATTTATAGCACAATCAAGGAACTGTGTTTCCTTCAGTTGATGCTGTATGTATCAAATATTACTTAAAAGAAAATTCCCTTTAATATTCAACACCTTAAAATTGGGCACTGTCTCTTTAAAAGCTCCTCCTCTTTCTGAAACTGTGCCTCCAGGAAGTCATCACAACATGGCTCCTCTGTTAACCGGCATTGCACTGAAAACTGAGCTCCTATAATGAGCTCAGGAGATGTTTGCTAATTGCTGCTGGCTAGTCTTAAGGACCCAGGTGTTTTGCACAGCTGAGTGGTTGCCATGGAGATTAAAATATTTCTCAAACATCCATGAAAGAATCAAGTCAAACTTTAAGGTATGTTTTTGATGAGGGAATAAGATTGTAACATGATGAAAACCTCAAAAAGGTCCATTTTACGTTATGCTGTCCCATCTAAATCAAAACAAAAGCTTGCTTCTTCCCATCAGGCTTGTGTGGAACTACCTTGATGACGACGCCCATGATCGGCAGAGTCAGGACTCGTCCGGGATGCGGCGTCGGCCAGCGGTCGATATCGTTACAAGCTAACAAATACAGAAAAAATAAAAGATTTTACAAAACAAAGGGATCCGAATCTTCTCTGTTCTGCCACAGTTAGCAGAAGCAGACGGTAAAATCTCAGTGTTTTCAGCAGTCAGTGTGTTGCGAATATTTCTGCTTTAGATTATGAGTCAGAAAATACATCTTGATTGCAAATTTGCAATAAATGTAACAAAATACAACTAATTTTGCAAATGTCAAAATAGCAGAGGTCGGCCAGAAGCAGCTATTTTAATAAAACAGTTTTGCTGAAATGAAAAAGATGATTTAATGTTTTCCCAGTGACTGGGTAAATGTCCCATTTTCAGAAAAAAAAAAAAGATATTTTGTCCTGAAAATGGTAAAATCCTAATCTGATCTTCATCGAGCTCGAGATACTTTTCTGAGAAGAATGGCAACAATTTAAGTCTTTAAACGAGGAAAGCTGAGAGACCTCAAACACATAAATGCATAGTCCTGTCACAATAAGCAATAAATCAATTAATCATATGATAAATTAAAACAAACTCAAAAATTTTCATTTGCATGACTCATCGTTTTTCTGTTTTCCTTCTACCAAAAACTGGATGATAAAAGTCTTCAGTCTGGCGCTTTGGTCCCAACTTTTTCATGCTTTGACTGTTTAATACCAGGAGTTGACAGAGACGAAGACAGAGACGTTGAGACTGACCGGCCTCCAGGCACGGCTCCTGTTTCTCGAAGTACTCCGGAGCCATGATCTTCAGCAGCGAGTGGAAGAAGGTCACATACGGCAGCTTACTGATCAGAACCAGAGACTGGAATAAACACAAGACATTCAACGATAGACAAACATGAGGAGTTATTCTGCAAGGGTGATAAACAGCTGATAAACGATAAGGAACATCACGCTGTTCTGGGAAATGGTGACTAAATCAGTTCTGAGCTAAAATATGCCAGAAAATAATTTGTGTTTCCAGTCATTTGTTTCATGTAATCAGAAAGAGAGGAAACAACGAACCAAGTTGGCCTTCCTAGTTGTTAAACCGTTACAAAATAACCAAACAACAACTACTCCATGGAAAACTAGGATGCAGGTGTCATTATTAATGTGGCTGAATCAACTTTAATTAATAATTTCATTCTGTTCTTCCATTTCAGGCTCATTTCTCAGTCACTGCAACAACACAAAACAAAACAAAAAACACTTCCTGCTCACCTGAAATTATCCAAAGAATTTAAATGTGGGAATTCCCCAACTGCTAAATCTACAGCATCTCATTTGAGCTGAATTACAACTAGAAAATCAAACTAACTGCACCTGTTCAGTGCAACTGAAGTGACATGTTGCTTGATGGTTATTAAAAACGTGATTACAGCGAATTTATCGACACAAGTTGTCCAAGACGAATGAATTCAGAGTTCCAGCTGAGGTTTTGAGTCAGAGCAGAGCTGCAGATCATCACTGACCTTCTGGAAGTATCCTCTCTTCAGGGATTTGTCTCGAACCTGACGAAAATACACATAGCCGTAGTAATGGCCTTGTTCCCGCTGCAACACAGAGACAAAAGTATACACAACTGCATGACAACAAAATAAACAGAAACAGAAGATAGCTGGAGAGAGATGGACAGAGAGATGGATAGTTAGAGAGAGAGATGAAGGGAAATATCTGCGGAGGTTGTTACAGAGAGAAGTAGCTGGGAAAAAGACAGCTAAAGAAAGAGATAGCTAAAGAGAAAGAGACAGGAGAGAGACGGCTGATGAATTAGCGAGAGATAGATATAGGCAGATACTTTATTAATCCCCTGAATTAAGGTCCCTATAAGCCCAAAAAGTGCAATAAAAAGAGCAACAAATTTGCATTGCAGTGTATTGTAAGCTTGGTGGCCCGCTGGCAAGGCGCTGCTTGTTTTTGTTTTCTGAATAACAGTAACAATAAAAATTTGTTAGGTTTGTAGATAAATGCAAATATAAATATTAAAGATTAGGAGACTTTAAGGGCTGAGAGATCTTTGTTTGTTTCGGGATGCGCGTTTCTTTGTCTCTGGAGGAGCAGGATGCCTGCAGTCATAACTGCCCTGACAGGAGGACAAATGGACAACAGATGCCAGCCAGGGAGAAGCAGTTGACACCTAGCAGGAGCAAAATATCAGACACTAAGAGTCCCGAGTGTTTTATGACCCAAAAGGACACGAGAGCTGAAGTTTTATAGTCCAGAGAGACGACAAACGCCTGCGTTTTTATAACCTCAGGAGATGCAAAGACAGAACCTTGAGAAGCTACGCTTGAGGACAACAGCTGCATAAATACAAGATCATTGTTTGAGTAGAGACTTGTAACTGACTGAAATGTGATAGCTGTGTATTCTGTTCGCCACTCCTTCTATGCAAATGATTTGTAACTAAGCTACTCCTCAATATAATAAAATATGCAGTTGCAGAGGAGCACGTTAGAACTGGTCCGGAGACGGAGGCAACGAGATGTCTGGGCAGAGTCCTCCGTTCAATTGGAAGATTGCATAAGAAACTTTAACCGTCTCCCTGTGTCCTTATTAATGTCCAGCGAGAATGTTAGGCAATATATCCAACAAAATTCTTATTATCATTTCTTTTTTTGAAATAAACCGGACTGAAAGTATCGCTGTTGCACTGAGGGTTGTGCTGGTGGAGCAGAATTACTCCTAAAAGACGGGCTTGTAGTCATTTAAGGGGTCACAAAGCCGGGAACAGGGACCAATCACACTGTCTGAAGTTCACCTTGGCACAGATCGCGCGTCTCCTTTCACTCAAACTGAACAACCTCCTGTGAGGAACTATGTTTCTTTTATCAAGGTAGGAGCCTAAAACTTGCTCTGCTTGTGCAGCTCTGATATAACCTTTCGTCGTAGTGAGCGAGAGGTGAGAATGATTTGTCTTTGTGAACAAAGAATTATGCACAGCATTTAAATCTCAACATGCTGCGTCTGCGCTGATAAAGTCTCTGGCCCCGGTCGGCCGGTGCGTTAGTGGTGAAGCAGTTCAGCCTGTAGAGGAGATTCGCGCTCGCCTTGTCGTCACACATCCCACTACAAATACTGTATTGTATTTCTTTTTTCCAGCAACACAATGCATCAAACCATATAAATGCTTTGTCCACTTAGTTAGCTCAAGTGAATGCGTCAGAAAAACTTAAATCTTGTTTGTTGCGCCTCTCTTCCCCATCCAGGTGGGATGGAGGGGATTAGCTGCTGTTTATACTAATGTGGCTGAATGTTTTCCTTAAGGCTCCAAACCTTCAGGCAGGGCGGCGCGTCTCGATCCGTGTTTTCCAGGAAACACCCAAGGGACGACTTCCTGTTGGATCCCTGTCGAAAGCGGAAGCAGAACTGCGTGTCGCCAAGGCAACCTAGAAACACAACACGAATCGCTGTTTCAAATATTGCATTAGGTTAAAAAAAGCAAGAGAAAGGGATACAAGTCGGATGCAAGAGTTTTGTCCACTGACATTTCTCCTGAAAGCCATGAATCATTTCACAATTTGGGCATCAGACATGTTTGTCCTTGAAGTTCAGAAGATCTAATTAAGAAATACAGTGATGTAAAGAAGGTTTCATGTATTCCCGCAGCACACCTCACCGCTGTCTCGCCGTCACAGGTCATGAACAGCCTCATTTCTTCTCTACTCAGTTCCTCTCTTGTCAGTCTATCTAGCAGAGATTTTTACATCAAGGACAGTTTAAATTTTTACTGAAGCTGTAATTGCTCCACACAGATAAAATGTCAAATGTAGGTTTGGAAAAACTTTAAAGGACCAGTATGTGTTTTCCAGGCAAACAGTGCCATTTTATAGCATAAGAAAGTAACCATGTTACCTCCAGTTGTTATAAAAATGCTACGTATATCAAATATGACTTTAAAAAAAACCTATTTCCTAATTTAATGCCTTTGAAATTGGGCCTGTCTCTTTAAAAACTCCTGCTCTTTCTGAAACTTGGCCTTCAGGATGTCAACCCAACCTGACTTCTCTATTAACCCTTTAGCAATGTTCTTACCTCCATCGCTCTGAGAAGTCGCTCCTATAATGAGCTCAACAGATAAGCAGTTCCACCAGGGGTTTGCTAATTGCTGCTGGCTAGTCTGAAGGAGCCAAGTGGGGGAGTTGCCTGGGAGGGCTGCTCTGTGAGATCTGAAGCTTGGAAACTGCAACTCTGAGGAGGAGCTACGCGTTGAAGGCGGGGCTAGAGCCACGCAGGTATTTAGCACAGCTGAACGGTTGCCATGGAGATGAAGGCATCTCTCAAATACTCATGAAGAATCAAAGCAACACTCCAGGTATGTTTTTGATGAGGGAATAACAATACAACATGATGTAAAGCTAAAACAAACCTCTATTTTACAAACCACTGCTGCTTTAAAATTGATCTGTGTTTGTCCAATAGCCTTTGATATAAATTATCTGTATAAATTATGTTTTTTGTTACTTTTTGATACGTAAAACTTGATGGGACGTTAACTGAAATCATTAAATCTGACAGAATCACTTTCCTACTTTTACTTCAGTCACGTTAATTTATAAATAATCTGGTTCTTGTGCCTAGAATGTCTTCATTTGCAGAATATACAGGACTAATTTAATTTTGCATCTCCTTGAAGAAGATTTTGAAACACTAACAGCTTCAAAATGCAAATTCCTACAGTTCCTATTACAGAAGATATTTGAGTGATAATTTTACAAAGCCACTCTTTTGTTTTGTGAAAACAAGAGAAAACTTTTTCTTTTTTGCCTTCCGTCACCTTTGCATATCAAACCTAAAGTTATTCAAGCCAGAAATGGGAATTTGTTTAGATGCATTTGTGATTTCTTGAGTGTCTTCCTGGAGCTCCAGGTTCTTGACACAAACAGGAAGAGGAAAAGGGAAATCAGGAAGTGCACAGTCATTGAACGGCATTTAACCCCAACCTGATCTTTGCACCCTCCCAGGCACCTCCTGGAGGCGCAGCGGGAGTCAGAAGATAAAATCAAAGTTTTAAGATATTGATGCCCCAACGGACAAACAATCGGTTCTCAGAAGACTCCATGATGTCATGCTGCGTTCAAGAACATCCATCCTGAAGGAATTCAAACGGCTCTTCCGTTTGAATTCTTGTGCTACGCTGTCTTTTCTCGCTATTAAAGATTTAAATTAAATTTCTGTAATTCTAATAAAAGTTCAATTTGAAGAAATAAATCTTTGAATAAATTGATTCCTCCAATTGATTAAGTCAACTTTTGGCAATGTACGTCACTCCATATTGGTGGTGCGAATCCGAGCCGCAAAATGGCGGCAGCGAAAGCTGAGAGAAAACAGAGTCAGACGGCTGTTCAACAACAATTGTTTTAAAAAGTATTCATTACCCAGTCGATGTAAACATAATCATAATACATGACTTTTTTAAATTCTGCACCTAAAAATTAACCCAAGTATGAAATACTATAAAACTAATACTATAACAAATAAAAACTAAACCAAAACTAAGCAATATTTAACCAATAAACAAAGCAAAGAACTTTTCAATAACCGTTTCTCTGATTGATTGGATCAAATCACTGTGAGACAATCCCATGATCTCCATTATAATCATTGTGAAACACCAATTGGCTGAACCTCTGTTGAATTAGGTCAGTCACTTTAAACGGAGGTGAACAATTATGCACTTATTTTATGTTAATAATTTGGACTTAATTGTTATTTTGTAGAAATCGTCTTTTACTTTGACATTAAAAAAATTGTCAAAAAAGTCACATATTGGTGATCAGGACTGATTTGTAAAATCAATAAAAAGAGGCGGCATTGTTCGTGCTGGAAGTGAAAGATCAGCCTGGTCAGCTGATTATACAGTGTTGGTTGGTTGAGGAGGCAAAACACGAGTTTACCAGAAGTCGTTAGTCTTCATCCATCAAAATTCAATCCGAGAACCACAGCTCGTCACAAAAGATCTGTTGTGTCAGACAATCAATTAAAACATCTTTGTTTTTCATGCGTCTCAGATCAAACCTTCCTTTTCCTGATTTAAACGTCCTCAGATTAAAACCCATCAGTTTTATTTTCAGTCCAGTGAGCTGAGAAGCAAAATAAACACTCCAACCACGTTTCAGAATCCGTTCCCCTTTTCAGAAAGCCAACTGAACACCAACGGATGACAAGATTTGAATGTGAATTATGTGAAACATGGAAAAACCAAGATGCAGGTCTGGAGTTTAAAGTCTCTGTGCTTCTAGAGCACGCCTGCATGTCTGAAAGCATTTTGTCCTCATCCCGTCACCGGACTGAAGGCCGAGAGCTCCTCATCTTCAACACCTGCTGACTCAGAGAACAAAAACACACCTGAGGGCAAACTCTCACTCTGCATTCACACCGCTGCAGCTTTGCTTTGTCTGTGAGCGATTTCAGGAACTGATCCACTTGGGTCTGCGTTTACTCTGAACTAGGTGAAGCATTTTTATAAAGGTCACTGACTCTGTGGGGCTGACTGATAAACACTGACATTTGGTAACACTCTGTTTGTTCTCCAGCAAACCACTGAGGCCTCCACAGAACTGCTGCATAAGCTGACAGTCAGTTACACAGGAAGACTCTGTTTACTAGCTACTGAGCTCTGCACTTCCATTAAAAATGTGCACAAAACTAATACAGAAAATAATTTATACAAACAAAAAAAATAATCACACATCCTCCAACTACTTCCTGTCTTCTTCTTTGTCGTCTTTTCCACCAGCAGTAACATCCGATCGTTGATCATGTGACTCATGTGAAAGTGTTTCCACTGCAGTTTAGTGAAATAAACCAATTATGAAACAGTTTTAAAAAAGGGAAGGGGGGGTGGGAAACTCATCCTACCAAAGAAATGTTTTATCAAAAAACGAGTTTGAAATTGGTGTTTAAAATTTATTTTTAAAATGTCAAATTGTGCAATAATAAGGTGGATGGAAACACAGCTGGTGAAAACGGGTTGAAAACGATGCATCAAGATTTTTCCACAACTATGAATCACTACTTCAAAAACATACAGGTGCAGCTAATGAAATTATTAGAGTGTGAACAACATTAAGTGTCAATCAGTTCAGAAAGTGAAACTCATTGTAGATTTATTCCACAGATTTAAATATTTCATACTATTTAAATAACTTGAACTACTTCAACAGAATCATCAAGCTTTTATTTCTTTATGATTCTGGTTCACAGAGAATGATAACCACAAATTCAGTGTCTCACAAAACTGGGATATTCTGGAAAGTCCTAGCATATTCATAGAAAGTTGAGTGGAAGGAAAAAATGCACCAGCAACCAGAAAAACCGCAGCCTTGATGGGCTTGTTAAGCAGAATCCTTTCAAGAATCTGTGTGAGCTTCACCAGGACTGGACTGAGTCAGAACCTCTGGAGCCACGGTGCTCAGGCGGACCAGGGCCTACCTGACCCAGAATCATTTAATCTACTACTTGAAATATTTCCCTCTTTTAGGAAAATTAGTCATTTCCAAAACCTCCAGGATATAACATCACAAATCAGCAGGCACTGACCAGCTGGTTTTACCATAGTGGCTGCTGGAAATGACCTACTGCATTCTTGTTCATTGTGCAGGATGCTCCACTTCCGCTTTTCAAAGATGTACAGTTGCATAATAGTGCATCTATTTTATCCATTTAATTTGTTTTTCTTTAGTTACATTTGAATTACTTACAAAAAAAACAAAAAAAAAAATCACACTTAGGTATATATTTTCATAAATTTATATAACTTATGGTTGCATTTGTATTTACAAATATTTAACAATTTAACATCTGCTTGCATCCATTTCCACATACAAGAGTAAAAAGTTCATTAGGGAGTTCAGCAGCAGATTATTTGGATGTGAGGAGACAAGAGGCTCTAAAACTGCTCAACATCACAGTATCTCAGAAAGACTTTGTGCAAAACATGTAATGAACATATTTAGTATTACCCAGAGACCTATCCTAACATGTTGAACAATATTCAACATTTTTGGATGTGCTTGTAGATGGAGGGTCGTGTTCAAAGTGGTGTGAATAAAGTATCATTTAAGTCAATTTTTCCCTCTGGAACCTTATGGGTCAGATAATGTCAGTCAGGCTGTTCATGTTCATAAATTACATTTTAATAATGGTGGACATACATATTTCTAGTTAGAGTCTAACTTCTGTTAAACAACAGCCCTTAGGATGAATTAGTTTCACGGTGACATTTCATCTTCTATGAAGCTTTGATTGTTCTGGTGCAGAGAAAAGAAGGAAGCTGCTGAAACAGGAACTCACCTGAGTTGGAGTCAGGGAAGGAAAGGTAGCAGATGCTTGTTTTCTGGAAGAAAACATGTTTATCTCATTAACTGACAACAGCATCAACACCAAACATGAGATTCTTCTTCTTTCCTCTGCATCTTTCTCGTCCCTCTCCTGTGTCTCCAACAGCTTTGTACAGAAACGGCATTTCTTCTTTGCTTTGAGTTCGTTTCAAAATGTTTAAGTGTCAGATTCTAAGTTGGATTTATGTCTTTGACTAGGCCATTCTAACACATGAATATGCTTTCTGGCTGTATGTTTACCCCAGTTTTAAATGTTCTGCAGCCTCTGACAGATTTTCCCTTGGGCCCTCAGAGAAAAGATTTAAATTAAACTACCGTGACTTTTCAAGCAGGTTCGCTGCTGACAGGTTTTTCACAACTACAAAACTAGGTTGAAATATAAAACCATAAAATCACAGGAACATAAGTTGAACTTTGTGGTTGAAATGCAACCGAACAGTCAGGAGATGGAAGTAATTGCACATGACCAAATATTGAACAAACTTTTATCATGGTGCTCATAATATTTTGTGATATTTATAGAGATAACGACAGAAGTGATATTAAAAAAATATTTACATCTTCTTTGTTGTCATTTATTCCGTAACCACAAATACTTTTCCAAGAAAACATACGGATTTAATAAAACTTCAGCTACACAAATATGTTGTGTTTTTGTTACTAAACACACAGCAACTGTATTTAATCACATTTTCAGTTTATTGATATTTGTTGATGCTCTAATGAAAAATCTCCATAATATTGACCGTTTCTGTTTTTTTATTTTTTGACCACAATAAAGATAAACAATATGAAAAATGTCTCCTTCTGTGCTATTGATAAGCCGTGTGATTTGGCAACAGCCAGGTCCACTGAAGTTTGACTCACCTCTTTCTCTGACAGTTTGGAATGATGAGGATAAATTACCTGGAAGGAAAATAAACAATAAAAAAGGAGTTCATCAGTTTTCACCTTTTAACTAAACATAATTTAAAGCAGGATCTTGTCTCAGGATGAATTACTTGTGCAATATATGCAATTTAATAAACTTTAAATCTAGTCTGGAGTGGAGAAACAACAACAGAGTAAAAACAACACCTCTACCTTTTCCCCTCACTGTCTGAAGTCAAATCAGACCAAATTTCTCTTGTTTCTGGTCAGTTTGAATTAACAAAACAATTTTATCTGGACTCATGTTTTGGACCAGTCTAACTTTATGAAAGCTGACATTTCAACAGAAACTTATATAAAAACTATTTCAAGTATTTTTACTAATAATGTTCTGTTAGTTTAGTATATTTTTGGAGAAACTCGTTGCTGTGAAAACCTTGTAGCCAAATCTGAATGAGTAAGAAATTTGTTTGGGTATTCCTCTCCAGGACGTAGCCGGAGCCTCCAGCAGCTGCTAATTACAACAGCCGAGTTGTTTTTACCTCCACCGCCTGGCCCAGCTCCAGGTCGAAGCCGACCACACAGATGCAGTGCAGCCAGGAGGAAAAGCGGTCCCACGGCAGGAGGAAAGCCTCCTCCGGCTCCTCGTCGCCCCCCGTCCCCGGCGGAAGGGTTATCTCTTCGGCCGGAGAGATGCTGCTTGCGTCCTGGTCGTCCAGGTCCTCCGGCTCTTCAAGCTGCTCCCCTACCTCCTCCGGCCCCTGCAGAGCCATGACCACGACCCGACACAGACGTCCAGGTGCTCCAAGGACTGTTAACGATCTGATAAATTAAGTTTTTCTACCCAGAGTCTTGTTGGAGGACAACAGAAAGCCGCAAAACAGAACAAAACTGAAACAAGAGACTTAGCTAGCATGTAGCATAAGCAGCTGGGCCAATACGTCACAACGTCCTGTCGTTGTACCCCATGACGTCATGACGCATAATCATGAGTTATGTATTTATTCCAAGTCTTGCTTTGATTTTAAAAATACAGATAATATAAATATTATTGAATCGTGCATCTATTTCAAGAACTTTTTCACTGAGTGAAACACATCATATAAATTAAATGCACACAGTTTGAAAGCCTTTATTTCTGTTAATTATGATTTTCCGCTTACAATGGAAACATTACTATATTACATCAGACCATTACAAAACAGTTAATTAAAAACTGTTTTATGAAAATTATGTTTATTATCAGATTAAATAAAGTTATTTTCAAAAGCTACTTTTAATATAACAAATGAACATCTTGTCTTATATTCTAAATTATTGAATATGACTGAATATAAACATTTAAGGTTTGATTGGTAACGGTCCATGCTTTTCATCTGGTGTCAATATATCATACATTGATTAACATGTATTTGAGCCCAGAAAAATGCTGTCTTGTTTTGTTGGTATTAGAACAAGAGGAAAACATATTGATTGATTGATGGACTCCAGCTGATATTGTAAATAGCTGCAATTTCTTTTGCTGCCTCACTGCTTCAGATGATCTAATAATGCAACCTTTGCCAAAAAAAAGCTAATTTCATTAATTCATGAATGTATGGAGGAATATATGGCACCTGAAAACAGAATTCTGAATTTCATCTCAAAATTTTGTGTAAAAAGTCAGAAATTTGAGATGATAGTCTGAATCCTTGACAAAAACCTTTACTTTGTTCGGCAGGGTGTACATTGCTCTGTTCCAGATCAAGGACGTAAAGTAAGCCCCATAATTGAATGAATCACTTGTTCGGTCTGAGTGTCAGTGTGAGTCAGGACCAGAGGAGTAAATCAGCTTTATCCAAATCCTTTAATACATCCTCCACTGAGCAAACAGATGGATGAAACAACCTGAAGGGAGACTCTGATTCCCATTGAATGAATCAAATTTACACTGAGCAAATAACAGAAGTCTACGTGATTTACTGTATTTCTGTCACCAACACAGAATCAGTATAAAAGGATCAACAACATATCAGGTCATTATATAGATGAGCTGATACATCTAAAAAAAATTGTATTTGAGAATTATGTTAAAACATTTATAAACATTTGTTGTGCCATAATTCAAAGCACATTAAAATAATTTGTAAAGTTAACAAATTATATTTTAAGCACAAATCTAAAAAAAAAAATTTTTAGAAATCCTTAAGATTGATGTGGACCAGATCTTGATTTTAAATCCTTTCACATCATCTTCATTGGTGGAGAATTTAGTTGCACATTTAAATGATTAAATATTTATTTTTTTTGGTGCAGTAAGAACCATAAAAAAGGCAATAATGTTATTTTTATAACAACGTGGAGATCAGAAATGTTGTGTTCAGCAAAAACTATAAATTACTTTTTGTCACACACATCTTACTTTTTAACCCACATTATGTCTTAACCTACATTCCCAGAAAAAACATGAATAAAATATTAAAAACCTTTAACATGCATAATTTTTCAGTTTACGTATACTGTATCTGCCTACATTTTCTAATTTCTTTTACTCTTTCCTCATGTTGACTTCAAAGGGGAAACCCAAACCTCTTGAGCATATAGAAGTCTTTTTCTATTTTTTTCTCCAATCTATCCTTAAATAAATATTTATTAATGTAAAATATACCCTGTGGTTCTTTGTAAGTTACACAGATGAGCGATAAGAAGATAAAACACAGTAAGATGCTGGCAAATCGCAGATAATAGCCAGACTGTTGGCACAGTGACAGCTGGTCCCTCTGGTTGCTCTGCAGGAGGGCTGGGAAGAGCTGCAAGGACCAGAATCAGGTCCGTTTCAAGACAAACGAAAATCAGCATGCACTGATAGTAATAGGGGAAAATGTGGAATTGTGGGGGACAAATAATGCATAATGAGCAACAAAAAACTGGATCAGATGTAGTTTATTGATCCCAGAGTTGGGAAATTATTGGGCAGCAGCAGCAGCACCATGACAAACAGAAAAATGTTTGTAACTTTCTATTCAATATAATAAAAGTGTTATTTAAAAATGTATATTCATTTTTAAATGGATCAATGATGATAAGAAGGAACCAGTAGTCATAATATAATATAATATAATATAATATAATATAATATAATATAATAT
>VMRN01000037.1:1553879-1611001 GCA_010277015.1 Poeciliopsis turrubarensis | reverse complement strand
ATAATATAATATAATATAATATAATATAATATAATATAATATAATATAATAATGCTTGATTTTTGAGCTTTTATGCCAATAGAAAAACTCCAAAGTGTATTTTCAGTGGTGCAAATTAATTTAATTTAATTAAAAATAATTTTGTCCCACATTTCAATAAACAAAGGCTGAAATAAGAAAAACTATGGGGGACTGATGTGTGGCTGTTTCATTGTTTCATCCAGTATTGATTTAGTCTCAGGATTCGGCTCACCAAAGAGCGGATAAAGAGATTTTGGAGCCATAAGCAGAATCTGATCTCCACACCGTCACTCCACACCGTCCTGTTCCCTCCTGTTCTCCCAGTTCCTAATAAATAGCCACAAAGATGAAGAATTGTAATAGGAACTGTAATCCAGTCTCATTATGAAAATGTTTGAATAGATACTTTATAAAGCCTTTCAGCATAAACATTAACACAAAAACACTATTTTTGTACACATGCAAAAATAGAGTGACTATCAAAGAAGTGTTATTACAAGAAGAACAAAAAAATACTTAATTTCAATTATTAAGTGAAAATTGTGGTGTTGTAAAATATAACTCAAAACCAAATGTGAACAGAGGAACCCAAAAATTTTACCCGACTAAGAGTAGCTTGACTTAAAAAGGTCAAAAGTTGCCGTTGAAAAAATAAGAATGAAACAGCATTTTGTAAAGCGACTCAAATACAGAGTAAACAATCATTACATCTGATTTGGTAAAATCATATAATCCGAAAGAAAACTAAAAAGTTTTGTAGAAATTATGTTATTTTATAAACTAAAAGGAAAATACAACAATGAGGTTGCACTTTAACATAATCTGTGGGCTTTGGGTAGACCAGAAATTATTCCGTAGTAAGAGTAGCGATACTTCATAATGACATTGCTTGAAAATTAAATTGCTTGTAAATTAACTGTTAAAAGTTAATTTACTTTTAACAGTAAATTATAAAACTACTCCTAAAAGCGTATTTTTATTTATATCCAAGTAAATGTAACTTTTTTTTATCCACCTCTACTCAAAACAAACAACAACAAAAAAAACAGATTGAGTAAATTTAACCAGTTAAAAAACAAACAAACATGGAAATAAATATCAATCTATTAATCCTCATTAACTCATTAACCAGAGTTATCTCTCTGGTTAATGAGGTAACCAGAGAGTTGGGTTAATCCTGTAGGTCAGTGAACGCACCACGCCTGTCTGCTTTCTACTTCCAGTATGGCGGCTGGGACTTGCGGAGGAGGACAACTTCTTCTAGATTCTCTCCAGAAAACCACCGGAAGCCAACAGCTGTAATAAAACACCACCACGGCAAACTGGATTAGGACGAATACAGAGAACGACAGCGCAACCAGCGTCCTCCAGTGAGGTTCCCCCGAAGCACAGCAGCAGTGTGATGCGCGGGGAGCCGCAGTGAAGAAGAAACTCCCCAGATTTTTCCGCGTCTCTCCGCTCTGACTGTCAGTTAGCCGGCTAGCTGCTAGCTAGCTCACCTTTGCGCTTGCGTTCGCGGTGCGGGACTGTTTGTAGCCAATGACGCCTCGGCTTGCTGGTTTTATTTGCTACTGGAGACAGGTATGGCATATCGCTTCCACTCGGTAAGCGAACTGGTTGAGAAGGGTGGGGAGAAAACATTGGATGACTTGAATGATAACTTTGGAAGTGCTCATTAGCCTAGCCTAGCATAGCCTAGCTGGTTGAACGCCAGAGACGTTGGTCGAGAGTTAGAGATAAGGATTTTTGCTGTAAATGACGACTTACTAATCCCCTGAATATTGGCGGTTGAGTGTTTTGAGGCATAAACCCCCATCGGACTGGCTTTAACCGACCCACGGGGGTGTTTCTGGCTCTCCGGCTCTGCTAGGTGTCGTTAGCGGTCTCGTAGGTGCACTCTGGAGGGAGTGGTGACCCGACGTGAGTTGCCAAGATAAGGCTCCCTGTATCAGGGTAACAAGGTCACCCCGATTATCATGTGCCGTTTAGACGAAGAGCAGATGACACTCGATTAAAGTGCGTGTGGACCGGCTTGTTGTTAGCTTGCTGCGGGCAGGTAAACGCATCACAGCTCGAAAAAAGGCGCAATAGTTCAGCAAATGTAGGGAATAAACAGGTGGGTTTATTTATTTGGAGGAGCTTCTGCTGTTTTCTGCGACGAAAGATAAACTTTAAGTGGTTTTACTTCCCAGCTTCACTGCTTGAATAGTTTGATGGACGTGAGGGGCTGTTTGCCAGGCTGTCAGTGCTATAATCAGTCATGTATGTCTTGACACATGGCACCTTGGTCTGTACATAGTGTTTGCTGTCAGATTTAAGCGTCGTTATGTAGCTTTAGTGGGGAGTCATTGAAAAAGGAATGTCTTGTCTTTTTATACATGTTTGGTTTGTTTTTTATTTAACTTTTCCTCAAACGCAGGGCAGTCGAGTTGAGTCAAAGTGCAGTCCCGAGAGCGTACAGGGGACAATGCTTATCAGTTAGTGCCTAGAAGATTACAGAACTTGGAGATCTGCCTGCATACAGGCCGCAGATATTGTAGATTATTCTTTTTTTTAGAGGGGATGCACCAAAACCCTGCCAATCTGGATCAGGAAAACCTCTCCATTGTGTCTGGTTGGAGTAACACACTCAAGCCAAAATCAATGCCTTCAGCACTGGCCGTGTTCACCTGCCGACCCAACTCGCACCCATTCCAGGAGCGGCATGTGTACCTGGACGAGCCAGTCAAGATTGGAAGGTCTGTGGCTCGCTGCCGACCGGCCCAGAACAACGCCACCTTCGACTGCAAGGTGCTGTCCAGGAATCATGCTCTTGTGTGGTTCGACCACAAGACCGGGAAGGTAAGAGACAGCCGGGTGTTCGATCCATGACTGACAAAAAGCATTGCTTTCTCATGAATCTATAATTGATTTGGTGGCACGAATACTTCATAATTTTAATTATGGAGCAATGGAGAAAATAGTTGCTCATAACAAGTTTTGCAAGACGACTAATTGTCCCAGACGTTATGACAAATGATAATATTTATACCAGTACTGTCAGTATTTTTTTTATTATTATTTTCACTGTTCACTGAAAGCATCAACAAATGTCAATAAATTTAGTGCATGATTATATGGTACCAAAAATATTGTGGTAAAACTCTATCTTTGCCAAGCGCTGCAATAAATTGTCCCAGAAGTCACTGCGATAAACAAGAATAGTGTTATTTTCAAGTAGTATAATAGCGATGACATAACCCAACTTTGCCTTTAATAAACTTTTGTAAAGAAAACCTGGAACTGGAAGATATTTTAAATATCCAAAATAAATATACAAACAAAGAAACAAAAATAATAAATAAAACAGAAATAAAAACCATACGCAACCAACACCATGAAGTAAATTAAGTCTGAAGGATGTGTTGGCATTTATTGTATTGTATTTAATCCGAATTTAGCTTCTTTGTTGTTGCAATAAATTCCAATTATTGATTTTTGAACCTCCCAAAACTGTCCACATTGTTGGGGTTATTATTTTCTTCACTGGTTGAAAGTATCAAAAATATTAATAAATTTAGCATATGGTTAATTTGGTTGCTGTGTGCAGTTTAGTGGTTTAAAATTAAATGTGGTTTAATTTTAAACCACATTTCTTTATGTGACTAGTGTTTCTCTAAAGCGGTGTGAGTTTGTAGTGTAATTTTTTTAAGTGAAGTTAGATAAAAAAAGTTAGGGGTCCACCGATTTATCGTTTTGATAGTTTTACTATTTATGTAATGTTCAATGAAAGTTTCGATCAATATGATTAGAAAATGCTGTCAAGTTTAAAATCACACTTCTTTATGTGATTGTATTATAAATGGTATAGATTTCAGCAGCACAAAAAAAGAGAAGTAACAGTTTTTATTGTCACTTTTATTATTATTACAATAATGCCATAAAATATTGTAACAAAACTTGAAGTCCATATCACCCACCTCTTTTATGAAGTCACTGTAAAGAAAGAAAATTGCCCTTCAGAAATAACAGAATGGAAATTATCTAGATCATTTTACTTGATTTGTTACTTATTGTGACATGTTTAATTTAACATCAACTCCTACAGCTGCTATTCATGGTTAAACACCGTAGCACAAGTTGCTGAATTTCAGATAAATGTCACAGTTATCACTAGGTTTCCTTTCGGAGAGAGATTCCTCAGTTCAACCAGTGAACTTGTGTTAAACTGCAGTCATGTTGTGTGAATTTAAAAATGTGAAAAAGCAGGGGAAGCGACCCATTCAGCACTAACCGGCCTCCTGAGACACAGCGAGTCGCTCAGAACTTGCTGAAGGATACGATTGTTGTCCTGTTTTCTAATTCCACTCTACTTTAACAATCATGACGCTGGGGATTGAAATTAATCCATTCAGACCCGATCCGCCCTCTGAGCATGGAAACTGCTGGTCACAAATGCTGCTTAAGATCCTAATTGATTAAGTAAGGCCGATTTAACTGAGGTGGTGTGAAGCTTTGAGTTGCAAATAACTTTCCACATTTGATTATGTTTCTCTGGGCTTTTTATTTTTGGAGCATTTCTTAAAAAAAAAAAATAGTGGAAATGTACATATAGTCTTGTTTTTTTAAATGGGTTTGCTTTAAAAAGCTTTAGAAAAGACCAAAGCAATGTTTGCCAACCTGAATGAGAATATAACTGGAATATATACTGATGTGTGAAATCTCTTCCAGTAAGAATATGAAGGTTTAACTGGTTTCATGAGTAGAGAAATATGTGAGAAACTCTTGAGTTTAATCAAATTTAACGTAATCTCTTTAGACTTTGTTCTGCTTCCCAACAGCTTGATGAGACTCCTATCTAATTCCATTTTAATATTACACTATTTAATGTTTCTCTGCTGACAAGTTCCAGTTTAAAATCCTCAGATTGAGAGTTAAACTGTTTGCGATGGAGAATCAGTTGTGTGTGTTTGGTTTCTTTGAGGAACCAGCTAAACAGGTCGAGAAGCATCAGGATTACCCTGTTCTGCGGCATGCAGACTTTGAGATACCCTGTGTGTGTGTATGTGCATCAGCTATTTATAACGACAGGAGTAGCGTCATCCTTTCCTCTCTTCAGGGATAAACACATACATGCATTCCTCCAAATACCAGTGCCACGGTTTTAAGTGGTCTTGAGGTTTGCACGCATGTCCTTCACTAGAACCTGTTTGGATGAGTCTTTAACCTCCAGCGACATTTTAATGTTCAGCGTTTATTTCCTTTACTCCTGAAGAATACGTCTCTGTTTTGGGTGTTAATGCCGTTCAGTGTCAGTGAAGCGAAGCCGGACGCTGACTGGCTGTTAGTGATTGAGTAGCCATAGTGTGCTCACTACGGAGACCTCCCGAGTTAGATGCAGCCCACTCTGTTAATTTATGACACATAAAGGAAAGGTAAGCATGCGTTCATGGAGGCTTTAAGGGGCTGGAAACAGCTGGATAGCTTTGTCCTTTATTTACCGGTACCTCTTTGTCTTTTAAATCCAATAAATGCCAAGACTTATAAGGATTTAAAGCAAAATAAATCGAATAACCACAAATTGGTTGAGAAATCAACAGCTGGGTCTGATTCAGCTCCTTTTACATCAAAGCTTCTGGAAAGTTCGTGTCCTTAGAAGATAATAACGGGAAGAACCTTTATAACTTGGAGCCATTTTGCTGTCAGGACAGAGAAATGCAAGATGTTTAGAGCTGCAGATGTTGCATCATTTTTTGAAAAAACAACTTTTTAGAAATATATACTGGAGATGTAAATCTTTCAGTGTGGCAATTTAATTCTGATTTTTAGAATTGATTCAGAACCAATTCTTAATTCAGAAACCAATTTTTCTATTCAATCGGTTACAGATTCTGTTTAGATCATTGGTGACGGTCGTGCAAACAAATAAAACATTTATTTAAACATTTCCAAAACATTTAAAATTCAGTTTATGTTGTGCTTAAAACTCTGTAGTGTAAGTTTCCAGAATGAGGTTCACTTTGTTGTCTTACTGTTTCTTCAAAAAATATTTAAAAAAATTATATAGAATATAACTTTATAAAAACATTTATCAAAATAAAAAATATTTTTGACCATTTAATTCAAAATTCCTATGATTAGGACTTGTGACTCTATAGAATCTTTTTACTGCAACTTTAGTTTCTGCTTTAGGACATTTTGTTTACATTTAAAGACATTTAATTTCACCTTTAAGGATTTAAAATAAAGATGAACATAAGAGGATGGAAATTCATGTTATCTAAAAAGCTCATAGATTCTAACCTGATAAGGAAAACAGTTCTTAAAACACATTACTGTGTTTCACCCAAATTAATGCTTTTAGGGTCATTAATTTGTGAAAAATGCAAATATTGCAGGAAAAAAAAAAGATTGAAAACCTACATTTATTATTTGAGCATTAATAAATATGAACAAGTTCCTTTTTAATTTATTAAGAGACGTTGCAGGCCCTTTTTTTGGAGATCAGAGTCATCTGGAGGTGTATTGTGGAGAAACATGCATGAATTATTGCAAAAATATTGAGTTTTGCAAGCCGCTAGGCCTGAATACACGGCTCTCCTTTTAATGCTCCCCCTTCAAGAGTGTTTGTTTTTGATTTGTTCGCCGTTGTACCATAAAAATAATCCACAAACTCAAAGGACTTAACATGCAAATGATGAAATTTGGCAACACAAAGTCCAGCGCGCGCATTCTCGGATTCGGAGTCTACTTGCGTAACCAGAACCGCGTCACCGCAGCTTCCTCTTGTGATAAGAAAAACGTTCTGTTGAATGAGTCTGCAGTTTTGGGTTGAAAATGAGTCGTTTGTTTGGATCCAAGTTGGTTGCTCTGCATCAAACCTTTGTTGTTCCGATCAGCAAGCAACCCAAAGCACAAAGGTAAAAAAAAAAATACTTTGTTTTTCTGAGTCTTGTTTGTTTGGCTGCTGGACTGACTTCACCTCAACACATCTAATTATGTTTTTAAGTGTTATGGCCGTGAACTAGAGCATTGACTGACATGAGAACAGCTGGTGTGATGAATGTTTTAAAGACCTACAGAGAAAGTGAAGCGGTGTTTTGAACGTCGGTGGCCATCATGACAGGAGATCAGACCTAATGAGGCTGCAGGGCCTGGAGCTCCAGTTTGGGAATCTCTGAGGAAGAGGAGATGAGATGCTGCAGATCTAATCGAAGATGTCACTTCCTGTTTCATAATTCTTCCTCTCTGACTTGGAAAAAGTTGCCTTTTCCTGAAGGAAATGTATTGAGATTTTACATCTAGGGTAGGACAGAGATGATTAATCGATTATTGAAATGACCGTCAACTAATTTAGTAATAAAATAATCTTTAACTGGACTCAAAAAAGGTAGTTTGCTGAAAGAACAACACAGTTGGAGCAGGGATTAAAACCAAAAGTGTACAGAAGATACATAGATATTGCACTTAAGATGAAAAACTCTTTCTCTAATGGGGCCCTTCTGTACAATTATTTTAGTAATCAATCAATTATTCTGACAATTAATCGAATAAATAAATGTCCCCCTTCTGAGGTCAACGCTAATAAAAGCTTTAGCTTTGAAAATGAAGGAAAAATAAACAATTTGGTTCCTTTTTTGAAAACATTTTATTGCTTAAGATGCAATAAAATTAAAACAAGTTTGAAATACAAAAAATGCTTAAAGTTCAAAAACAGGTAATAAAAAATGTAACATTAACTTTAAAAAAATAAAAGCAAACTTAAGTTGATGCATTAGTAAGCACTGCTTTTAAACAAAAGCTTAAAAACAGGGAAAGCTAAACTACTAAGCCAGCAGAGAGCAACGTCAGCGACCTGGAAGTATTTTCCTTAATTAAAAAGGTAATTGAACTATTTGCATTTTTGAGTTGGGCAGTATTTTGTGTTTTCCAGGCATATAGTGCCATTTTATAGTATTATCAATAAATGGTACTTTCATTTGTTTTAAAAATGCTACATATATCAAATATTTCTTAAGAAATTTTGCTTCCTATTTTGACGCCTTGGAATTGGGCCTCTATCTCTTTAAGACTCCTGCTCCATCTTCAGAAAGTCATCACAACATGGCTCCCCATTACCAGGGTTTCATCTAGAAATATTCAATCTGACTGAGCTTGAAAAGGGTTTGAGGAGAATCCTGACAGTTGAGTCCTTCTGCTCTATAATCATCTTCAGATGCCAAAAACCAGCCTTTGTGTTAATTAGCTTCTCAGAGGAAAGCCTGAACAAGTAGAAACCTGTGTTACTAAAACCATACAGCCCACCATACGTCCATCCCTCCCTGCAGTGAACCGTAACACGGGCCGGCTGACCAGGCCAGACCCGGTTTATCCCTCAGCAGCAGGTATCTGTGTCACCTCAGAGCTGTGTGTGGTAACTGCAGGAATTGACTTCTGCTTGCAGAAGACAAAGCTTCCTGCCAAGCTGTGGCGTTCAGTCGCAGGTTAATTATGATTTCAGTTATGTCGACATTACAGCAGCTGACGATTGCATGTTAAAGGGAATTGATGAATTAAGCTTCCTTTTTTTGACTGTGCAGTCATGTGCACAGCAGTTTCAACAGCAGTAACATGAAGCTGGATTCTCCTGTTATCCACTGCT
This sequence comes from Poeciliopsis turrubarensis, assembly GCA_010277015.1. NCBI lineage: Eukaryota > Metazoa > Chordata > Actinopteri > Cyprinodontiformes > Poeciliidae > Poeciliopsis > Poeciliopsis turrubarensis. The sequence continues at coordinate 1,602,360 of VMRN01000037.1, read as the reverse complement.
TCATATGTGGGCAGTTCTGTAGAAACTGAGAAGTGGAAATAAATCAGGAGAATCCCAGACTCTTGCAGAATTATAAGAAAGCGTTTCATGCTCTTGGTTTGTACAGCTAACACTTGTAGTGCAGGGGTGCCCAAACTTTTTGCCACATCGACCAAAAATTGTCAAGTCAGAATTACCAGCGGTCAAAAAAACAAATCTACATAAAATTATAAGTAAGTTATATTACAACCTTCATTTACCTCCTATACAGTAAAGTAAGCATAAAATAATTTAGACCAACACATAAAGTAACTAGGCTCTTTGTAAGAATTGGGTCTGTAAATTATGGGATACCCAAAAGTTAAAAAGGATTTTGCATGTTTGCCTTATGAAAAAAAAAAAAAAAAATCTAATTTGCACATTTTGCAGGGGCTTGTTTGGGAAAAAAAAAGTTTCGGTTTATTTAGCCGTGTTTCATAAATGATTAAAAGCAGATTTTGATTCACCAAGTTACAGATGGCCCAGAAACCAAATTTTAATTCCCAGAAGAGAATTTGTGGCGAAAGTTTCTTCCTACGCGCGCTCATCATAAAAGGGAAAAAACATCAACGAATGTTAAAGGTGTGAGGACCGCCGCCTGTTAAGCCGTATTTTCCTGGATATTTTGTCTCCAAGGCACATCAGGTGCTGTTTGTGCTGGGTGAGCGATCACGTTATTGTCGGTCTACTTGTTGGCTAAAAATGAGAGCATTCAACACACACACACACGCACACACACCCTAATAGTAGATGACTCATTTGATTGTTGTTAGCGTTGGGTGTGCACTGTTTTACTCAGAGAAGAGCAGATTCTCCACTCCCTGTGACTTTAGTTTTCTGAGCACAGACTTACTGAGGATCAATTAAGATCAATGTCTGAGAAACATCGACATCTATAAAGGGGACCCATTATGTAAAACTCACATTTTGCATGTTTTTGTACTTCCTTCTGGGTCTTTTCTTCTTACAAAAACAGGATTTACTTATATTTTGGTGTCTGAAAAATAAGTCATTTTAAAAGTCAGCAGGCACTGGTTGTCACCTAGCAACCCCAGCGAATCCCAGCCCGTTCAGTCAGCTGGTTTTACTGCTGTAGGGGCAAGGCAAGTGTTTTGTTACTGATTTACCATCCAGAAACCACCTGCTACATTCTTGCTGGCTGTGCAGGAGGCTCCATTTCTGCTTTTCAAAGATGGGCCCATCTTTGGTTGGTTCAACCACCCAACCAAAGATGGGCGGTTGAAAATTGCACATCTGTTTCCAGCCATTTTCATGCGTGAGTGTGAACGTTTAATTGGGGGGGTGATTTAAAAACACAACCCATCTTTTTAGCGTTCAGGGGTTTTAATGTGGCCTGTGAAGGTGTTTACTGCAGCATCATGGGTATTTACATTGCAGATATAGAGGCAGTTTGGGTATAACTCCCAAATGCTGCTGGAAGTAAAGCTCTGCTAACAAGGTGAAATAAGAACGACCTATCGGATCACTGCAGGGCTACGCTGGTCCTACCAACCTCCCAGCGTTCAGTAGTAGCAGCAAATAATTTAGTCTAGTAATAAAATTAATTCATCATTTTCACACTGTAGATCCAAACTAAAGCTGCAAGATTTGAACTTCGAACTTAAAGTTTGTTGCAAATATGCAAGAAAACATGACACAAAATTACCAGAAACTGCTGCTAATTGATTTGAATGTTACAGATACTAGATTACATTGTAAACATTTCTTTCCGTTGACTGTTGTCTTGCCACAAATACACAATGTAAATATTGTCTAAGTGTAGCTGGTTATATTTTTCTGAAATTAGTACGGTTAAGTTGTGTAACTGTATATGTACAGCAGCTCATGTATACACAGTTCTAGATCTGCATTAATACATATTAATACATTCATCTCTCATCAATGTACGCAATATTAGGTAGGATAGTCATAGTGCTAAAGTAATTAATCATTCATACTGATTATTTTTTTTTTATTTCCAAGTGAAGATTGTTGTTCAGACCAACTCCGATATATATTTTTTATCATTCAGCAGGCAGCGCTGGAGACAGGCATCACTTATTCATGCTTTAACCTCATTAATAATTTTCAGAACGACGCGATTAAAATGCTCATTTACTACTACGCGTGTTGCATCACTCTTTCTGCTCCAGCTCTATTTTTACCTGAGATTAATGCAGGAGGCTGAATCAGCATGAACATCTCAGGAAGCTGGGAAAAAACAAACTTATCCAAGTTTTGCTGTTGATTTGATTTTAACTGTCGTCTACAGGTGAGCCTGTAGGGAAAAGCGTGTTGTGATTTAACTCGCACGGACAGCTTTTCAACTCTTCTTCACACAGGAAGGTGATGCTGTTGACATCGGCTGCCTTACTCCGAGCACACCATGCAACAGCTTATACCTCACTTGAACAAAAAGCCACCTGGTATCTTACATCATTTTTCTGTTTAGTAGTCAAATTGCATTGCTGTTGATCACTAAAGAGAATATTCAGCAGAATTATCAGAAAGAGCAATTTGAAACACGGCTGCTGCTGCATGTATGCATGGCCGAGATCCTTCTTTTACACTGCGTGTCACTGTATTTAGTGACTTTTCAGAAAAATAACTTGAATCTGATAAAATCATAATCGGCAGGTCAGATTTTTTAAAGATTGATCGACTGGAAAACTGCAATCGGTGCAATTCTAAAAATATATATACATGTGAAGCTAAGAGGCTCATGTTTTGTCATATACTAATTAATCTAATTCTGCTCCTGTTTCTACAGTATCAAAAATGTTACTGAATACTTTTTTTAGTACGAGTGTTAAGTTTGAAATTTCAATATTAAGCAAACGCCTAGAAAAAGGATTTTTATTTTCTCTTCTGTTGGATTGCAACAGTTTATTTTCATCCTTCATCTTACTTGAAATGATTTGCTAAAAAAAAAAAGCATGCCTTGACTTGATGTTTTCCTTTGGTCTAAATCTGTAAAATCAAATTAAAATTGTGACTCATTTAATCGTACATTAACTTTTAAACTTGATGTTTATGTCTTTTTGAAAGGTTCTAGAAATGTTTTATTTAGTGAGAAAAATGGCTGTTTAGGTTGTTAAAGGTTGCTAATTTAAACTTAGGGCCTGATATTTGTGCTGCTAGTTTGGGTACTTTTGGCATTTGCTTTGATAACTGAATGAAATGTTTGGTTTGTGGTTTGCATTTCCAACAAATTCCTTGTTTTAAGATGACAAATGGACATTTGAGAGTAAAATGACTTTATTCCAGAGCTGTTAAGGAGCCAGATAATGGGACTGAGCTTGTGTTCACACTCGGCTACACCCTGGTGCAGGAATATGTTCGCTGATAAACGCCGGTTCTGTTTGCAAGCAGCTTCTAACAGGCTCTTTTGGAGACGGTGGCAGAAGTCCAGCCTCCAGTTTTCTGGCTCTGCTTCAAACTGAAACTGGTGCTTTCTCTCCATCTTTAGCTCCCACAGTAAACTCCAAGTGCTCTCCCAGTTTTATCTCAGAGTCAACCTTTAAAAAGTGTTGCATTAATTAAAAAGAAAGCAACGGCACCATGATCTCAAAAGGCCCTTTAAATATTTTTTAACCGTCTTTACTTTAATGTATTGTTTCTGAACTTATCAAATCCTTCAGTAAGCAGAACTTCCTGAACTCTGATGGATTCATTTTCAAACAAATCCTCCTTGAACTTGTCTCAGACAGTCATCTGTTGCCATTAAGAGGGAAAATGCATCAAAATGCTGATCTTGCTTTCTGCTTATTAAGCATCAGCACTCATTGATTAATGTCACTTTACTGTAGATATTTATCCTTTACATCACTGCTCAGCTCAACAGAGCAAATGTTTATCTACCTGCCTACAAAGTCCTGTCACTCGCTAAAGTCTTGGTTCATTTCAGGGGGAATGTTTATTTTATAATTTAAGGTTAGAAATGTCTGTTTAGTCAACTCACTTTATAGTACTTGTATCTGATCCCGTGCAAATATTGAGAAATCTTAGCTAGAGAGTAATTGGTAGTTTGACCAGGACTTGTGGACCTTTTCATGTGTGTGAAATGTGATCAGTCGCTGCTTTTTGTTGTCTTTTCTCTTCTGGGTCTAACCTTTTCTCTGCCTAGGCACAGTGTGAAATGAACAGATTTGTCAGAGCAAAGTGTGACAAAGTGATTCAGTAACATAAAGAGTTGATCTTTTCCCTCATCCCGTAGCTGTGACTAATCCTCATTCAGGGCCTATTTAGTTGTGCTGTCAGTAATTATTAACAGAAGGTTTATGGCTCCGTTGGTTGTTTGATCTTCCACTTTGCAGCTTTGCTTTTTCAATTCCAGATTCATATTTACTTTGATTACTTTGTTGGAGGATTACTGAGATGTAAATAGATAAAACAGAATGAACATTTATTAAAACGTATGATAACCAGATGTCGTGCTCGGCTTTCTCTTATCTGTCAGTTTAATTGATGGCATAAAAAAATTATCTGATCCTAATCCACTCTGTCATTTTTAAAATAACTATGACATGTTCACTTGCATTTATTTTTATTTGGCTTAATTAATACTCAACAAGTTGAATTTCAAGCAAGTAAATGCATGTTTTTTTCCACAGCGGCAGGAACTACACATAAACGATGAAACTAAATGACTGCAGTTAAATTATTAATAATTCACTTGCTGTCTTACAGACTCGCAATTTCCTCCTGGTCTGCATGAACCTCAATTGCACACTTAATCGAAGAGTTTTGATGTTGATGTAAAGGACAAAGCCACACTGGAACGACAAGCACTAGTTCAGAGAGAGTTTTGAAATGGGGGAACATTTCGCCTATCAAAGAAATCAGAAGTTGGCAAGACTCTCTGAAGTTTTACGATCCTGGAAATTCTTGCTTCATCAGAAAAACCTTATTTAATAATAGGAAAGTTGAATTATTACAGTAGTATTTGGTACAAAAGTTGCATATTTTGGCATTGCATTGAGGTGCTGCAAACAGAACATTGCTGGATTATTTGGTGGTAAATACTTTTCTTTTCTTGAATGTAGAATTGAACTTCAGTTGAAAAGAAATCTTGTTTCATTTGTTGAGTTGAAACTCGTGAAAATTTTTAAATTCGTCAAAATTAAATGTGACTGGGTAAGACTCTAAAAATGGTGAACCTGCCTTGACGGATGGTTTGATGCATCATCTACGATGGTGTACATGGAATAAATCATCCTATGAAACAAACACAGCTAGTCGTAACTATTTTTGCACTTTGCTGAAGAATAAGAAATAGAAATTAGGTTTTTTTTGGGGGGTGGGGGGATTAAGCATATATGAATCCAACTAGGAAATGTAATTTTGTGGGCTGGAGTTACTTTCAGAAAAGGAAGCTCTATTACCACCTCTGTCATCGGAGCCACCGTTACGCCACAGAAATGTAAACACGATCTCTGTTTTGCATTGGAGATAAAAGTATATGTGAGATGTCACATGCGCTCCTCTTGAGGTGGGATTATTTTTAGATGCGCAAGGTTTCATTGTACCTCTGGTGAGTGATTCCCAGAAAATTATCCGTCATATGATGAATACTTTCTCCTAACGTGTCTCTGTCTGCTTGCCAAAGAAACCTGTTGTCATGTGTTGATCTCCTGACTGGTTAAGTGGCTTGCTGATGGTTTCGCGGCTCCAAGAGATGTTTGCAGGTAGACCAGAGTTTACTTTTATTTGGTCCACATCACAGTTTGATTACACATTCACACAAACCTTGGAAAACAAACTTGAAATGGACTAAACATGGTGTGAATGCACCCGTAGTCATATTAAGTTACTACAACAATTTGCAGCTGTTTACAGACAGAAAGCAGTGAGGAAAATAGTTTGAAGTACTTCCCTGACAGTCCAAGTGGAGGCCAGTCCTCCTGCAACATCAGCGATTACTCACTGAAGCTGTTGTTTTCTACATGCTTTTATGATCAATTCAATGAGTCTTTTGCTCGTTTTAAAAGAAGCAAGCTGACACCAAAAATCAACCAAACATGTTGTAATGGGCGTTAACTATTCAAGTTTCTTGCTCTCATTTTAACAAGCATGCTGGGACATTTTAATTCCCAGCATGCTTCCTGCTGAGAATTAAAATGTCAATTAGTAATGATGATGCATCAGAGGCAAACGGCAGGTCTTACTGGACCGGGACCTAACCGCTGGTGATCTGATCCAAGATGGATGATGTCATGTTTTCTGTGTCCGTGTGAAAGAAATGACTGTAGAAGTGTGTGTGAGAGCTGTATGTGAGGTCTGAGGTGCAGTGTGTGTGTGTTGTTGCTGGGTGAAATGCTCTATAGTTAGGTCCCTCCCTTCCTGTCTCCATGTTGCCATGGGGACAGGAGGTAGCCGTGTGGGGTATAGCATCACAAGATGCGAGCAGGTTGCTTTCCGTAGCTCTCTGCAGTCGGGTAAACGTCTGTCTCTGCATCGTTCTTTCCTTCGCCGTCTGTTGTTTTGGCTTCTTCGTCGTTCGTTCTCCGCTCTGTTCTGTGTTTTGTCTGTTTCTCTCATCTGAAGGACGGTTCACTCTGTTTTCAGTCAGGACGAAGGGCTGAGAGCTAATGAGTGAAACTCGTGGAACGACAGACAGATTCACTCCTCAGGCATCCAGATCAGTGTGTGTGTGTCTCGTAATGTACGTTTTAAATGTTGCATTGGTTTTATTTCCTGTTACGTTCTGATGTGTCTATTTATTTTTTTTGTTGACATCTCTACCTGTTTTCTGAATCATCTGAGTGACAGACCTGCTCTTCAGTGTGTGTTGCTCCTGTCATGCTGGTTGTTGCCCTCATGATTTACCTCTGAGTGTAAAAGAGGCTTCAAGGCACGGGCTGTTGCTGGCTCTTCAGTATTATCCCACCCTCCTGGACGGTGAAACCCCGGAAAAGCTTCCAGATGCAACAGTGAACCATAATTAAATCCAGTGTTGATAAGTAGGTGAAGTCTGTCAGTTCCAGCTAAATCTGTATTTATTGTCAGCACTGGCAGGTTAACCTATGGCAGACTGGAAAAATTATTAAACATACTGCATTACTGGGTTCCCCTCAGAAAACTAGCTGAACCTGGTGGTAGGGTCCACCAGTTACCGCATCGTATTTTTGTGTTTAAAAAAAATATGAATAGAAACTAAAAACAACAAGGAAAATACAAGAGTGGACTAAATAAATTAGTCTTTTACTCGTAATATATTTGTCCGGTTTGATGGATTTCTACTTGTTTCATTTGGTGTGAAGTTCAGGTTACGTTCACAACACAAATGTGACCCAAATCCAACTTCTGAGTGCAGTCTAAACGGCCCGATTCTGATCTTTTCACCTCCAAAAATATGACCTGTGCCACACATAATAAAATAAACTGAATAATTTCCATTTGCATGATTTATTGTATCGAGACTCCATAATTGATTTAGTAGGTTATGTTTAATTGGGATATTTAAAATGTCTTCTAGTTCCAGTGTTAAATGTTCATTACAATTTAAAGTTTATTGGTCTTTGAGATTGTGTTCTTGCATTATTATACCATTATCATTACATTACTTAAAATGGCCTCAAAACAACAGCATTACCTTTTATCACAATACTTTCTAGGTCAATTTATCGTCCAGCAAAATTTGTTTGAATTGAGCATCAATACCTGCGGCGTTATCCTTAGTAACCCAGATGATGAGGCTCAAGTCATGACTCTTCCTTTATACTTTTAAGAGTATAAAGGAAGAGTGCAGTGTGGTTCCCTGTGCAATAATGACAGTTAAGTCTTGATTATGCATAAACTCAACAACTGTAGTTGAAATTATTTGCCTGGTTCCCCTTTCGCTCTGCTGTCCTAACAGTCCTTAACCACCAGGAAGTTTGGTCATGTTTACCGGGATTTCATGTTTTACTGCTTCCCTGAGACGGTTCTTAACCTGCTGTGTTGGTGTGTTTCAGTTCTACCTTCAGGACACTAAAAGCAGCAATGGGACGTTCATCAACAGCCAGAGACTGAGCCGCGGGTCTGAGGAGAGTCCACCCTGCGAGGTTCTGTCGGGCGACATCATTCAGTTTGGGGTCGATGTCACCGAGAACACGCGCAAAGGTTTGTGCAAACATGCTATGTTGCCCACTGATGGACTGAGAAACAACACTGGTCCAGTTAGGAAAAACCAGATGCCTCATGGAAGCCTACTGTTTCATTTTCCTCTTTTTTTGTTTTTGCAAACAGTGAGTCCAAAAATACACCCTGAAATATACTTAACTGTGGCTTAGGGCTAATTTAACCATGCAACACAGCAACACACCGACAAGGCTCACAACAAAGCGCACATATTAAGGTCAGATTTTCAGCTCTACATACTGTATTACTAATCCAACCTGCAGCACTGCAGTCCAGAAATACACTTACATTTTGGACTAAAAATAAAAAATAAAAACATAGAAATATTTATTAAATCAAATTTTCAACCCTTGTATATCATTATTATTATTAATAATATTATTTGGATTTTTTTCTATCCAGCACAAGACGAAGCTCAGATGGCTTTGATTGTTAACAGATCTGCTTTGTGGCATTTAATATGTTACAATAAAATATATTTTTTCTATTGAAATCAAGGATTTATATATTTTTTTTAACATTAGTATGAGCACATTTAACTTAAAACGAATAATTTAACATAATAGATGTGACTGATTCAGTTTTATGCCACTGCAAGTATATACACAAATGAGAACGAGATTCAAGCACTGGAAAATTGATCTAATATAACTTCTGCTCTGAAGAATCCCCATCAAGTAAGGCTGTTGGTGTTTACTATACATATTTATAAAATAGCTGATAAAACTTTCAAGTTTTATCATGATACTTTGTATCACTATTGTGATGGCAATAAATGATCACAGCTTTTTTTCTCTTTTAATGAACTGCATTGCTAAAAATATACGTAGACTCACACTACACAGCAGTGCACTGTTTGCACTAGTGCATACAATGCACTCCATTAATGGCTGAATGGAGCCGTTAATGGATCGATTTCAGAGTTATTCAACAGTGGGTTCAACAGTGTTGATCTTGAATCGTCACAAGATCATATAAAGACAAAGGGAGCTAATAAAAGACAACGCCACAAATGGCAATCGCATCAGTGATGCAAAAGTCAGATAAAATACAACATGACCTTGCAGGATATAAGATCTGAATGCAATTTTGTTCCACAATATGGAAGTACCGCGAATTAGATTATTTTAGTTCAGTCTGCCATGAAAAATTGGACATGGATTGCATTTCCCTGCTGTGCGAACGTAGCCTAACTGAAGCAATTCACACCTGAATCAAAAAGGCAGAATTACTGCCATTGTAAATTAGCCAGTCATTTAGCAGGGACGTACGCTAAAGTTGCAGGACAGCACGCTGGAGTTGGAGAATAAAGTAAAACGGTCGTCAGTGACTCCGTTATGCTCGTCAGTAACGCGGCTGTCTGTATTTTTCTGTCCCCAGTCACCCATGGCTGCATCGTGTCAACAATCAAACTGTTTCTACCGGATGGGATGGAGGCCCGCAGACGAAGCGAGTAAGTCACTGTTACCTCTGCCTACATATTAAAGGATTTAATGTAAAAAAAAAAAAAAATATATATATATATATATATATATATATTATATAAAACAATAACTGTAGGATTTAGATTGAGTGAACCAGCAGCATAAAAAAGGTTTTATTGCTTTATATTCTGAAGTAGAGGTTGTTCTATCTACTGCCAGCACAGTGATGTGATCAGCAAACCATAGAGAAAATTAAATTTTGAGCAGGGCAGTAATTGTACAAGACAGTATGAAGCTCATGAGTTTTTAGCATGTTTGTGTTGTTGTAAGTAAGATGCTCGATGCTGTTCCTGAGCAGCAGCCGACCCAGCATGATGCTTCCTACTGTACTCACAGCTCCACCTGTCTGTCTGTGTCTGTTTGGCTACAGTTGATGCCGTGTGCACAAGTGATCAAAGGTTGCAGAGCGGTGGTGTGCAGTGCCATCTGCTGCTGCAGCGTCAGTAGGAGCTGAATGAAAAACGCTTTTATATCGCTGTGCTATCTGGTCGGGATGGCTCACCATTACAAATACAGATCACAGATGATGACCTGCTGTGTTAAGTGTCTGAGTATTTGTGCAGCAGGATTGTCTGCAAGCAATGTTTATGAGATTGCATTGGTGGATTTCAACAATAGCTTCATGGCTTTGCTGCAGATTTAAAGGGAAATTTACTGAAATAACATCTTTTAGTTTCTGAAAATGTCACCCTTTGATGTGCTTGCTCACATTAACACACCTGTGACTTTTACATTTACATCCTTCCATATAATGAGATGCTTGGCTTTCTCTAAAATCCACTTCAGAGCGAGAGCTTTCATCAGCATGATGAATATCTCTACCACTTCAACCTTTTAGATCAGGGGTGTCAAACTCCAGTCCTCCAGGGCCACTGTCCTGCAGTTTTTAAATGTGCCACAGGTACAAAACGCTGGAATGAAATGGCTTAATTACCTCCTCCTTGTGTAGATCACTTCTCCAGAGCCTTGCTAATGACCCAATTACTCTATTCAGGTGTGGTGCAGCAGAGGCACATCTAAAAGTTGCAGGACAGGGGCCCTCGAGGACTGGAGTTTGACACCTGTGTTTTAGATGATTTAAAGTGCAACACATTGTCTGACTGATGGTAGCTTTAACTGTGACCCGTTACAGGAGAGGCAAAGATTACAAAGAAACCTCAACTACAGAACTTTTAACTACTATTGGGTATTAGAGCCACACTAAGAAAATAAAGCATTTGAAATTACAAGAAGTTTTAACAATCTGAGAATGGTTTAAAATTCTTTATTTCCTTAACTTAAAGAAAATCCAGTAGAGTCCAGCAGAGTAATTAAATAATTTAAGTCCTTATCCAGAAAAGTAATGCTACAGTTACTCAGCATTAACTGCTTCAGTGATTTGCTGTAATATGTTTAAAATGTACATGACTTCACTGTGAGGCTGAACTTAGACCCTGACTTGTGGTTTCATTGTGGTTCCCAACATTCACGTTTAGACAAAACAGGTGACATAAAAAGAGATCTGCAGGAGCCAGTACAGTCATTATAAACGATGAAAAAGCTTTGCATCGTCAGCAACAACCTCAATGCCTTCAGATCAGTACGTTGATACAAAACAGGCTGAAATTGTCACCACATCAGACTGAAACATTAAAACATCTTTATTATGGTTTTATGTCTAATTCTAAACATTTGCTGTGATGTTTAGTGGTAGCTGATTCCATATGAAGCTATTTAACTTGTCCATTTATTACCAACAGAATATTCTGCTTGGTTTTAAGATGTTCACCAGTTTTTAACAAAATAAGGCCCCAATTAAGTTTTTCCCTCTCCATTCAGCCATTGTTTAGTTCTGAGAATAGCCCTCCTGATTCTCAGTCTGTTATCACCGTCCATATTTCCTCTAAACACTCCCACATACCTGAGGTCATGTGACCAACGCGGATGTTTCGTTTTCAGGTGACTTGTTCTCTGTGAGGCGAGCAGAGCTCTCACAGCGAAGGATTGTAAGGAAAACTGAAAGATCTTTGCCAGAGTTGGTGCACAGACGGGGAGGAGTTTGTGCAACTAGTTTGAGTTAAAGGAGGAAGACCTTGGTCATCAGCGGGAGGAGCAGACTATAAATAGGAAGACAGGTTGTGTCATTGAGCGTCTTTGCGGCTCGGCTGTTGAAAAGTAGAGACGAATTATCTGCTCAGGACGTGTTTATGTTGGAGAATGAAGCGAAACGAGTTTATTTCCCAACTGCTGTAAGGCTGGAGGGTGAACTTTGTCCTGTGAAAGGTAAAAACAGCTGACACACACACATCCTCACACACACGCACACAGGAGCAAAAGTTGACAGGTAACCTCGGACTATTTCAGAGCCGAACAGGTTAGTGCTTTATGTGATTTGTTTGTGTGTAAATCACTCCACATGTAAGAAGGCTGTTGACATAACGCTGTTTGTTTGCTTGGTTTGGGTTTTATTGACGCTGGCGGACTGGAGCTGAATGTGCAGCAGGATTAACAGGATCCTGTAGTTTCTGCTGCAGATGTGTGTTTTTTTAAAGACTGGCTTATTCAGCAGGTTTGTTTCAGGCCTTCAGCGGACCGGAAGCGTTTTTAAGGAGGTTCTTCAATCAAAGACTGCTGTTATTTAGACAAAAATTAAGCTGCAGTTAATTCACTGCTAGGGTTCTTCTATGTGGTGGATCCATGAGTGTTTCCTGTTTGGAGAAAAAAAAGTTTGTCCTCAGCTTTTTTGTGTTTGGTTTTTAGTATCAGATGAGATTTAAAAGAGGGGCATTTGCTGTCCGAACACAGACTCAGAACAGCGGTTAAATCTGTATAAAATTATCTGTACATTTTGCATTTAAGATCAAAAATCTTCTTTGTCAGTAAATTTGTTTTACCCAGAACTCCTCAAGTTTCAAGTGACTATTTTAGCTTCACCTAAAAGCTAAAATAGTTTTTAGGGGTCTTTTAAAATTAAAAACAAACTCTTATTTGCTATCCAAATATTAATCAATTAATCAAATTGGCCCTGACAAGTCCACCTGACTTGCCAAGACTTGAATTTTCACATTGTTAGAAGAAATATTTTTTCAGCTGCAGATGCATCCTTTGCTACAAATGATCAAGTGTTCACTGCAGGAATGTTATGTTGTTGCACTTTAAAAAAATATATATTTTTATTACCGGCAACAGGAACTGAGTTGTGTATTTGCATCTTTTTATGTATTCCTAATATTGTATTAAATAAGCCGTAATTAGCTAAATGAAAAAACATGCAGAATGTTCCAATATTTCTTACCCGATTAATCTACTATTGAAATAATCATTAGCTGTTTTTTTTTTTTGTTTTCTTTTTACCCTGAGGTCACAGTTTGTCCAGTTTCTTTAGGTTGCACTAATAGACTGAAGCTTGTTGTGGTGTTTCATGTGGCTCACATGGATCACCTTTACATATCTCCTCATTATGCATGACAAAACATGAGCTTTTTGTTTTTGCTTTTCTGTCACACTTAAAGGGACAGGATTATGTTTTCTTGACACATAATTACTTGATCATGCTATAAAATGTCACTATATTAGCTGAATGGTTGCAATGGAGATTGAAGGATTTCTCAAACATGTATGAAAGAATCAAGAAAAAACTCTGGGTATGTTTTTGTTGAGGGAGTAAGAAATTAATGTGATGCTACACTCAAAGTAATGTTTTTTCATGAAAAAAAATGTTATTTCAACAAAGGTAACTAGAGTATATAAAATACTAGATATTAAAAATTGAACAGACCAACTTGGACCTTTTGTGAAATCACAAATGAACTGTGATTAGCCTGCTTTTAAATTTTTTGGCAAAGTTAAACAGACAGGCCACTTAAATGGAGCCTGTCTGACAACATGAAGTAGGCTAAATGATCTCAGTCATCCTTCTGGAAATATTATCTGGAATAATGAGACAAACGTCGAACTTTCAGGAGAGCATTTCTCCCATTATATCTGGCATAAAACTAACAGCATCTGTAGTTCCTCCACTTTCTCAATAATTTGTTCATTGGAAACAGAAACACTGAGTACTACTATTTATATGTGTGGAAAAAAGTGAATTACATGCTGTACCATCTGTCTGTTCCTTCTTTAATAGCCTTTGGAAATGCAGCTTTACTCTGAAATATGATCGTTAAACCTTCTTCTTAAAGTCATTTTAGAAATATACGAGCGGCCCAGATGGAAACACCCAGCAGTGTTTTCCGTCATGGGTGTCTGCTGGACTGCATGCAAAACACTTGAGCTCGATCCGATGTGGATGAGTGATTCCTGTGGGCCGGCTGCAGGCTTTCTGTTTGTGTAGGCTGCGCTGACGTTCTGCTGAGCTGCACTGGACGACCTGGTGTGTGTTGGATTCCTGGCTATCTTAGTAAATGTGTTGTTTGGGATCATCGCCGGTCTGATCTCTGCAGTCGGCGTTTATAACGTTATGATTCAGGCTGAACACCTGCAGTGAAGCTTCATTTATCCTCCAGAAGCATCTGGAACATGACATTACTGTTACTATATAACTAAGGTCGAAGCGATTATTGAAACAATCGTCCACTACTTAAGCATTTGGTTAGTCATTAAGTTCAGCATACTGGCTCTGAAAAAAGTCACTTTACTGAAAGGACAACACCTTCATAAGAGTAGTTAAGTCAAGACTGTACAATATTTTGCATTTAAGATAAAAACCGTTCCTAGTCTGTTTATATCTTTTAACCAGAACTCTTCAAGTGGGAGATTTGGCTTCACCGGGTTCAAATTCTGCAAAAAAACACAAAAACAAAAAAAACAAAATGTCTCCTATTAATCACCTTTTGCTATCCAATTATTAATTAATTAAATAATCACCAGATAATCTCTTTACTATATTAAATCAAACAGAAAGGGCTTCACATGTTGATGTTAGAAGTATTTTTTTTAGCTGCAGATGCTTCCTTTGCTTCAAATGACCAAGCGTTCGAATGTTGGAGATTGCATTTTGGGCAATAAAATGTTTTTCTTATTTAAGAAACTATTTGAATTGTAGTCTCATCTTTTAATGTGTCTAGCATTGTAAAAAAGCTCTATGTGGTTAAATTTAAAAAAAAATCTGTAGAATGTGGATGTTTATCAGATTAATCGAAAGTCACAATAATCTATCACTAAAATGATTATTAGTAGAATATTAACATTTTAAAATGTTTTTAATTTTAATTGATATCTTTGGCTTAATTGATTGTTTCAGCCTGTTTTCTGATCAGATTTCCATCTTTATAACAGCAGGTTTGCATTAGGACGCGTCTTCAAACCCCAGCAGCTGGTTAGTCTAGCAAATTGAGCAAAATAACTTAAGAAATAAACTATAAAATGGCAGTTTGACTTTTTTTAAATATAATTTCAGATGAATTAATTCTGGATGTGTAGATGGATGCTTGCATTTTCATCATAATCACTCAGTAGCTTTGAGAGAAAACTCAACGTGCTTTGAGTTTTCTAGCAAAGTATTTAGTATTTTATTAACTTCATTCAACACATGTTGAATGAAGTTAATAAAATATTTGGGTCCTGGTGTTGCTGTTCACACCTCTCCTAGTTTATGTTAGTTACACATTACCAGAGTTGTTGTATTTTATCCAGAGTTCAGCCTTGATTCCTGAACTCGGACTCTTATTCTTTCATAATCATAATCAGTTTATCACAACTGCTTCCACCTCATTAAATCAGTCAGAAAATGTAAATATTTTGTGTTAAGAGTTTAATTGTGTTGCTCCGTAAACAGTAAGGTTGATTTCCACCATCATCATCCTGAATTTCTGGGTTGAACGCAGATTAATGTATGGTGAATCTCCAGAAATAATTTCCTTAGATTTTTCTGTTTCGTTTGCGTTCTTGTAAATGTTGTAAATCAATGCTGGACTTTACCTTCACTAAACTTTGTCAGACTAACGTCGGTCATCATTGATCTTGCACGGATGTGTGGTGAAACTCCCGACCCGACCCGAGGCTTTGCTGTGTGAATGAAGCGTCGGATTCATCTCTGAGCTTCACAGCGTTTTAAGGAGAGCCTTCAGCGCAATGATTGTGTTTTAGTGATTCTGCATGGAGACACTACCAGAGCGTGGAGCGGCCCGTCAGCCTGAGGCCCGTTCAGTCAGTAGCTCCTCTCTGTTCAAACATTTATCCAGACTCAAACCAATCCATTACTCCAAAGCAAATTGGACATGATGCCTTCATTAGAGAAGGAGCTGTGATTTAACCACTGCAGTAGCTTTACTACTGTGGTACTTTAGTTAAAAAAAGGACCTTCAGAAAGTTTTTGTTCCCCTGTCACTGTGGTTACTCCATGTGTCGTTACTTCCTGCTGTTTCCATGGTATTAAACCTTTTTCTCTTCCTTTTCAGTGTCATCCAGACTCCATTACCACTACCTATAGACAAGGTAAGAACAGAAATCGCTGTTGTCCTGTCCCATGTGTTGTGAAGAAAGGGACCAGAACAAAGCAGCTAAATCTGTTTAGCATTAAACTTATTCATCAATGGTCCTTGCGCTGATATACTGTGGATTAGTTACTTGATAGAGGAATGCAGGTCCTATTCTTCACATTTTTCTCAGTCTGTGGTTTAAAATTCTGTCCTTTTATCAATACTAATTCAATCTGCATTGTAATCAAATAAGTATTTGGTTTTGGAAATAAACTTTCCTCTTGCCTCAGTGGCCAGTTTGTAGTAAAAACAGTAGTTCAATGTTTTTCTTTAGGTTTATCTTTCGCCAGTGAGTCGTGGTCAATAAACAGCAACACATTCACACTTAAAGGCTGATGCGGAAAAACATGCATCGGCGTGTTACAGCATGTTACAGAGTTTGTTGCAGACAAACTCAGTAACTATTTTAAATAAAAATAAAGTACAAGATGGATGAGTTTCTCAAGACCAGGAGTTGTATTTGTGCAGACTTCAGATATAAAGTAGTAATTTGCATCTCTGCAAACATAATGAGTTAATTTTAGATATTTTGCACCTTTGACATGTGCTAGTGCTTTGTTCACAAAGCAGGACAATGTGACTAAAAATGTGACTTTTTCATGACAATTGAGCTTTTTATATAAGAAAAATGTCATTTGTGTCACTTCAATATGTGGAACTAAATTGGATATATTTTTTATAATTTTCTAAGCGTCTGCAGTTAGAACAGTTGCATTATGTCGCAGCTTTATAATGCATCATAATTCTGCACCAGAAGGAGTCAGACTCTGCAAATCTGGACGTAAACAATGGCTAAAGTAAGCATATTTACTTTTTTATTAGTTTACCTTATCTGGTCATGATCTTGTGACAGTAATGTCTGCTCTGAATAATTTAGTTTTTGTTTTGTGCATGTAAACTGTTCACACAGGAGTCTGATTGCGGTCGCGTTTAGTTATTAGCATGAACGACCACGCAAAAATACTAAATCTAATTTCAACAAAATATTGGGACTTAGCCATACAATATCTGTGATTTTAACATTTTAGTTCCCTCATGTAGATTATGTCAAAATAATCTCCAAAATATCTGTTATTTTCTTTAATTTTGATCTAAGAGCAAAAGGAAAGGCTTGGGAAAAAAAATAAACTGAAATGAAACGTCTGGCATTGAGTTATTAATGTTGATGCAAAAATAATTTATAAAGTAGAACAAACTGTATTTACTGAATTAAACACCAACTTGGTTTTAGAAAAAAGTAAGAGCAGAATGAAGAGTTAGTTGCTGTGGTAAATATTTAACAAATTATGTTTGTTTTTAAACCAAAATGCATATGTGATGCTCATCCTTTGAGTCATTCAATCCTGAATGACTCAAAGGATGATAACATAAATGTTTTTAATTCGACCATGAAGCTTTTATTCTCTGTTCTTCTGTTCTGAAATGACACTTCTGCAATTTCCCCCTCCACTTTAGTTTTGTCACGAGTTTCCATTAAATAAAAATGAAGCTAAAAGGGCACCATGGTCAATCCACTGCATTCCTTAGTTCCTGCTCATAAAACAAGTTTTTCAGGCTGCTTCTTCCAGCTCAGACAGACGACAAACTGCTCGTCTGCAAAACAAGTCTAGTTTTCTATCAGCAGGATAATACAGCCTTTCATAGGTTTGTTTTGTCTACAGTGGCTGACCAGAAACAGTTAACATCCTACAGCAGTTTCATAAGGCACCAATTTACAGCATAAAGTGGTTTCCGAAACAGATTTAAGCCAATTTCACACC
Source organism: Poeciliopsis turrubarensis (assembly GCA_010277015.1). NCBI lineage: Eukaryota > Metazoa > Chordata > Actinopteri > Cyprinodontiformes > Poeciliidae > Poeciliopsis > Poeciliopsis turrubarensis. The sequence continues at coordinate 1,584,516 of VMRN01000037.1, read as the reverse complement.
AGATTCTACTCTGTTTTTATGGATTTCCATTAGGAAATTAATACTATGGTCAAAAGGCAAAGTAGCAGAAAAGAAAATGCACAAAAAATCTCTCAACGTTCCTTTTTGTGATGACCCCACTCACATTGAGGTTGGTAACACATTGAAATGGAAAATGACCCAAACGTTTAGAGAAAAGTCGAGTTTAGTTGAGAAGTTTCTAACAGCAAGGAGCCATTATATGCAGGTATATATAAATATTTATGCATTTATTCATTCACACTATAATTACATATATAAGGGCCGAACGATATAGCTGAAAAAGTATCACAATATATGCATATATTAGTCAATATCGATAATTTATTAGTGTTTTGTTTGAAATATCAGAATTACAGCCACACTGGGGGCGTGACCTTTCCTGTTTTAGCCAGTTTTCACTCCACGCTGTTATTTTTTTGAGGCACAGGGTGAAACATTAAACTGCTGCTGGGCCAGTTTCTCAGCGGGTTGTTGCTAGGTAACCAAAGAGTGAGGGAGTTGCTTGGTAACCAAAGAGTGAGAGAGTTCCTCGCTGGCAGTGAGAGGCTTACCAGCTGAAATCGTTCCCCTTCCTACATCTCCCAGAATGCTTTGCGGTTCAGTGAATATTCTACCTATGGAATATTCCATCAGATGCATTATCTATTTATATGTCTATCTTGATATATGTTGATATCGATTTATGGTATAGGCCTAACAAATAGAATTAAAATAAAAAGTGAAAATTAGAGAATAATAAAACAGATTAATACGTTAGGAGTTTGAGTTTAACCTCCTGCCTTCCCAGTGAGTCCATAATCTGAATATGGCGGACCATAAAATCCTGCAGCCATTTCGTCTGATTTACAGTGGAATCGGCAGTCTGGCAGCTGGCCGTCGCTTCAAAGTACACTACTGTAATAAATCAGCAGGTTACTGCCGTGTAAAACGTGTGTGGCTTTCTGATATACGCCGCTATGCTTCGACAAAATTCAGTGTTGTTCGGAGCTGTTTTCTGTTGATGCAACAGACGTTGCGTCTAACTTTGTGTGGACGGTTCATTGTGTGTTACAACGACGTGCGGCGTTAGGGCCTGCTGCTACGTCTCCGTGTTCAACAGCTGGGCCTCAGTGGAGCATGGCTGAGGAATGCAGGCTGATGTGTGAGTGTGTTTGAGAGGAGCTGTGATTAGATTTGAACCTCTTCTCGGATATAATTAACTGTCCTGAGGCTGGATTGTTGGGCTGTCGCAGGCTCTCTCTCTCTTTCTCTCCCTCTTTCTCTCTTTTTATTAACCAAAAAACTAGATGAAAGTCTTCACTCCGGTGCTTTGGTCTTAAGTAGCCTGTTTAAGGGCAGTTTTGTTTGCAGAGGCTTCATAAATTAATTTGTTTAGTTTATTTATTTTGGATATTTAAAATGTCTCCCAGTTGCAGTGTTATTTGTTCATTAGAATTCAAAGTTATTGATCTTTGAGAATGTGTTCTTGCATTAACATGATAAAACTCAAAAATGGTCTCAAGACAACAATATTATCCTTCATCTCAATAAATTCTGGGGGAACTTATCCAGCAAGCGACAGGCTCAGAAGTCCATGATTGTTTCTCAGCTGAATTAAGTTAATAAAATCCTAATGGGTCCAAAAACAACTTTTTCAATAGAGCTGCATTCATATTAAGATGTCATCTGTGTGCCTTAAAAAATCACTTTCATGAGCATCTGAACGATTTCATGATTTTTAATTTGGATGATGAAAATGCTAGTTTTTCTTTGGCTATAATGTTCTTTAGTTGCTTTTGATGTTGTGAAATGTTATTTTGTAATAAATGGGAAGCTACGCATCATTTACATATCTTTAAGTATTTCAAAAAACAATTCACATGGATCCCAACAACGTCTTGTCTGACTTTACAGAGGATACCGACTCATATAATAAGTTTAGTTTTTCTGGGGTAAATTCACCCAAAACCCTCAAAGACTGTAGAACGTCTTCATATTTAGTTAGATATTATTTTAGAAACGCTCGCGCTGTTCAGAGAAAATCATTTATACAGCAGAGCAGACAGACGCCACAGGTTGAACATCGGATCATTTATCATGTTTGTTCAAAGGAGTTTTTTTTATTGCTTCAGTAGTGAATAACTGCACAGAAAATGCTTCGCTTAATTTTTTTTGTCGACAATAGTAAAATCGCTCCACTGCTTTCCAGTTTAGCTTCCTCAGCTAAACTGGTTGTTTTTAATACAATGGGATGGCATTTATAGGTTCCACTGAAAACATTTTTTCATTTGCAGTCTTGTTCCTCATTCTGGTTCTGATGTTGAACCAACTCCGAACTGGTTCCAGTATAAAAATGAAGCCATTTGGTTTCAGTGTTACTTTCATCTTTACATTGTTCTTGTATGTTCTAGAACGCTATGCGTTTTCCCTCTGGCCCGTCAAACAGATGAGTATTGAGCTTTCCTGGTCTGTCTCTGTGATTTATCTAGGTGGCAGCCAACACTCCCAGTATGTACTCTCAGGAACTGTTCCAGCTCTCCCAGTATTTACAGGTAAAACACCGACACCTACTGGCTGTTCTGTGGCAGTACACCCAATGTTCTCCATTTAAATTAGGTGATATAACTATTTAATTTGTCTTTAAAAGCATCAAATGACATGATGCCACTTTTATTGTTTCTGATACGTTTTCTTATATTTATTTCCTTGACTTTTATCTGTTGTTGAATGCTTTCTGTGCTATTGTCTTGCCTTTTAGGAACATTATGACTTTATTTGTTAAATGTTTAATAGCATTCTTATTTCAGCTTTTAAGTTGGAATAATAGTGTGGTTGTTGCAAACAATAAAATATAACAGCTGCGAAAATGGAGACAGAACAATAAAAATAAACAATATGTGTTTATGTACAGTATATATGGCATAATTTTAAAAGAATATGAAACTTTTCTATCTTTGTAATCGTTTTTCAACAAATTAAAATCACACTTCTTTTAAGATCGCCTTTTAAAGACGATCTTTTCTGTAGTAATGCTTTGCATTGTAGCTCATTTAAAATGGTATCAATTGTCATTTGGAGGAGCAGATGACTTGGAAAATGTCTGTTTCTGCAGGAGGCCTTACACAGAGAGCAGATGTTGGAGCAGAAGCTGGCCACTCTGCAGCGGCTCCTGTCCACCACTCAGGAGGCTTCAGAGAGCAGCTGGCAGGTCGGAGCCACGAAGCCCTGAAGCTTCCACTGTATCTCTGTTTATTTATTTGCAATAAAAGCATGTGGGTTAAGAGTTTACAGTAGAATGAGCAATCTTATCTTTCATGAATTTATCATGTAAAAACTGCTTTTTAATTTTATGGTTGGATAACTTTGAATGAAAGCTCACAGATAACATCAGGTTTAGTTTGTCAGACACAGTAATTTTAAGACAGGAAGCTGAAAAGTCGCCTCCTCTCATTTTGAAGCACTGACTGTGAACTCTGCCTCCATCAGGCTCTGATAGATGAGGACCGGCTGCTGTCCAGGCTGGAAGTGATGGGCAGTCAGTTACAGGCCTACTCTAAGGTAAGAGCAGGGAAAATGACTGCGGTAGGCCGTAAAACAAGTACACACATGTTTTTACAATTTTATTCAGATGCCTTTTTATTATAATCAGTTCATGATTAGACAGATTCACTGATTACATTAATTAATCCAAAATGTTTTTTTATGCTGTGACAAAACTACAAGGCCCATAATGCACAGCAGCAAACAGCCGGTTAGTTTGCTTAGGGGATTAAAATCTAAAGGTTCTTGGAGTCCAATGGATTGTTTAGATTGTAATAATTGTTGACTATTATATTTCAAATGTTGTAAATTTGAATGTTTTATACTAATACAATATTCAGCAATATTGTATTAGTTACTCCAAAGGCCAAAGGTCAGTTCAAAAGAGAGGAAAGGAGAAAATGGGCAAATACCAGTCCTGATATTGTCGCAGGTTTCTTCCAACATTATTGCCATTGCAAATTTTTTAAAATATTCTTCAGCCTCAAAGTGTTGATAGTCAGTCATGTAATTTACTGTGTGCTCTGTGTAAAGGGTTGAATACGAATTAAATCACCTGCCAGAGCCAAATAACAGAAGTGGACAAAGTTATATTTTTTACTCGTTAATAATAAATCACATCTTCAGATGTTACATTTCCTTCATGATTGAAAAGGATTTGGTAGAAGCATAAACTTACATGTTTCTACCAGATTATAGTTTTCTCACTATTTACAGTTTGAATTAAATATATAGTTTTATTTATTAAAAAAATAAATTGGAAGCAAAACAATTTAACTTATAATGTTTGTAAGAGCTTAAGAGACTAGTGGGGATCCATAAATAAACTGAACTGATGTGCAATAGGTATTAATTAATCTAATATAATTATTGTCTATTGCTCTTCCACTCAGTAACTCCTATATAATATTATTTTAGATAATAAAAATGTGAAATAGAGGTTAAAGCTTTAAAATTAATTTCTCTCCACTCTAACAAATCAGGAAAGCTCTTCATTAAACTGATTTCTTGATTTTTCTGAACTTTTTAAACTTTGTCAGTCGCAGACAGAGGAAGGGATCCGTAAGGAGCTCCTGGCTCTTCAGGAGGACAAACACAACTACGAGACCACAGCGAAGGAGTCCCTGAGGAGAGTCCTGCAGGAGAAGATCGAGGTGGTCAGGAAGCTGTCTGAGGTCGAGGTGGGTCACCAGGATGTCGTTTGTTAGATGCATTTTTGTTGTATTTCTTCATAAGGTGTGTAGGTCTGTCGCCGCCTGTTTCCTCTGTATAAATGAAGTTTTATTTATGTTGTTTATGCTGCAGTGCATTCTGGGTGGATGATGCATGTTAGGTGCTCCAGCGCTAGCTTTGTCCAGCCAAAACAGTGATTTTTGAACAATGAGTAATGCTCAGGTCTTTTAATTTGAACTAAAGCTCGTTGAAATGGAAGATAACGCAGAAATGAAGACCACTGTTTTACATCGACTTATTTTTTCACACAGTCCTGGGAGGAACCAAGAGGACCCTGAATAAGGGGTTGAGCTTTATCTTGAAACCACAAAAATGTCTGAAAATGTATTTAAATGTAAATGTCTGACCTTGATATTTACATTTATATTCTGGAGCGTTGAGCTAGGACTGTGTGAGGGTTACCTGCTGCTAATGGCGTTAGCTCTTCCTGAGGGCGATAGCTCCTGCTAACCCCGATAGCTCCTGCTAACCCTGTTAGCGCTTCCTAATGGCATTAGCGCCTCCTAAATGGAGGATCTTGCTATCAGCATTGACTCCTGCTAATACAGTAAACAGTTTATTACAAGCCATCTTGTATGTTTGTTTCAACAGATACTTTGTGTACAGCGGCACATGAAAACTTTGAGTTAGTTTCTCAGTGCAGAGGTTTTGCAGGCTGCCCCCATCAGCCTCTATAACCTTGTTTCCTTTTGTTTATGGTCTTGAAGTCACTATAAACTATCCTGATGTATAAACATTGCCCTGACAAAAATGGCCGCCTCTATAAGTGAAAAATATAATCAAGATGCATGACTTTTGAAGTAATTATGAGTTGTTAACCTAGAAGTCGACCTAAATTACATCAATTACATGTTGAACTGAATTACATCATATTTAATTCAATTACAGTTTTATGCAAAAACCAACTAAATCAAGATATTTAGTTGGAGAAAGTTGCTGTTTTTGTGACAAATGGAGACATAAATCATGTAAAAGTTGAATCATTGTAAGTGCCCGCGGAGCTGCGGCTGCTGTTGCCTGTTTATAAAGTTGTGTGTTTGGCGTCGCAGCGGTCGCTGAGCAACACGGAGGACGAGTGCACCCACCTGAAGGAGATGTCTGAGAGGGGCCAGGAGGAGCTGCAGGAGCTGGCCAACAAGTACAACGCTGCCGTCAACGAGATCAAGGAGCTCACCGACAAGATCAAGGTGACGCGCTCAGGAACTCTGAAAAACATTTCAAAGTCTTGCTATCGATAATAATTTCAAGCTGATGTGTTTAAATACAAAGTATTATCTGTAAAGCTTAACCAAAGACTCACTTCAAAGATGGTCAGCTTTCCTCATTTATGCTTTTATTTTCTGTGTTGGACTTCTTATAAAATTACTATTTATTCTCTTAATGTTACAACTTTATGCTCACATTATTTCAACTCTTTTGTCGTCCGACTTTATTTTTGGAATGTAATAACTTATAACTATAAACAGGGTTATTTTAGTCATTGAGTAATCTATTGATTACTCTATTGATTAATAGAGTAATAGAATGAACAATTTGATAAAATGATAAAATGTTCTGCAATAACAGCAGTATTTATATCGGATATCAACTTGGGCCCAAATTTTCACAGATGATTTCTCTTATATTAGCAATCGAGGTTCTCGAATCATTCAAGGAACATTTACAACCCTAATTATTACTTTATCCTTTTACCTATAAATAAACATTTTTAGCCTGGTTCTAATACTCCTTTATTACATTGATCTGAAATAAACAGAAGCTGTAAAACAAGATGGCCGCCTTGGGAGTGTTGACAACACTGAGCTATGGAAACAAAAAGAGTGCATTAATGAAAAAAATGCACTCAAAAGTTAAATATCCCAAACCTTTGCCTAATTGATCAAATTGATTTATCAATTATCAGGCAGATCTAAATAAATTTTTCATTTATTTTTTATTCAAACCCTGCGCTCCTTCGCTGCGTTTGCTCCCGTATTCCTGGCTGGTTCCACATTCTTCCTGCTCACTTCCTCTCTCTTCACAGTTGACCTTCTTGTGTCCTTGCAGGCGGCGGAGGGCAGGCAGGAGGAGCTGACGCTGCAGGGAGCGACGGAGAAGCGGGAGCTGGAGATGCGGATCGAAGAGATGGAGGAGAAGGAGCAGGTTCTGCAGGCCCGCATCGAGGCTCTGCAGGCCGACAACGACTTCACAAACGAGAGGCTGGCCGCCCTCCAGGGTACACACACACGCACACACACACACACACACACACACACACACACACACAGAGAGCTATTGTCATTGGTTCATCACACCAACGTTCCTGCAAAAGTATTCACACCCCTCTTCAGTCTTCACAGTTTCCTCAAACTTTACTGAATATTACCTGATTTTATCCAAGTCGTGGAAGGAAAGTCCTGCAGGAGTTTCACGTTTTTGGCTAATAAAAGTTTGAACAGTTTATAAGGATGTGTATGATCTGATGTGAAGGTAATTTAGGACAGAATCTGGTCTGTCGATGGGAAGCAGAAAACTGAAAAATGTTGTTACCTAAACCTAAATCTAACTGAATCTGTTCAGACTTCAGTGATTTTACAAAAATAATCAAAAACTTCACTCTTTTCAAACATAACCATATATCTGTAACAGTTGACAAAATTCACTTAAAGCCTCTGTACATAAAGTACCATAACATTTTGTGGTTTTATTTTGGAAGAGAGGTGTGAATACTTATGTCAGACTCATTCGGTTGACTCTTAAAGCTATAACGTTTGTTTTTAATCGAGTCTTTAACGTAAAATCTGACTCGTTTATCTCCACAAAGGAACTAAATACTGTGATTTCAAACATAAAAACTTTTATCAAACTTTAAATCCACCTGCAGCGTTGTGAGGTTCTGTTGGTCAACTCTTTTCTCTGCTGCTGCTGTTGTTGTTTTCAGTGCGGTTAGAACAGCTGCAGGAGAAAAGCAACAGTATTGGTGAGTCCACACGTCTCTGGCCGGCTCTGGGGACAACATGTCCTCTCCTTCTTCACCGTCCGTCTGCTTCTCTTCTTCATCCTGCACTAGTGATGCATGGCGACTTCCTGCATGAGTTGTTTTCGTTTTCTGTTGCTGGCTGCAGCTCTGTTCATCTGTCTGCTGTGGTGGAAATCTGGCTTTTCTTCTGTTTTCATTGCGTTCATTTGGGTTCAAGCTTCGTGGTTCCTTTGGTCCGTTAGGGGCCGACATGTTGAGTCACTTCGAGCTTCGAAATGCAGTTTGTAAAACGCTGAATGTGCTCAGATGAAGCGTTTCTAATAGTTTTAATTTAAAAAATGTCATATTATACTAACTTCCTGGTTCTTAAGGCAGATGAGTTAGCTGCTTAGTGCTCTAAAAAAATATTTTTCCAATTTTAGTTCATTTTTAACTTTTTTCCTAATCCCAAAACTAATTTTAAAATCAGACGGTAATATTTAATTATTTTAAAAAAACTGTTTTCAAGTGATTTTCATTATTGAAGGAAACAAATATCTAAAAAATGAGCCCGGAAATTATAAATTAACTCAACCGCAAAGTTTGAAAAATAGGAAAGAAAACCTTGCCATATTTTGGGAAACCTTTCATATACATCCTCACAAAGTGCATTTAATTAACGCCACATTTTTTATGGTTCCAAAATAACCTTCCATTACGTGTCCAAAGTGCGGTCCGGGGGCCGTTTGCGACCCTTGGACTGATTTCAGTCCGGCCGCTGGATCATGACATTGACACAAAACAGATTTATGATCTGGATTATATTTTTATTTATGCAGAACCTTTCCAAACTAATGCAAATGTAAGTTACTCCACCAGCTATTATTCTTCTGTTGAGAAAATGGAGCTTAATTAGAAAAGTAATGATAAATGTAAAATTAAAAGCTTTTAAATCTTCATTTTTAAAAAATAAAATCCGGTTAAGTTTTCTTATTGTATCAAAAGGTCTGAGATTAGAGGATATGAAGAAGTTTGTTGTGCAGCAGCCGTGTGGTGGATCACGATCGTGAGTCTGATTTGTGATGATGCAAGTAACTGCTGGGTGTGTTTGTTTCTGAGGCAGCTTGTCTCAGGGGGCATGTTGGCACTCTGTCAGATCCAAACTGAGCTTCTTGGATAATCTGGGTTGTTTTTTTTCTCTACGGTTTCCAAACTGTCCACGGCTTTGTTTTTCCTTCTTGTGGGTTAAAAGAAGCTTTCGGTCACTGATTGACTTCTGGTGATTGAATGACGACACTGTCCTGTGAGCCCTGCAGGTGACTTGCCTCACTGCACACTTTGCACACAGTAGCCACTCTGCTGAAGGAGCCTGCCCTGATTTTTATACTGTGTTCTCTGTGCATGTGTGTGGCTGGTAAACCTTGGACAAAACGGTCTATATATCTGATCTGGTCACATGACAGATGTCTGCCCCGGATCGGTAGAGGAGCCTGTGGAAGTCAAACAGAGCCTGCAGACCTCTGAGAACCGGGACGAAGACGAGGCGGAAACAGACACCGATGATGGTGCAGTTGGTGAAGATGGAGAGAACGATGGTAGATTAATTATCATAATAACAAAACGTCTGTTTTGATTGAGACTTTGATTGATCCCTCAGAAGTAAAAAATAAACAAATAAGCCAGTAGGATGATCAGGGTCTGTTATGATATATCCGGCTTTACTGGGAGTGTAAGAGGAGTTCATCACTTCACTCATTTCTTCTGCCTTTTGTTTTTCTTCCACTACCTTCTGTTCTCAATCGCTTGAAACTATTAACATTCTTACAACTGAATATTTAGTTTCTCACACTCACAGTGACTTGTGAAAGTATTCACACCCTCTGGAACAAAGTTTGCCATTTCAAAGCTACAAACCTCAGAGGGTTTTATTCTGATTTCAGGTGATAAAGTGGCACAAAAGCTTGTTTAGTGTTCAGACCCTAAAAACATCCAGGACGACCAGGATCAAATGTCACCTTATTACTAGATAGAACTCACCTATAAGTTATTTAAATTGCAACTAACTTTGAGACGACGTCTTAAATTTTATTATTTTTTACGAAAGTGGGCGGAGCCTGGACACTGACGGGCGTTTTCAAGTGCAGCCAAAGAAAGAAGGACACACTGTTGTCAATTAAATGTCTGTCACTATTTTTAGCACCTTTTCAGTCACTGTAGTGACTTTATTTTGAAAAAGCAACAAATCTAGCAACTTTGTTCTGTGTTGTTGGAAGATTTTTATGATCACGTTTGAAGCAGAAGTTGCTCTGCAGTGTCTGTCCTGAGCGAGAGTCTAACCCTCGGGCTTCCTGAGCGTTGTAGTGTCACAGTCGTCATGCAGAAAGAAAACCCGTTCCACTACTTGGTCACGTTGCAAATGAATCCCACATATAAAGCCACAAAACGCCATCGATAAACGCTTTCTCACTAGTCCCGTTCCTGCCGTGGGTCTGAGGCAGTGTTGTAGTGAAGACCACCGAACCCAAGACCAAGACCAGAGTGTATCGAGAACGAGACAAAGACTTTGAGGGTGGGAGACCGAGTCCAGACCAAGACCAGCGCTACATGACACAATAAAATGTAAAATGTGATCAAAATTGCTAATCAAATTGATCTGAAAGATTCACAATCCCATAAAAACACCTAGATATTAAATACTTGGAGCTGAAATAAATTTCACCGTTATTAAAAGCAGAACAACTCTTTGTTCTGCTTATCTAAAAAGATTCATGCCAGAAATCAGCACCATCAGTGAGGCTCCAGTCCAGGGCCGGCCCAAGCCTCTATTCTCCTGTAGCATCAGTAACATTACTACTTTTTTTTTTTATGATGGCATGCCAAAATAACACAAGAACTAGGATGTCAAATAATTTAGTAATTGATTATTAACTGGAGTCAAAAAAAACTCCAGACTCAAAAAAGGCCAATAGAGCAGTAATTGATCCAAAACTGTACAAAAATATACATCTTCATTTAAAATAAAAACTTCTTTGAAAATATGTTTCATTCAAAACGCCTCAAGTGGCAGCTTTAGCTTCACCTTCAGTAAAAGAATGATTTATTATTGCATTTAAAAAATGCTTTTCTTAAAGGAATCAAATTAGTTGTTTTAGATCTTTTAATGAATTTCTATTGTTGTATAAAAAAGGATCCAGTGGTTAAATAGAAAATCTCCAATTAATCACCAGAATAATCGATTACCTTAATAATCGTTCGCTCCAGTTGTGACCAGGAGGTAAATGCAGCTGCAAAAGGCTCTCAGTTAAGATCCCAACAGAATTAACTGAGTACTTTTAAAAGTGCTAGCTTTGCTTGAGCCTCTTCTTCTTGTGCATTAAATCTACTGTTTTTATATTGAATGGTAATTTGGGCTTAAAAGGCTCCACAGTTGGATTCTCCCATAATGGCTCTGTGTGGCCGTGTTGGATCTGTTAGTTTTGTGGTCATGATGTCGGAACCGGTTGTTCCTTGTTTGCATCCTGATGAGGTCACAGTTGGGAAAAGGGAGTTTTACCTCAGCTCTTTCTGGCTTTGATTCTGTCCTGTCTGGCGGTTGTCTTTCTGTCTCTTGTTTTGTTGTCTGTCAGCGTTATGCGTCAGCTCTGCCATGCTTTAACCGCTTGAATCTTTGTTTTTTTTCTTTCTGTCGCTGAGTCCTCTCTGCGACTCTTCCTAATAAGTGTAGTGTTGGGTTTTTGGAACCCATTCAGCTCTACAGCTGCTTTTGATTCTGCTCATTTAAACTAGAAAATCAAATTTTACAATGAAGCATAACCAGAGAAAGATGGCGGGGATTTTATTCAGATTTTCCCACGCTGATGACAGCAGTCAGTCCTCCTCCAGATGAGATGTGTGTGTTTCTGGGTGTGATGAGCAGAATCAAACCTCTGAGACCAAAGTGGAAGTGGTCGAAGTTAAGTCGGTTCTTCTTGTTCCCGTCAGACAACTGTCATGTCAACAGTGGAGAAGACTCGACTAGAATCCCACAGTTGATTGAGTGTCCGCGTGAGTACCACCGTGCTTTCCTGCTGTCCTCATCCATGTCCATGCCGCTGCCCCCTGCAGGCCTGTCAGGAAATTACATTAACAAGCTGGGGAAAAAAAAAAACAAAAACAAAAAACAAAAAAAAAAAAAACTTTGTTCACCAAAATCAGGATTTTTCCAGTGAAAACATCAGAACATGCGACCTAAACTATGTATCTCAATTTGTTTTATTCTCTGACTTCAGCCATTAGTTTGAAGTTACTTTTTAGCAAAGAAAAGCATCTATGTTCTATTTTGCTTTTGGCTGTTGTTCTATTCTTGCCAGTTTTTATTCACACCTTGTTGCCATGACAACTGTCGTAACCCTTCGTTGCATAGATTGTAGTATAAGTTTTATGGTTAATCGTGATTGATTATTGAAATAATCAACTAATTTAATAATTGATTAATCATTAACTGGAGGAAGCAGACTCAAGAAAAATATAAGTTGCAGAAAGAACAGAGAGGATTGATCTGAAACTGTACAAAAAATATAAATACTTTGCATTCAAGATGAAAATAAACGTCTGTCTGTAAATCTGTTCTGCCCAGAAGTCCTGTAATGGCAGTTTTGGCTTCACCAGGTTTGACTTCTGTAAGGAAATTGAAATGAGTGAATTTATATTAATGGTTGCAGTCACAACTTCCTGTAGGGAATTTTTACGTGCCACCAGCTGTTGGTTATATCCCAGAAGGAAACTAAATGTTGTCACAATCAGCCAAGTATCTTCAGAGAGTCGTTGTGGATGATGAAGCTGAGAGAAGGAAGAATCTCCAGTAACAGTCAGACTTGCAGCTCGTCTGAAAAGGCCTCTGACTGAAGACTGTTGCTGTATGACGGCCTCATGACATGTTTTGATATGCTAACGGCTCCATTTCCAGACAGCAGAGACGATATTGCACAGTATCGTTTTCCTGGATGACGCCATCAGTGTTTATGCTCTGCTAATCCACCTCATTTGCTTTTGCCGCTCCTCTTCAAATCTCTGAATGGTTTCAAATCAGGGTAGAGAGACGTTGGAGTTGGGGACATCGGAAGTTGTTTATGATCCAGAAAACATCAGTTTTTCTGCTTGTTTCTTATGTGAAATGATGGAGCTAATCACCGCTAACGCAAGAAAACGACAACTACAGATCGGCAGTGACTCGTTAGCCAATCAGTTTGCTCCTCAGTAAAATTATAAGTCAGCGTCTGACCTCTCTGAGCGATAACATAAACACAGAGGGAAGTGTTGCCATAGAAACCGAAGCAACAAAGCTTGTGTTGCTGCTAAAACCGGTTAGCATGACTGTACGTCTTTGCCCCTTCAGGAACTAACTCTTCACTTCCTGATCAGCCTTTTAGAGGTTTTTATCCTGATGAATTCAGAGTTAATTCCTCCACTAATAAACTACTGATGCAAAATTTGGTACAATTTCTGCATGAAGATAAAATACTTTAATTCTTTGTATATTTTTATTCTTGTCAACAAACTTTTGTTTTTTTTGTTTGTTTGGTTTATTTTGCAGCCGTCAAGCAGCTGAAGGAGAACGTCTGCTCTTCAATACACAAACTGGCCAACTTTGATGGTAGGAGTCAACCTGCTTGGTTAGAAATAAGGTTGAAATTGCCCTTTTATGCTTTTTTAGCAATATCGTAGCAGCTGACATACTAAGTGTTTTATATAGCAAACTTTAATTTAGCCATACTTTAAGCAAAGGCATTGTTTTAAAACAAAGGTTTTATTTTACTGTTCCACCAAATGCCAGAGAAAAGACAAATTTTGCTAAATTGTCCCAGAAATCATTGTGATAAAGAAGAAAATTGTTATTTTGATGCCATTTCCGTCTCATATAAAGATATTGGCTTGGTAATACAAGTTCTGCGTCTGAGACGACAAACTTTAATTTAGCAAGGAGCACTCCACACATTTAAGAATCCAACATAACAACCAAAAGCAATAAATAAAATGAAATAACTACACACACCTGAAACCATAATCAAAAATGAACAATTAAGTCTCTGTAAGCAAAATTGCCCTTCAAAAAATATTAGAATGGATCAAAATGGAAAGTACTCCGCTCATTTTAATTTATTATGTGATTAATTGATTAATTGAAACAGGCTTACAGAAGACTATTTTAATCTGGCATAAATGTAACAAATTAAGAGCCCAGAATAATTATTTGATTACATAAAGTGATATTACTGTAAAAATTCATGTATTGGTTCAAGAGAGAAGAAGCTAACTGTAAATTAGCATCGATGATGATAAAACAGGACTGTTCCTGGATGTTTGCAGAAGTGATGGACGCCCACTTGCAGAACAACCAGGCGCCAGAAGACGACCTGCTGGTCAGCCCCGATCGCCTCAAAGGTGAAGCTCTCTGACACGACGCGCCTTTAACGACGTCACCTGAGCGCGCTCTCAGTCTGCTCACGTTCTGCTCCCAACAGGAAACCAGATGGACGCCAAAGAGTCCGACATGTCCGACACGCTGAGTCCCAGCAAAGACCGGAGCAGCGACGACACGTCAGGTCAGCAGAGATCAGGAGGAGGGATTTCATTTTTAAAGAGGCAGAATTTTGCCAAATTTACTTTTGTTTTAGCATTCCATCGTGTTATAATGTTATTCCCTCATCGAAGACAAACCCGGAGTGTTGCCTTGATTCGTTCATGCATGTTTGAGAAATCCGTTAATCTCCATGGCAACCATTGAGCTGTGAAAAACGCCTGGTTGGACCTAGCTCCGCCTTCAAGGTGCAGCTCCTCCTCTAAGCGGCGGCTTCCAAGCCCCCGCCTCACCGAGCAACCCTGAGCTTTGGATCTGAATCATTTCCATTCAGAAATGAATCTTGTCTTTTTATTTGGTTTCAGACGGCAACATGAACGACCAGGAGCTGAACGAACCCCAGAACAGAGTCGCTCTCCTCAAAGGTAACACTTTGGAGGTTTGGGGCAGAAAAAAATAAAGACATTTTCAGACTTTATTCAGTTTTCTAAATGATACAAATAAATAAAACAAAAATAGTGATTTAGTTACTGTTTTTCTCCTAAATGTATCTTATGATACATCCGATTTATCCAGATTTTTTATTTTTTTGAGTTATAGATGATGAGTCTATAACATAAACACTTTAAAAAGTTGTGTTTAGCTGCCTTTCAGACCTCTGGATCCTCCTGGATCAGCTTTAACTCCAGCTGTGGTTCAAGTTTATCCAGAACTGACAGATTTGGAAAGTACTTGATTTCTGAATAAAGTCCCTGAAAGTGCTTGATATCAAACGGCTCAGTTTTTTAATAAAGTACAATCTAACGTTAGGTTAAAAGCTTAAATTTGGAAAACATTATTTACAGTTTATACCATATATTTACATACACCTAATATAATTACAATAATAAATTATGTTTTCTGTAGTTCGTTTGTATTGTTTCCATCTCCAAAGTGGTTCTGGAAACGTCTTTACCTTGAAAATGCTTGAAAAGTGAATAAAACCTGGCAGTAGTTTGGTGAACTGATTGGCAAAAATGTTTTAGATTTTAAAATTCAGCCATCTGCAGAATCCGGAGCCAAACGGACCCGACTAACAGCTGGTGGTTTGAACTTAAATGTCCAGAACGTCCTGAGAGAGCGGCTGAAGATTTGAGTCTGTTGTGCTTACGCGTTATTTGTGATTAATCAATTATT
The DNA here is from genome assembly GCA_010277015.1 of Poeciliopsis turrubarensis. NCBI lineage: Eukaryota > Metazoa > Chordata > Actinopteri > Cyprinodontiformes > Poeciliidae > Poeciliopsis > Poeciliopsis turrubarensis. Next base: position 1,569,073 of record VMRN01000037.1, on the reverse strand, counting down.
GAGATAATTGTAAACTATTTTAGTGACCGTTTGATTGGAATACACAGACTTAAAAAAGGCAATTTGATGAAAGAATGACGCCCTCAGAGCTGCAATGAGGCCAAAACTGTGCAAAAATCTCTATATTTAAATTTAAATTAAAAAACACACTTTTGTCTGTAAATCTGTTCTTCCCAGTGTTTCAACTTCCTGGTTCAGTTCTTCATAATTGATGCCTGCAATAAGAGTTGGTTGCGTTGCTTTGAATGGTTTTGTCTGTGTTTTTCAGCGGAGTTGAACCGGGCCGGTCTGGACGCTGGAGACACGGAGAACGTCATCAGCTACCTCCACAGAGAACTTCTGGAAGCCCAGGACTTGGCCAACACCGGAAAGCAGAAATGTCTGGAACTACAAGGTAGTGTCCCTCTGTCTGATCAGACAGCTGTCTTCTGGCTCTTCATGTTTTAATGTCGAAGTGTTGGGACTCTCTGTCTGCAGCTCTGTTGGAGGAGGAGAGGAGGAGTAACTCCAAGCTGACCGAGGAGTCAACCAAACAGATCCAGTACCTGCAGAGTGAGTACGCGCATTCGGAAAAGATGCGGCGGATGAGTCTGGTTCTGACCTGTGGTTCTGGTTCTGTGTGGTGCAGCTCAGCTCGGGAAGCTGCAGGCCGACATGGAGGCCCTGAGGGAGCAGAGGGAGAGCACCATCTGCAGCACCAGGGAGGATCTGTACGCCGCCCAGGAGGAGGTACTGCTGCACCGCCTGAAAAATAATGCAAAAAATTCACAAAACACAAAATAAACTCTGTCTAGCTCTGCATGGATTCCTGTCGTCTAACATTACTTTTGTCAAAAATGTGTCTTCCAAAGTAATCTCGCATATTCTGTGTTAATTTGTTGTCTCTCGCTGGGCCTTCCTGACTTCATTACGTTCTGTAACTCGAAGTGGTTGCAGCTACCGCTAACTGCTAACAAGCCCATGCTAGCTATAACTCTAAAGGAATGTTTCTAATTTTATTCTGCAGAAATGACATGAGAAACATTAGTAGACCAGGTGTTTAAAGTCGCTGATTAACCACTGCACTGCTGGATTAGCTAATAGCAGCAGCAGCTGATAAACTACATCGATCACTTATTAATAATCACACAACAAACATCAGGCCTATTTATATCAAACTGTAATGGGCTGAGTGTCCAACCGCCGGTTGGTCGGACCGCGTTGGATTCAGGGCTTAAATTTCATCCTGGAAGGTCTTAAAAAGTCTTGAATTTGCCTTGGTGAATCTCGGTGGATCCACTCACCCTGGTTCTGTTTCTGCTGTCAGATTCTCGTCCTGCGACACGCCATGGAGACGGCCACAGCTGAGCGTGAGCGCGAGATCGCCGCCCTGCAGGCAGACCTGGGCGGCGTGCGCACGGAGCTGGAGCATTGGAGGAGCACGGCGGCCAAGTACGAGGAGGAGATCAGCCGGCTGCAGGAGGCCTTTGCTCAGCAGCAGCAGAACACGGCCAGCCAGCTGCAAGGTGGCGCCTGCGGCCACAACGACGTCCAGCTGCGCCGCAGAAAGCTTCACGGCTGTTCTCTGTTCTCTCTTCCAGAGGAGTGTGCAGCTTTGCAGCAGCGCTGTGCGTCTCTGCAACAGGACTGTGACGGTCTGAGATCTGAGCGGAGAGACCTGACGGACAAACTGCAGCACCTGGAGGCGGAGCTCAGCAGGTACCAACACAAAGTCCGCTCAACGTCAGTAGAAAGAGCTGCGCTGATGTTGGCTAACTTCAAAGAAGGCTAAGAGGTTGATTTGTGACAATAACACTGTCACAGCACTGATGATCCACACACATTTGTGAGGTAAAAATGGAGATAATGATTATTTAATAATCTGCCCATAAGACTAGAACTTTTCCACCGATATTAAGGAATTATCGACGCTAAACAAATCTTGCTGAAAAGTTACGTGTAACCTGGTTTTATCTTATTTCCAGTGTCTTGGGATATTTGCACCAGAAGCTAAACCAAAAACGCTTTTTTGGTTTAGTTTTGTGTTTTTGCAGTCCACAACACAGTGTGGGGTTGCAAAATACCTCTGCACAGTTCGTCTGACATTCAATAATTTCTCTGAACTCCGGTCCAGAAACGCAAAGCATTCTGGGAGGTGTAAGCAGAGGAAAGGTTTAGCCACTCAACTTCTCACGGCTAGGTAAGCTAGGTCGGTGGCGTCGACTTATTACGTAAGCTTTGGTTGCCTAGCAACTCACTCACTCTCCGGCAACAGCATGTTGAGCAACTGGTGCAGCAGCAGTTTAAGGTTTTGCCTCATAAATGCTTAAAAATAAAAAACCAACTTGATGTGGAGTAGAAGCTGTGGATCAAACAGGATTTAACACAAGAAGCTGATCAATAATTATTGATAGCAACTGATATGAAATGTTTATATCGTCCAGCCCTTTAATTTCTGGTTCTGATGGTGAGTTACTGGTTCCGGTTCTGGACCTGAATGTGTCGTTTTGTGTGGTTTCCAGCACCAGGGAGCAGAGTCTGGTCCTCAGCAACAGTCTGGAGTCTCTGGAGAAGCGGAAAGAGGTTCTGCAGGACAAACTGGGTTCTCTGGAGAACCAGCACCTGGAGGACGCCAGCCGGCTGAAGACGCAGCTGGACCAGGCCCAGGCCCGAACACACACCCTGCAGAAAGAGGTTCGCCACTGATCCGCCGTTCGCCACGGCGGTTTGCAGACGGGAAGTGACGCGGGTCTGCTCTCTCCCCCCACTGCAGTATGAAGACACTCAGTCTCAGCTGTTTGACCTGCGGCGGCGCTACGAGAAGACGGAGCAGGAGAAGCTGAACATCCACCAGGAGCTGGAGCAGTGCCGCAGCAGCCTGAAGCTGCTGCAGGACAAGACCAGCTCAGTGAGTCCAAATAAAATCAGCTGTTCGGATGGAGGATTTTCTCTCCCCGCTTGGATTGATGAGCTGCGCAGAGTAAATAAAACGTATAAAACTTATACTAGAGTAGCACTACTTCAACATATTTTTCTCAAGTAAAAGTAAAATGTAGCATCCAAGAAATTAGTCAAGAGCAATCAGTCATTTAATTTTTACAAAATTACATCATCAGAACAAATATAGCGTTTAGTAGAAATTTTAGCATTTTAAGGATGAAAATGACGATAATTCATATAATTAACAAAATTGGGCAAAAAAAAAAAATTCCAAATCAGATTTTTTTTCATTGTAAAAATTATGAAACTTTAACAGAACTGCAGGTGAAATAAAACGTGTTTGACTTTCATTCAGTGGGTAGAAAATCCTGAAATTTTACTCAAGAGTCGAAATACCTCATAATAATAAAATTATTCAAGCAAAACTAAAAAGTACAGCATAGTAAAAATACTCCTAAAAGTATTTTTATTTATTTATTTTTTGTCCCAAAAACGTTACTCAAGTAAATGTGGGTAAATGTAACTAGTTACAACCCAACTCTGTCAGGAAACAGATCATCTTAGCTGCTCATTTTCATCAAGAATAAATTAAATTCCTCCTCCCTCTTTCAGCTCACTTTATGGTTTGTTGTTTTTATTTTTTCCGGAGCTGATTTATGAGAAACCTGTTGGATTGTTTTTATGATCTAAAGTTCGTTCGGTGAGGCGGAGCAGCTTCTTCTTCTCCTCTTCCTCTTCCTCCTTTCCAGCTGATTGTCGTCGTCTCGCCGTCTTTATGTAACACTGAGCTCTAAAGTAGGATTGTCAAAATAATCTAAACTATAAACGTTTTTTAATCAATTATATATTTGGGGTTAATTGTATATTATAAGTTTCATGTCATAAGAATTTAGATTTTTCATTTTGAGGATAAATTCCCATTAATGATGTGACATAAAATGTCTGGTGTCCGGCTTTATGACAATCCGACTATTGCAGAAAGTTTTCTTCTTCTGCTGAGGATGAAAAACATTTTTGATAAACACTGGAAATGCCTGAAGTCAAATAATGTGACCAGAATCAGATTAAGTTGGTGCTTCACTCAGCAAAGTTAATTAAAATTAAAGCCAGTTTGTTTATATTTGTTCATGTCAGCTGATTTTCTCTGGTGTTTTGGTTCGTAAACACGCAGCTCTTCAGGATGAACCGACGCTCCTCCACCCCTCCTCTGTTGCCCCTCCTGCCCCGCTGCAGCTGCTCCATCCTCCATGTTGTTTTGTTTGGTTGATTTGCTGGCTGATTTCTTCTTATCCCTCCCTTCCTCCCTCTAGCCATCCATATTGCAGCCTGTCCAAGCCATATTCATGGGCCTTGTCCTGGCTCTGCTGTACTGGTGTTTCGGCCAGTTGTGGTAGAAAGGTACACACCGACATGAGTCTGTCCCGCTGCCTCCATCTGTCTGTCTGTCTGTCTTTCTGTGACCTCTGGAAGGAAAGTCTGCTGAGGTGAAGTTACTGTTCCGATCTGGGGTCAGTTCAGGGTCGCAGGTCGATCTGATCGCAACACTTTGTGTGAAAAATCAAACGTTTATCGTCACTTTTTCCTCCTCAAAGCTACGTGCGGAAGAGGATCAGGGCCACCGATCAGAATTTTGTTCTTTTCAAAATTCTGACTCCCTTCCCCCCATAATTCTTTTTATTTCATACTTTTGCACGACTGCAAATTTATACTTTAAACCTAAAACTTGAGCATAATGATTAATCACAGCGTTAGAGTGATTAATCTGATGAAATTCTTTCATTTATTTAGAATTTGCTTTGGGTTTATATCAGATCTAATGGAAAGAGACAAATAGAAACAAGTCAACAGTTAATTTCTGCTTCTGCACCTGCAGGAAGAGAAAAACCAGGCAAATCCGAGAAACCATGGCAACAAACATGCACATTTATAATAATAATCATTATTTCACTGAAAATTACCTTTTGCAATTCAAGACTACAAATATAATAGGCATTGGTGGTTTGTCGATACGATAATTTATCGATACGTCGTTTATTCTGCGTTGCTACTTCAGGGTCACTGACTCGGCTGGGAAAATCGAACCCTGAACAGATCAGCAGGACTTTGACTTCACCTCCTGAACTTCCTCTTCTTCATCTTCATCATGTGTGGAGCGTCTGGTGTGAGCAGCTCTGACCGCATGGCCGTCATTCACACTAAGATCCTCCAGGGGGCAGCAAACTCCCAGCACACATGGACCGTTTATTTAAAGAGATACCGCCACGCTCTGTAAAAGCTGCTTTAACCTTAATAAAATTACTACAATTTAAAGCAAATTTCACATAATAACACTTTTCAAAATAAAATCTGAGTTAGAAATGATTTCATTGTGAAATATTCTCAGATTTTAGTGAATTCAATCATGAAACGTGACTAAAGGAAACAACCTTCACATTAAGACTGAATTGTTTCTTTATTGTAATAATGATAATCTAGTTATTGATGGTCCAGTCAAAGCCCAGACGTGATGAGGCCAAACTGCTGGTATCTCTTTAAATCACTAACAGCTCCTCCATTCACCGCTGCTTTCTCCGTCATCCTGTTTTTATTTTCTGCAGGATTTGTTGGTTCATTAATCACTTTTCTTTGCTGCATGCCGTTTGCTCCTTGCTGTTTGTTTGCAGGTTTTTTCGTTTTGCTCTCAAACTGATTCACTGGGTTTTGTTTCCTGCAGCCATTGGCAGATTCATTTTCATTTCCATCGTTTGCTTTTTGCTTTTATTTGGTGCAGCTTTCTCTTTTTCTGCTTCTGTTCTTTAATTATTTCTTCTTTTTGTCTCCTGCAGTCCTAAAAGTGATAAATATGGTTTTCCTTTTTGTATATTTACGTTGTTTTTAATAAATTAATTTGCATTCCTCCTCCTTCTTAACCATCTGAGGGGAAGATCTCATTAATAAGCCTTTCCTTCATGTCACAATGTTTGCAGAGCGCTGCCTGTTCTCAGCAGCTGCACATCTGTGGTGCGTTTGAACAGATGACAGGAGAATTGAAAGGTTGACTCGGTCTTGAACCGCGTTCAGGTATCCGTGATAAACGAGCTGGGCCTGGACGGTGCCGAGGTGCGGACAGATTTTTATGAAGCGGAGAGAAACGACCGTTCTGGTCGAGGAGAAGATGGAGAAAATTCAGCGCGTTTAGGAGTCCAAACCCGCTGGAAGAGAAACGAGGATCTGGATCAGTTCCTACCAGGACAGCAGACACCCGCAGCTGATTGAGACATTTTATTTCTTACAGAGCTTTATTCGCTTCAGTTCTCAAGTCACCAGAATGAGAGCACAGAACATGTTCAGAACTGGTGTTATTTAGGTTTTAAACTCTAAATTATCATAAAATTAGCTCCAATAGGCCTATCACCATAAATTGTCCCAGAAATTATTGCAAAAAACAAAAATCTTGTTGTTTTGGGACCATTTTCAAGTAATCTAATGGCAGGAACACAAAGATCTCAAAGATCAATAAACTTTAAATTCTACGGAACATTTGACGCTGGAACTGGAAGACGTTTTAATGATCCAAAATAAATAAATGAACAAATAAAATGAACTATGGTGTGTCTGTCAGCAACAGTGTCCTTCAGAATAAGGGCTGGTTGAGCCCAAAGCACCAGAACCAAGACTTTTGTCCTCCAGCTTTAGGCAGAAGGAGAGAAACGATAAATCAGGCACATGGAAACTATTGAGTTTGTTTTAATTTATCATCAGATTAATTTATTTGTTGCGTAGCAGGAAACAAAAAGCCCAATCCCTTTTCAGCTCTTCAAGGTCCTGAGATTATTTCAGCTTTGCAGAGAAACTCCCGACAGATTCGCAGTTTATCAGCACAAGTAGAAAAACTGCGTCTGCGAGAATCACAGCCACCAAAAAGACGCGGTTCTGTTTACAGAACCGCTGTGCAAACTGGAAAATTTAAACCACAAAATCCTTCAAATAAAAACACAAAATTGTATCAAATCTGCTACGATTAAAGATCCAAAACATAAAAATGGATTCTGACCTTTTATTAAAAGAAAAACAGGAAATCTAAACATTTTCTGGAGACATCAGTCGTTTTAATATTTCTGGCCAAATTTTTACCGTTCTTGACTTTGATTAAAAAAAAAAAAAAGTCATTTCAAGTGCCTAAATTGGCCCACGGGCCACCCTTTGGACACCCTTGATATTTGTCAGCTGGATTGTGAGCTGGTACCGCTTCAGGTCCAATTAAAAGAAACATGGTTTTAATTTAAAAACAGAGAATAAATATCATCTTTTAGACTGAATTTTATCTCTTCTCTCGTCCTTCAGGGTGATTTTCTGACGCTCTCTTTGGTTCTTGTTGGGTCCGGTTCTGCTGACTAACCGGGTTTGGTCCGTTTTTTGTTTTTTTTCCCCCGTGACAGAGCGGCTGGAGCCCCTGGATGCCGGTCATCGCAGTGATGGTCGCCGTGACGGCAGCCGTCCTTTACCCCAACCTGTCCAAGAGCAGCGCTGCCTGAGACGCCGCCGCGCAACTTTGTGTAAAACAAAAAAAACAAAACAAACACACAAAAAAAAGAAAGAAAGATTGTACATAATTGTAGAGGGAACGTGGAGGTCGTGTTTCCTGCAGAGGACTCGGATACTTCCTGGTTTATTTTTTTGGAGTTCTGTCATTTTTATTCTCTGACTTCTGGTCGGGTCTCTCTGGGTGACGAAGCGCCGAAGGTGAAACGTTCCAGCTCAAGTTTTTCTTTCTCTACTGAAACATTTACAGATATTTATATCAAAAATCTGCATCATTTACTCCAAAAAAAGAAGAGATTTCCCTGTTTTTGGAGCAGATGATTCCACGTTTGGTTGTTTCTTCAACAGTTAACACTACCAGTCTGGGAAACGATCCACTGGAAAGCGTTCTCACTGAGGCGTCACGTTTTTGTTCTTCTTCGGGGAAATTTGGGGTTAAAACTTGAAGCCAAATTGTTAAAATTCAGATTAATATTTTTTACTTTTCTGTTTTGGGTTTTAGTTGTTTGTTTTTTATGGGGCGCAGGAATCGGGGGGGTTTAAGTGCCTCTGATGTTACTAACAAACACCGCAGTTTGTGTGCAGAGAAAAACACATTTTGACCACCGGAGGCCCGTCGGCGTTAAGCGTCGGACTGTGACGTCATAATTTCGGCCAATAAAAACAAAATCTTCATTGTGATCATAATCTATCAAAGAACAGGAAAGTTTTGGTCATATTTGAGCAAAAAAATAAATAAATTTGAAAAAATGCTTCTTGCATAATCGTATTTATGACAGTTTGAGTCCAAATCTTAACGTCGGGTTCTTTTTCCAACACATGCAAGCGCGTCACAAACGGCCAACATGGCCGCCGACTCGTGGCGCCCGGGCCTCTGAACGTTTGTTTTTTATCCTTCAGCAGTAACGAGCTCTGTGGGTGGGTGTCGGTTCACACGTTGGGCAACGTTCGTCATCATCCGTGTTAATCTGTCTCGTCTCCGTGTCGATTCAAATAATAATAAATGAATAATAATAAAAGACAGCGAACAAATATTCCTGATGTTTGAAGAAAAAACACTAAAGTTACAGAGAGAATTGTAAAATAAAAGGTTGATGAATGACGTGCGACTAGACTTATTTTGTTGAGACTGTGTAGAGTTATGAGAGGTGAGAGAGATGTTGTAGAGAAATGTTATTGAATATATGCAGAGAAATGTTTTTGGATTAAAGTTGTAGCAAAGCTGACCCACCAAACCCGCCTGCAGCCTCTTTAATCACTTCTATTTACTTAGGCGCGTGTTTTTACCGGAAATGTTCCCAAAAATAAGGTTAATGTTTCTGTTGAAGCTCAAAACGAAAGCCAAGATTTCAAAATGCATCGAAAGCAGCACTCTAAAAAAAATCACTATCATTTTTAAATGAATAATTGGCCAGATTAAATATTTGGTTGCTTACCAACTGTGAAGCACGGCGCTGGTAGAGTCATGACTGGGACTAAAAGCTGGAAATTGAGCTGTTTGCATGAGACTGTCTTCTGTCAGAGGCATCTCCTGATAAGCTGTAAGACTGACTGTTACTGGATGATAGCAGTCTTACCAAGTGCTTGTCTATTTTTAATAAAATATCTTATTATATAAGTTAAAACTAACTTACAAATAACTTTTCAGCAATCTAATGAAACTTGTTTTCAGTAAATAATTCCATAAAATTTATTTTTTTAAGTCATATTTCCATTGGCAGATTATTTCACTCGTAACACATTTGAAATGTTTTAATAATCTGTCATTTCTATTTAATCATTATATCTTAAGAATTATTTGCTGAAAATAAGCTCCTCTGTTTGCTGAAAATTTAATAATAAGTTAGTTTTGTTGACATATTTGCTATAGAAACCCGTTTTTGCAGTACGATGACTTTAAATGTCCCTTTGTGTTGAATAATTTTACTTGGATTGTACCAAATGATTTACTATATTTGGGACAAACATGGCAGCAAATTTTCAACGGAACGCCTGAAAAAGAAAAAATCATGGTTTAGTCAAAGTTTTCTCGTCTTTCTCCTTCTGTAAAGAAGTAAGTTTTATTGTATTTGTTTTTAAATAATAAGAATTTAACAGATTTCGCTCTTTTTTTTGTGGAAAAGTTTGACCTGAAGTCAGAAATCTGGGTTTTGGTTTTGTTCTCCAGCCGTTTCCTAAACTAATGAGCGAAGGACAAAGAGTCTCTGAGACGTTGAGTTTTTACAGTGCGGCACGGCGGAGACCTGAGCAGGAGACGGGTCCGGACCCGAGTCCCTGCCGGTTCCCCGGGCGTCTCGGCACGGCAATCCGGCATCAATCATGGAGCCGGAGGAGGATCCGTCTTCACGGGACGGCTGGGACATGTCGGGGATTTGGAGATGACGCATAAATAAATTACGTCTGGCGGCACAAAGGGAAACACGTCAGCTTTATGAAAACAAAATGTTCTGCTTGACAGAACCAAACTCATCTTTTTCTTTATTCCAAACTTTTCTTTTTTCCTGATAAAACCAAACATTTCTGTCATTTAGTTTGATAAAATCAAACTTGTCTCTTTTCTTAAGGCTAAACTGTTTTGTATGTTTTAATAAACCAAACTTCTCTTTTAAAAAAATATATTTTTAAGTCAAACAGTTCCCTCTTTTAATCTTTTTTTAAATAAAAATCTTTTTTAATAAAACCAAGCTGTTCTCTTAAATAAAATCAAACAGTTCCCTCTTTTTTCCTAACATTTTTAATAAAACCAAATTTTTACTAAAATCAAAATGTTCTAGTTTTTTCTGCTGTTTTTCCTTCCTGGGTTTTAATATAAAGTCCATTTTAACTTTAAATCGTCTCAGAAATGCTGATTGAACTGAATGTGATGAGGAGGCAGAACCTTCATCTGGTTCTGAATTGATCGAAGCCGATCAGATAAACTATTGATCTGCTGGACCTGAAGCAGCAGAAAGGGGAAACCAGGCAGCTTGTTGGTCGATAATGACTCAGTTTGGGGTTTTTATTCTTTTAAACTGAAGCAAAATGAACCTTTGAGGCCTTTTTGTTTCACTCTATTCTTCCCTTTCCAGGGATGAAGCTCCATATTAAATTCTTCATACATTTTAAAACTTTTTGTGCTGCTGATATTCCAGAATCCTCCACTAGAATATTATCACTCACAAAAGGAAGAAGCGAAAACAGAAAATACATTTCAAACTCGGTGGATGTTTTCACTCAAACTCACTTTTATATATAAATGCCTAATTTGGCACTTTTGTAATTTTGATATGAAATAATTAAAAAGTGAGTTATAGTGGTAGATTAGTTACAAAGTTAATTTTGACATAAAACACAAGATAACTTGTTATATATAAATTCAAAATCAAAAATACTTTATCAATCCTGAAGAGAAATAAAATTTTAAGTCAAAAGTCATTTCAAAGTTTACAAAGACAATTTTGAATTTACAATAATTTTATCTGTTAAAATAATAAACATTTTATATTTTATTGTTGGTTCATTTGCATCTACAACTTCTAGATGTATTTTCCAATTTTTTTTATTTTATTTCAACTGAATTGAATAATTAAGGAAAAACAAAATATTAAAAGAGTATATATTTGTTGCGAAAGAGTTGCCTCATTCAATCTTGCAAAAAGATTGAAAAAACTCACTATTAGTTTTATATGTTAGTAAAGTTGAGTCAGAGAGGATTGTGTGTCAAACAGAAAGAAAAATCTGTGTGAATCAGAGGAGGTTGTAATTTCCGAGGCGCAGTGAACGCAGCAGCAGCCCTGTAGTCTGGCCGAGTTGAGGCGAAGACTTCAAACCAAGTTGCGGCGGCTCCGAGGAAACACCTCCGGCTTCACTCACACTTCAACCACAACCAGAACCAGAACCGAACCCACCGGGCGGGGGGAGAGAAGGAAACGCCATGCCGGCCACAGAGAAGGACCTGGCGGAGGACGCTCCGTGGAAGAAGATCCAGCAGAACACCTTCACCCGCTGGATCAACGAGCACCTGAAGTGCGTCAACAAGCGGATCGTGGACCTGCAGCTGGACCTGGGGGACGGCCTGCGGCTCATCGCCCTGCTGGAGGTCCTGAGCCAGAAGAAAATGTACCGAAAGTACCACCCGAGGCCCAACTTCAGGCAGATGAAGCTGGAGAACGTGTCGGTGGCGCTGGAGTTCCTGGAGCGGGAGAACATCAAGCTGGTGTCCATCGGTGAGTGACCGAGAACGGAGAGGCCTGGGCGGGGAGGAGGCTAGCGGAGACCCGGGGGGACCGGAGACTCGGGGGGACCGGAGACCCGCGGGGACCGGAGACCCGGGGGGACCGGAGACCCGGGGGGACCGGAGACCCGGGGGGACCGGAGACCCCCGGGGACCCGCGGGGAGGGACGGGCTCGGTGGAAGTTAACTCTCATGTTTTCACCACAGTTTGGGTGGAAAAAGTAGCTTCACTAAAACTTATTTTTACTCAAATTACAGGAAAAAGTATCCATCCAAGAAATTCCTCAAGTCAAATATGATTTAGTTAAAACGTTTACTGACCAATTATCGATTATTCAATATTTAAATATTACATTCTCAGACAATAGGCCAAAATATTAACCTTGGTGGACATTTTGACATTTTAAGGACCAAAATGATGATTTCATGTCAAAAATAACAAAATCAGACAAAAGAAAATGTTTCCAAATCAGCTTCTTTCAATAAATAACAATAAAAAAAACTTTAACAAACTGCAGGTGAGTTTTTGGTTTAATGTTTTTTTTCCAAGTAGCAGTTGATTAATGTAAATGTAACTAGTTACTCCTCAGCTCTGCTTCTACTTTAGTAAAATTTCTGTATTTTCTACCCACTGAATGAAAAACGAACGTGTTTTTCCCCAGACTCAGAGACACCCTGCAGTTTTATTAAAGTTTCAGAAGTTTTACATGGAAAGAAACAGATTTGGAAACATTTTATTTTGCCTTTTAAATATCAAGTTTCACGTAACTTTATATTTTTGTACTTCATTAGAGTTTTTACTAAATACTTTTTACTCTACCACTTTCTTTACAGCTACTTTTTACTTTTATTGGAGTAAAAATCTGTTAAGTGGTGCAACTCATCCATACTTGGTTTAACTTCAGTTTATATGAAAAACAAACTTATCAACTTTAATTTAGCCTAATTTTACTGCGATATTGAAGTTTTGTTTGTTCCTTTAACTTTAGTTTCTCCCATTTCTGGCTAAAAATGTATTTCCTCTTTTTTTTTTATTTACCTGAGATTTAATTGCGGTTTGTTAACTAATTAAAGCTCATAAACTCCAGGGATGCATCAGTTATCCTCCAAGCTGCTGTTTATTTCATTTAATTGACTTTTAATGACCTGATGGTGATAAAACCTTCCTACTTTGAGGTGAGCTGCATAAAAGGTCTAATTTAGAAATGATTGCTGGTTGATCCAGGACTGGGTGGAGATAACGAGCAGCAGATGCAGCACACCTGCTGCCTGGGTTTCCATTAAGGCCCATTCATGCTGAGTTCAGGAAATGGAGGAACTCTCAGGTGGAAATCGATGATTTCCGCAGTTCTTCTTGACGGGTCATTGAGTTTCTGTGGGAGAGAAACGGCAATCATTTCGTGTTTTATTTTTAGAGTCGCACCAATCGACTAGTTGGAGATCGGAACCGGCCCGATTCGCCACCTTTCATCTAAATGTTGAATTTTCTGCTAATTTAAAGCATCCAACAACAAATGGGCAACATGGCTTAAAATGTTTTTCTTTTGCTCGCTCGCTTCTCTTTGAAAATATTTCCTGCCATTTTAAATATTTTAAAGTTTAATCTTCTGTGAGTTGGATGGTGAAATATTAAACTGAGGCTTTGGTCATTTTTATTGATGAGAAAATGGAAAAAAAGCTTCTAGTCACCAGAATCTGATGTGAGCAGCTCAGTTCTTTGAAATGAACACAATTGTTTCAAAGTTCTGCTACTGACAATAATTTCATGCTGATATGTTCAAAGGTTGAATTTTATCTCTAAAACTGATACCAAGTATAACTTCAAGATATTTGACATTCCTCATCTTAATTTGTAATATTTTATGCTGAGGTTGTAACAAGATTGATACTTTATTCTTCTCATCTTATGATTTTCATTCTTGTAATTAAAATAAACATAAAACATGCTAATCCGTTGTAGAACTGACCTGAATTTAAGGTGTAAATAAATGGGAACTGTAAAACAAGATGGCCGCCGTGTGTGTGCTGACATCGCGATGAACTGTGGAAACCCAAGAATTGCTTTGGTGGACAAAAGATACAGATTTTTCAAAAAGTAAATCTCTAAAAGCTAAAGAGAAATTTGTTAAAATCGATTTGTTTCCCAGCCATAATAAAAACGAATGATCTGCCCTGGTTGGAAACGGCAACCATGACGCAGTTTGTCTGTTTTTACCGTTTTCTGCTGGATTCAGATTATTTTCCTCTGAGAACCATTTTCTCCTCTTTGACAGGAAGCAGGAATCAGCAGGTCAGATAAACTGAATCAATATCTGCCTGGAAATGTCCTGATCGGTGCATTTCTACAGGAGGCTCATCACTGGTTCTTACTGGTTTTTACTGGTTTCTGCTCCAGTTTGTTTGGAGATGTTCGCCTCGTTACTCGCTGTGATTCTTTAGAAAACCTTGGCGGATCAGATTTGTTCCAGCCTGCCCTGCAGGATTAGGGGCAAACATCCATCTATTCATCCTCCTCTGGGGTTCGTGGAGGGTCTCCTCCTTCTGCAACCAGAGGCGTGAGTCGGCAGGAGGGAACTGGGAGTGGTGTGGGAGGAGTTAAGATCGGAAAGTAGAGTTAACCATGATTTAAAAAGACAAATATGCAGTGGATTGAAGGCATTCCTCACATCTTAATGTGTTTTAGTGGAATGTACCACAGATTTTTATTTTTAAGTCTGGTCTTTGACTAGGGAGTTTTACCACCCGTTTAGTTTCTAGAGTTAAAATCTTAACTTGGCTAACTTAAAGTAACTTTCAACAAGATGTTTTCAGTCAATAACTTTTGAACCTTTTCTTCACTTCAAGACATTTTACATGTTATAACTTAAATGTGAAACTAACATTTTCCCATCAGCTCTGAGCAGCTGCCCCGTCATTGCAGCATGATGCTGCCACCATGGTGTTTTCCCTCCCGAGAGTCGGTAGCCTTGGCTCGGCTCATGACAACAGTTTCAGCTGCTGCGGTTCTCTTTGTTGCTGTACTGAGTCCAACGAACCGAACCGTTGGCGCAACCCGTTTCCCTCTCCGCCTGTGGGGGCGCTGCAGGAACCACTGAAGGAATCGACACCAAAACCTCTGAAGACACTGAGCAAAACTTCCTGTTTCATGAAATGTAAACAGAAATTGAGTGGCATCAAATTTTAGCGGATGGAAGATTTCTCTTTAGCTATTTTCTCCTGCAAGCGCGAAGCTAACTAGTTTGTTTTGGCTGTCTTTACCCACAATGCCTTGTGTTGTAGTCCGCTTGCCAGTCTGCTGCGAGATAAGTTAGTTTTCAAACCCCTTTCACTTCTTGGCAAACAGTCGGTTGTTTGAACAGCTTCGCCTTCAGTCAACAGGCTGATTCATATGGAAGTAAATATGTGCCATCGGATTTGAATAAAAAATGCCTCTGAAATTTCAACGTAAAAAAATTCAGTGTGATTATTTGTAGGTGAAAAAAAATTCAGTGATAAAAAATTCGCTGTTAAAAATTCAACGTCTAAAAATTCGCTGTTAAAA
>VMRN01000037.1:1526604-1550214 GCA_010277015.1 Poeciliopsis turrubarensis | reverse complement strand
TTTTAACAGCGAATTTTTAGACGTTGAATTTTTAACAGCGAATTTTTTATCACTGAATTTTTTTTCACCTACAAATAATCACACTGAATTTTTTTACGTTGAAATTTCAGAGGCATTTTTTATTCAAATCCGATGGCACATATTTACTTCCATAGATTCACCTCCTGCTGCCTCAGGAAGACACACCTGGGCTCCACCAGGTGTGTCTTCCTGTCCTTTGATCGGACCGCCATGTTGCTCTGATTTAAAGTGGAAATGTCAAAAACCTGTAGCTTTTAATGAAAGAAAATTACTATACTGAAATAGCAAGCTGGCGTAAAATTAAACTAAATAAAGGGAAATTGTTTTCGTATCAGGGATGCAAACAATCAACTTGCAGTTACTTAATTTATTAGATTAATTAGTTCAAACCATCAACTAATAATGTTTGATAAAACCTCCGCTTAGTGTTGTAGTTTGACCTCCATCCAGCAGGGGGCGCCGTCGCAGAGAGAGAAACATAGATGGCAGCCATTTCTCAGAACAGGAAAGAGAAAGTGTCAACCAAAAGTCACTGATTTGTTACGAAAGTAAGGATGTGGTGACAGACAGGCGGACATGCCTGTAACTTTTAATAAAAAATTTACTTTTAGCTGTACTTACTGGAGTAATTTTATGAAGTATTTCTACTTTTGAGTAAAATTTCAGCATTTTCTTCCCACTGAATGGAAAAACTTGTTTTAACCAAACATTCATCTGCAGTTAAAGTTTCAGTAACGGGTTTGGAAACATTTTGTTATTGTTACTTGTAAGAATTATTTAAAATACCAAGATTTTCCCATAACTTGGATATTAAATTGTTCATTTGGTCAGTAATTGAGTAGACTTTTTACCAAATACGTTTTTACTCTTGAGTAATTTCTTGGATGGGAACTTTTACTTGATTGCAATGTCTGGTTCCTCTGCCCATCCCTAACCGTTCAGGCAGACTCGTGAAGACACTGTTGTCATTGCATTGCTTGTTCTGAGAAAGCTGCTGGATTCTCTCCATCAGTCCGGCTCAGGAGGGTGGTGCCGATCCTCTGACGGGCTTTAAAGTTGGCTGTGAAACGTTTTAGAAAGTTCATGAATACTGCAGCCTTTCTTTTCCTTCGAGTTCAGAGCGAAGCGTCGACGGATGTCGGTTCCTCCTCAGAGGAGTTCCCAGCTTTCGCTGCGTCGAGAGGGAGAGAAGGAAAGCTGCTGGCTGAACCTCTGAGGCTTGGCGGCGGGAGGGAGGGAGGCAAGGTCACGCCGCATTCAGAGGCGTAAAACGGTGGTGTGCGCTCATTTTGGTTTTCCACACCACAGGAGAGGAAATGACTGAGTGGGAGCAGAACTGAATGTGCTGCAGCTACACGATTAAAATCTCTTCAATTAGAAATGTGCTTCAAGTCGAGCTGCACCGACCAATTATTTTACTTATCAATTATTCTGGATGAAAAAAATTGGCACACTTATAACAATAATAATACAAGAAACCCATTTCTAAAGATCAAACTTTAAATTATAACGTGTAACGCTGGAAATGGATTTTAAATATGCAAATAAACAAACAAAACAGAAACTATAAATAAAATGAATTGTTGTGTCTCTAAACAAATTTTCCTTGAGAAAAAGGCTGAAAGTTGAGACCGAAGCGCCAGACTCAAGACTTTTCTTCCAGTTTTTGGTAGAGAGAAAAGAGACAAATCATGCAAAAGGAAATGATTGTTCTGATTTATCATGTAACTAGTTGATTTATTACTTAGGTTCTGACAAACATTAGAAATGCACTGAAAGATGCAAATGGAATTTTTAAAATAAGAAAATAGACGTTTTATTGCCCAATATAATATTAAAAAATTTCATTCCTCCTGTGAACATTTTGCAAAGGTTTCATCTGAAGTAAAAAATAAAAGTTTGGTGTTTTCTGCTGGTCTTACCAACACGATGCAGGACTGATCTGGTTATTAACTCATTAATAACCAGAAAGCAAATGGTGATAAATATTCATATCTATTTTAACCTGGTGAAGCTAAAACTGCCACTTGTCCAGTTTGGTGCAGGACAAGTTCAGATTTTTTTGTTTTCCGTTTTTCTATCTTAAATGCAAAGTGTTTGTATATTTTGTACACGTTTAATTCTTGCTCTGAATGTTTTTGTTTAAAACTGTCTTTTTTGGGTTTATATAATCTAGTAAATGATTAATCAGTTCCTAAATTACCCAATTGTTTTGAAAATTGATGAATCGATTCAGCTCCGGTTTAAATCCCTTCCCGCTCTGCAGGATTTTGTTTCTCTGAAGGGATCGGCCGGTGATCGTTTGTTTCTGCAGATAACGTCGCGTTTTGTCGCCTCTGCTTCAATTTATGATCGGCTGCTGTTTGAGCTCTCGTCAGTTTCTACGATTAGTGTTCGTCATTACACATGCGGCCTCCTTATCGCCACGGAAACGCTGTAATGGCCTCATCAGTCAAACGCTGGTCGCTGCAGCGTTCACCTTCCGACGGTAAACGTGGCAAAGCCAATATTTACTGATCAATTGGGTCAAACCAGGCAGACGTTTTAATGAGTTTCGCTAATGAAGCTGCTTAAACGTTTTATGGAGTGAAAACAATTTGGGACCATCGCTGATTTTAAAATGGGGATCCAACATGTAGACCAGAAATATACATGATCCCAGTTTGGCCTTACTGGTACCTGGACCTGCTGGGAACATTCCAGTTTGGGCTTACTGGTGCCAAGAGACTCTGGTGATGGACCAGTTTGGGTTACCCTGCTGATAACTGGTTAAACAGGAAGTTATGGTCTGAAGATCTGATTGTTATATTTGGTGATAAAGACCCAAAACTTGGTGTTTCATCGCCCACAAACGGACTCCGACCCCCAGCTTTAGAAACCTCTGCTATAATCTGGACCTTTCCCTGAACTCATTTAGTTCTTTTTTGAATTTGACACATTTTTCTGTTTATTTAATGTTTTTTTTTGTTTTTTTTTTTAGCCCCTGTCTCTTTAAGAAAAGCCCCAGCGGTCTGTCTGCCTCTCTAATTGGTGAAATTGGCATTTAAGGGCGATTTTGTTTGAGACGTGCCAAACTGCCTCCTCTGGGGGCTTCAGATGAAAGTTTCATGGTGGATGAACAGGAGTATCAGAAACGCTGGCTGGGCTGTAAATGAGGCGTTTAGGAGACCTGTGTTCAGTGGGAAAACGAACTCCTTTTGGTTTGTATTTGCAGAGCTTTAAAAAGCAGAATATGTCAAAAGTTTACTAGGTTCCCAGAAAAAAAACCTTGAATGTGTGGGAAAAACTTTCCGATTGTGAAATCGTGGCTGGCTCCGTGCCAGCAGCAGGTTGTGCTGCGGGTGTGTCGTCAGGCCGCTGTTGCATCATGGCTGAGTAGATAAACCTTTTGCTACAGCATTTGTCACATTAAGTTGTTTACTTTTCATAAATTCCTGCAGAAGATATCAGTTTTTCCTGCTGTTTCGTTTTTCCCTCCCAGCCGGTCGGTAAAATCATTGAGAACTGAACCTAAACTCTGAACTAGAAAATTTGTATTTACTCCCAGCAGTTGACTCAGACATCAAATTTACATATTTAATGTTTGATTTTTTTTTCCCTCATTCCTCCATCTGAGCCACTTCCAGCTCTCCCCTCGGTTCTGATTGCTAAATAACGTGTGTTAATAACTCTGGTATGCAAACAGCGTTTGTTCGGTTTTTCCCCGTTTCCTCACTGCTCATTGCCTTATGTCGGGGAAAGGTTTCCTTTCTGGCTCAGTGAGGAGAGTTTATGTTATCTATTCATGTCTGAGAAAGTGTTTGTCTGTCTGGAGTGACAGGAATCGGTTAGCGCTGTGAAAACAGGCCCAACAGGATCCGAAGCGCTCAGCTGTCGCCTTCGTAGCGTTTCATGAGCTCAGGTTGTTTTTAATCCGGAAGCGATTCTGCTGCCTGCGCTGCTAATGCCGTTTTCAACAGGAAGAGGACATATTTTGCTCTGCCTGTCATAATAACAAATGTTTCTGGTCGATAGATTGTCACAGACGTTTTGCGATGGATGATGCACCGTGTCCCAAATTATTATGCAAGTGATATTTTCTCAGGTTTTCTTAAATGGTCAAATGATGGTCAATATAATTTAAGTCATGAACTATTGCAGTATAAATCAAATTTTACTCAACAAAGCTGAGAACAGCATTCTTTTTAAAAAAAACTCAAAATCCAAATTATTATGCACAGCAGATTTTCTAAACATTTTATGGATTATAAAGAACTGCAAACGGTCGTTCTGTGAATGTGCAGCATTAAGTGGTCACATGTACTGAAATCGAAAGCCATTTCAGTCAAAAACATCTTAACAGATGAGTTACATGCTAACATTGGACCTTCTTTGATGTCACCTGCACAATTCTTGCATCCTTTGAACTTGTGAGTTTCTGGAAATTTCTGCTTGAATTTCTTTGCAGGATGTCAGAAAACCTTCCCAGAGCTGCTGTTTGATATGAACGGCATCCACCCTCAGATCTTCTGTTGGAGAAACTCCAAAGGTTCTCAGTAGGGTCAGAGGTCAGAGAAGGGTGGTGACACAGCAGGAGTTTCTCCCCTGGCTGCTCCCCACAGCAGCCAGTGACACCGTGGTATTACTTGTAGCATTCATTGTCATGCATGAAGATGATTTTGCTACTGAAGGTTCGGCTCTTCTTTTTGAACCATGAAAGAAAGTGATCAGTCAGAAAATCCATATATTTTGCTGAGGTCATTTTCACACCCGGGGGTGGTCTGACGAAGGTTAGATAGTACGTCTAACCTTTGACCTACTGTCTCCAACACATCAGTGATCTTTAATTGCAGTTTTACACCATTTCAAGTTCAATGTCAAAATCACCTTCATCCCCTTTGATTTAGCATTCATTTACAGTATTATGATAAGTGACTTGTTACTCTTATTATAATCATAATGTGAGTTATTACAGATGTTTCTGAAAAGAAACCAAGAATAATTTATTGTAATTATTTGATACCAAAGTTAGTTGCTTGTTTCTTGTAAGTGTTCCCATGAGTGCAAGTAATGTAAGTAAACCAGTATTAATATAAGTATTTTTACTTTGAATCTAATCCAATTACTCAAATTACTTGTTTGGATTTCAACCTTTAAAACCTTCATGCTTTGAAATAAGGAATAATCTCAACTACTTTTATAAATCTGCAGGCTGGAAACTCGCTTCCTCTTCTTCCAGGAAACCTCCTCTTCCTGTCTCATCTCGCTCTCATACTATGATTTCTTATGATTAGATAGAAGAAAGAAGAATAATTAAAGCAAAGTTTCCAGGAGACAAAAACGACAAACTCAACCAGATTTATTTTATTGAAGTTTAAGTCTACTGTTGGGTCTAGATGTCACTTGTGAGATTAATTTTAAATGTAATTTTATTTATTGTTGTAAAATCTCCAGCATGGGGAAGTGTGATGATCTTGGGTTTATGAGAGTTTAGTCATTAGTTTCTGTGTGATGTTGGTTTTTATGGAAAATATATTTAACACTGTTAATTTGATCCAAGTTGAGTCATTTTTATGGAAGGTCCAAAGAGCCAATTTATTTTTTGTTGGTTGTTTTCATTCTAAATCTTTGTCTTGTTAAGGCTGATTTAATTTGCTGTTTTTGTTTCTCTTTTTAGGACATTTTTCTTTATTCCATTATTTTGCGGTTAAATGAACTCCCGTCTCTTTGAGTGGATCTGGACTTTGTCTAGGCCACTTCCAGCTCCTCTGATTTCATTTTTCCTGAAACTCTTTAGTTTGGACTCTTTCGGTTTCTGTGATACATTAACCAAGCGTCCCTGCTGCTCCCGTCCTCAACCAGAAACCAAACACACATTGACACACACACAGTCGCTCTTTCGGCTTGCCGTTGCCATGGCGCCGTGTGTAAACATCAGTCGTCCCTCAGCTCACCCTGCTGGTTTCAGGAAGTTCAGACTCCGTCACATTCTCCTGGTGTTTGTTGTTTGTCTCTAAGACGGTTTAATCTGTGATTGTTGGATCTTTATCGCTGCTGGTGCGATAATGAAAGGTGATGTCATCGTTACGCCTGTGAGATTCGCAGCTCGTGGACGATCGACGAGCTGCGTCCCTCATTCAGTTCAAAACTGAAGAAAAACTCCCAATCAGAAGATTTTTATGAATCTTTTACAAACCATCTTTTTATTTCCCCACCGCATTTTACTGTGGGAATATAACACGCTCCTTCAACACAGATTTTAAACACCAGATTGGTATCGTTTGAATTTATTTTGGTTTTTGTCATATTTAATAAAATAGTTTTTTTACATATTTCCTACGTGACATCGTCATTTGAACGCATCATCAGCCCATCATTAGAAGCTGCTCAGAAGAACAAGATGAACATTTTGGTTTCCTTGCGTTGCAGTTACAACTCCTGGCCACAAGGGCATCCAACAGGATTAGGGACGTTTAAGAAAAAAAAATCAATTGCAAGAAAAAAGTAATGAGAAATCAGTCCTACAAAAAGTCATAAGATGCATCATATTGAGGAAAAAAAGTCATAATTTGAGAGAAAGTCGTAATGATGCGAGAATAAAGTTGTGGGCTAATTCATTCTGGTAAAGCTGCGATATGAGAAATCATGTAATCAAATTGAGAATAAACTCTTTATTTTAAGAACGCAGTGATAATTTTATCACTTCTACAAGAAACAAGTAATTTTATGAATACTGGTAATATTGAATTCTGGTATTTTGAGTTTATTAAATAGAAATGGAAAATCTCTGGCCTTGATCTGTTGGGGTAAAAGGTTGCAGCCGAGTTGTCTGGAAGGTGTGAAGTGGGAATTGGTTCTGCGCCAATGTTAACAATGAATGAATGACTGAGCGCCGTTTCAACGATACTGACTCTGATCGTGTTGCATCATCACATCAGCATGTGACGAGTGGTTGGACTTTCATCCGGCACAGAACGGATTATTTTTGTTCCTAATCTGAGTTTTGCAATCCCATATTTGGCCCGTTGAAGTAAAAGAAAAAAAGTACATTTCCTACAAAAAACTGACATTGGAGATTAATTTAAAACATTCCTAGAAAAACATGGAACTTTTTCATCTTGAATATTTGCAATTGTGGGTTTTTTTGTTTATTTAAATGCTTTATTGATGAAGCTGCAACTTGGAAATTTGACTTTCGGAGCTCAGAAATTTTTGTGTTTTGGTTTTTTTTTTCCTAGAAAAAACAAACAAAATTCTAAAATTTCAACTTTTTTTGGAGAGGAGGAGGGAAAGGAGTTTTATGCGTTTGCTGCTGTAAATTCTTAGATGACCTTTGACCTCTCCTGGGCTGATCGGTTTCTTTCTGGCTGATTTCTGCTCAGTTTGTGGAGAATCAAAGAATCAAGATGGAGAAAAGCTGGGCTGAGCAGAAACTCATCTGGTCACATAGTTTAGTTTCTCCACTCTAATGAAGACTTGACAAAGAGAGAGAGAGAGGAGCCGTATGTGGGACACACACACACACGCACACGGAGGGGTAATTGATAACAAACGCAGAGAAAAGCCTCTCAAGGTCTGTGAGAAGTGAAGGACATGCCACCTGTTGTCCCAGCAACGGCGGCGCTTTCCCTGTGATGCGTTCAGGTACCGCTCGAAAAGATACGAGAAGGAACATCTGCGGAAAAGATCGGATGTCAGCCTGTGGTGGAACGATTTAAGTCGGACCGTTTACCACAGTGAGAACGTAAACAATGTTTTATCAGATTAAGTGATCAATCTGCAGCCTGAGAGGAAAAGGCCTGGTGGATGTTTCTACAGTCGAGCTCCATGGAGCAACTCATCAGACTTTCATCTTTATCAACATGCAGGTTTTTCAGATAGTTGAAAATGAAACTAAACGAGAATGTTGTCTTGATTTTATCTTGTTCAGCAAAGCAAAAACCTGAACTGGATGCATTTAGACCAAACGATGCTTCTTTTTAAAAAAACCACAATCATCTCGTCTACTTCAAATATCTTTTGACCATTTAAAAATACAACTTCCATATTTTTATGACTCAGTTGAGCTGCTTTGACCATTTCCTGCTGTTAGATGTTTGCATGCTGCACCTTTTTCAGACTGCGAGTCTTGAAGGACAATTCTTCGTCTTTTTAGTTTTTTTTTTTTTTTTTTACTTTTGTAGCAAAAATCAGATGGAAAAACTAAGTTTCCATGTTAATGTTGGGATTTTGTTAAAATGAAGCTCATGCTGAGGAAGATGGTGGAAAGTTGATTTCTGCTCGATGGCGTTGCAGAATTTGAACGTGGTCTTATCTTGGCCTGCAGACGAGCTCTGCTGAACGGAGGCTCCTCACGGATTATTTTAACTTCAGTCATAAATATTCAGGACTTGAGGGACGCTGGGCTGATCTTCAGTCAGAGGAAAGTTGCATCATCACCGAACTTTTACCTCAGATTGGTGGAATGATGTGAACATCTGCTGTTCCTTTAATGATGCCGTCTGCCCTGCAGCTTCACCCAACTTGCTGCCCCAAATCGTCGCTGACTGGAGATGTGCTGCTTTTCTCCAGCCAGTCGCCTGCAGATGTTTCCATTCAGGCGTCGTCTCCTCTTCAGCCCCTCACACTTTGCCGAGCCGATCCCCGTTTCTCTCTGTTTTTCTTGTGAATCTTGAGTTTTCTGTCCTGACGTCGTCTTCGCTCTGTCTTACCGTAAGCTCTTCAAATTTCAAACTCCTTTCTCCTCACTCTGTAAATCATCTTCTTAACTTTGTAATGAGTTCCTTTTATTGGTTTCAGCGGACAGATCTCTGGCTGCGGCCATTTTCTGTTCAGTTTTCACAATTAGGCCTGTGTATGTGTTTCTGAAACGCAGTATTTGTGTTGTGCAACAGTCCGTCCACTTTGGGACGATTAATCAGATTCATCATTAATCAATCGTTGGAGTACAGACTCGGAAAAGGGTCCATTTGCTGAAAGAGTACAGAGCAGCAACAAAACAATAATAAATATTTTCATGTGTGAAAGTGTAAATAAAATGCCTTACTATCAAATTTAGACTCAATTGCATGTAAATACACCATTTATTTGGTGACTGAGTCTGAAAAGGAGTATGAAGAAGTTTCACTTAATCAAACCCCTTTTCCATTCATTAATTCATAGTATAAATAATCCTCCTGTTTCCAGTATCCGTCCCAAAAATAAATAAAACTAATACATTTTGCATTTGAGAAACTTTTTTTCTTGTTTTACTCTGAAGTATTGATCGTATGAGCATTTAGCTGCAGGTGCTTTCTTTGCTACAGATCAAATGTTTACTAAATGTGTTGCAGTTCATGAAATTATGATATAAAGTTTAATGGTTGAATGAAAAATCTGCAGAATGTGCCTTTTTATTATCAATCATCAGAATAATTACTGAAATGTAGGTTTTCTGCAGCCCGGCTCCAGCTGGTTGCCAGTGTTTCGGATCTCGTTTGGTTTTCAGATGGAAAAGATTTAACTGCGTTGCAGTGAAGAGTCTGTCAGTCTAACCCTGGATCGGCTTCGTGACGAAGTCTTCCAGGGCAGCAGAGTGAAACGGCGGGGCGATCCAAACGTCATAAATAGTTTTTTTGCGTTCTGATGGGAATCGAGGCCATTAATATGCAGAATCTGCCCTGAATCTTTGAAGCGCTCCGTCTCCATAAGTCACGGCTGACAGAAGTGTTTGTGTTGGCCGTGTTCTCACACTCTGAAAGCTCGCAGCTCTTTTTCCTCCTGCTAAAACATGTTTTCCTCTTGGCTCCATTTGCTCCATCGTACCTCTTCTGTTGAGTAAAAAAGAAAAAAAAAAACGCAGGCGGTTTTGTATTTATGGCTCGTTATTTGTAATTTTGGCTGGTAGAACATGCTGCAAGCTTGGGTGGCCCAGATCCTGATCCGAGACGAGCGGCGCTCCTTTATCCTGTAATTGCCATCAGATCAATAATCGCAACCAGATCTCAACACGAGCCGCTCGAATGAAGGTCTGGAGTAAATAAAAAGTTGAACTTGATAAACAGGTCTGGGTACGATCTGCTTGATGCCCACCGTGACGGCTGGTTTTATGACGAATTAAAGTGGCATCTGAACAAAGAGCTCATTTTAAGGGAAAAGTCTTAACAGCTTTCAGGTTGTTGCTCTCGCTGAAAGAAGCCTTGTGCTGGGACACAATTAAAGCCATTACTGCACAAAGCATTGACAAATGACCCTCATCCTTTCTGTGTTCTGCTGGGTTTGGTTACGAGTTTGCTTCAGGCTCACAGAAAAATCCCGTCTCTGTTTATTCAAATTTATTTAAACTTAACTGTTTCCTTATGATTCGAAGTGAGCAGACTTGAATTAAACTGGTGGCATTTCTCAGGTCCTGAGGGCTGAACTCGTCTGCAGCCTGCAGGACGGTTTCCAAAAGCCTCGCTGAGGTGTGACTGGGCTGAAAAACTGAGACGTGAAGAAAAAGAGCCGGTGACCGCGGCGGCTCTTTTTCTGTTTAACGTATAAACAGGATGAAGACATGGCCATTCGTCTTGTGATTGTTGTCGGGACTGTCACGCCAGCAGACCCAAGCTGTGAGTGTGTTGGAGACACAGGGTCCAGTGTTGCTGCTGGAAAGGTAACCTGAGAGAAGGCCAGATATAGACTTACCGATCTGCACACACCAGCTCTCTGAACAGACACTTTCTTTGTTTTGGTTAATGCCTCAGTGCTGGAGCTTCAAGAACAAATGTCACTAGTTTCATTCTTTAGAGAAACTCTAGACTGATAAATTATTGTTCATTTTTGATAAAAGTGTTAAGTCATAGGTTGGTTGGAGGTTTCTGTGAAGTCTGAAATTGTCCAGTACTGAAACAAAACACATCTGTGTTTTATGGGTGAGATTATCTGCAACAACTTCCCATAAAAAGGTTTACGTGGATCGTTATTTGGTAACCCTACCTGTCCCCGGAAAGGTTTTGGATGTTTTCCTGGTCCAACGCCTCCAGGCTCACACCAGTAATGAGATGGTCACAAAGTTCTGGAAAACTTGGACGACCCACAACTTCAGATATGTTGTTTTGGACCAAGAAACCAGCAGGACGGTGTACCTCAAGGTCCAGCATTAGGAAACCTTCACTTTCTAATTAAGTCTTAAAAAGCTGACATGTTTTGTTTTCTGCAACCTAATGAAGTGATCAAAACTTGGAGGATTTTTTTTTCCAGTCACGTAAATTTTGAATTTGTTCTTTTGTCAGATTATTCACCCAAAGTGTTTAACATTTTATGCCCGATATATAAAACGTTGTACAACAGAAAGGAATCTTATTGAATCAGCTTTCTGCATATTGTTTTAAAGTTGGCTTCTATTTTTGATCCTTGTTTGTGGGAGAAACGTTTCCCTCTGGTTCAGGTTTGAAGAAATGTTAAACATTTTGTGCAAAAAGGAAAAAATGAACATCTTCTCTGCTGTCTGTTTGTGAAAGGATGATTCAGGTTTGTTTCTGCTCAATGTATTTTCCATTACTTTGTCCAGTTTTTTTTTTTTTTTTTTTTTTATGCATTTCATGTAGCCTCTACAAAAAAAATTGTGGTTAAAAAAACATGCGCTGCCTGCCAAACGGCTACTATAAACTGTTTAAAGCCACCAAAGCAACAATGTGAAATATGTCGAAATACAACCAGAAATATCCTGCTGGAGGATAATTGGCCTTGCTGAACATCTTGGGTCTAACCTCTGGCTTTTTGTTGGAAACAAACGTTTAACTGTATAGAAAACAGTCTCATGTACAATTA
Source organism: Poeciliopsis turrubarensis (assembly GCA_010277015.1). Classification (NCBI taxonomy): domain Eukaryota; kingdom Metazoa; phylum Chordata; class Actinopteri; order Cyprinodontiformes; family Poeciliidae; genus Poeciliopsis; species Poeciliopsis turrubarensis. The sequence continues at coordinate 1,538,424 of VMRN01000037.1, read as the reverse complement.
GTATGGCAGCAACATAAAATGCTAATTAGCTTTGTAATTAGTGTAATTGCTAAGCTATGTGGTTTGGCTGCTAATTTAGGCTGACTGGTTAAATATCTGACAAACATGACAAAGGAAACAACCTATGAAGTTCTCAGCCACACTATTAAATGGTCTGGGATTATATTACAGAATACAGTTTAGGATTATGCTAGCAAGTAGCCTTGGGATTAGCATATGCTCAATGCTACATTGACCGAATTAGCATCTGATTTTCACTTATGATTTTATTCAAAATAAAGATTTTTGAGTAAAACTGAGCAAAAAATAAAAACAGTTGGCAACTATATATATATTTTTTTGATAAAACATTAGCTTTAGCCAATTAGCTTTAACATTCTTGTAATTTTTTTATTTTATAGGAATGAATACAGTAAATGATACAGTATCATTTATTGTACCTTCTCCAAACGAAATGTTTTAAATATGCTATGCTAATTAGCTTTTAGCAGCCTTGCTAATTAGATGCAAAGTGAATGCTGGGTTTACTTACTTTAAAGTATTTTAACAATATCAATAATTAATTCTTCTTCACAACTACGATTTGAACATTTTCTGTCTTGATATTTTTGACTTTTGAATCTGAGCGACCCATAAAAAAGACCGAATTACAATGATAACCTGCCATGTGTGCTGATGCACGGTAGGTGGAAGTTGGTTTTTGGTTCTGGGGGAGGAGGAGAGCTTTCGGTCGGGTCACCTGACAGCCCGTCATTTCACAGCCGACCTTCTGCTTTTATGAGGCCGACTTGTCGTCATCCCGTCTCCCGCAGGGCGTTTAATGTGGGGAATGTTGTCTCACTTACACCTGTAAATATTCTGGCGCGGTGGCAGACGTGACGCGGCGTTCGATGCCGTCACTGTTTTTATATTTGGTTAATTATCAGTCTGACAAGAAGCTGATAAAAGATGAACGAGACACCAGGCTGTCTGCAGCTGGACCGATCCGAGCCGTTTATCAGTTTGTTTGTTTTCCAGCGAGTTTAAAATTTCCAATCTTACACTTTCTGACATTAATTTTTCACCCCAATTAATACACAAAAACAAAATGACGATTTGAGTTGCGCCATTTTGCCTTAATAATCTTCTAATCAGGCCGGATTAAATGGAGATAATGGATCCTGTGTGCAAACTCCAAAAACTGTGGTTAGATTTGAGTTTTTCTGCAGTCATGCAGATCTTGCCAAGAGATTGAGGAATGCATCATGTTGTCTGCTCGCAAAACTCCCGCTGTGTGTGTGTGTGTGTGTGTGGTGGTTTACTGAGATCCTTCACTGATAGTTACTGTGGTGAACCTCCTGCAGCCTGGCTCTGCTACAAACAGATTTTTCTTCTCATAATTCTTTTTTTTTCCACTGATTGACTGAACTCAGACCAAATAAATAGTTTTTCTTCTTTGGTTTTAATTGGTCAGATGCATATCGTTTGACCCTAAAATGTTTTGTCTCTGCTGAAATCCAAAGACTAAAACATGTCAGAAAGTCAAAAGGATTCTCTGAGAGAGAGAAACTGATCTTTGTTATGATCTGAGGTTTGTGTCAAACCTCGTTAAGGATGTAAAACAGACCAAATGTCGGATAACAGATGTTTGCATCAGCTCAGAAAATATGTAAGGCTGCCGCTCTGCATGATGAAAAGCTCATGACTCCTTCCCTCGTCCTCCTCTTCCTCACCACATGGCGGGTCTGGTTCTGATGACGACACGGCCTGGGAACCGGCAGGGTGAGGTCATGCGGGGCTAAGCGCTGCTGGGTGTTTGTTGCGAGGACGTCATGCCAGATGTCTGTGTGGTAATGACAGGGCAGCGTGGCCCGGGTTGCTCGGATCCCTTGTGGCTCCTGGTTCTCATTTCTGCTGCGATTTGTTCATCATTAATCATCTGTATTTAAATTTTATGTTCTGTTTAAACCCATTTCCCTTCCTGCTTGCTGTTTTTTTTGTTTCACTCGGCTGCAGTAAATTCCAGGATGCCAGTTTCACTCGAGCGTCTTATTTAATGGTCAGCAGTGGTTAGCTAGAGCTCTGAAAGCAAAAGGAGTTTGAGGTCCAGAATCTCGACAACCCGCCTCGGTCTCAACATTTAAATCCAGCTCTGCTAATGCTTTTCAACTTCTCTGTTCGTTCACTTCAAGCCTTTGTGGAGAGAAACTTTTTCTCCGACTTTGATCTTCCTGAAACTTCATCCCTGCAAGCTGTTTGCATCCAACCACAGCCAGATTAGAGAGTTGGAGACAGAATGACACGGCCTCTGTTTCGTGCTCAACCCTCATTACTCAAATCAAAGACATTAAAGGCCTCATGGCTGCTTTTCTGTCTGTAATCTGGAGGTTTTATGGCGCGATCGGCCCCCTCTGTGCTGCTGCTGCTGCCGTGTGACTCATGTGACTCCGGTGTGTTATTATTTCACACCCCTTACTGCATGGGGACGTCATGCATTAAGGTCCCCAGCGGCTCCTGCTGTTTGGGAGTGCCGTCATGCTGTTGGGAAGTTTGGTAATTACACCCCGAGTTTGTTAGTCATTGTAAATGAGCTTAAACGGCACAAGAAGCTTGAATAGAGGGATCAGGCTGGATAAATTATGGGGTTGTTTAGGAGCTGACAGATGTGTTCAAGCGTCACTGTTTGACAAGTCTTTACATTACTGAATTTCACTCATTTTGAAAAGATTACTCAGGTCTCAAAGTCTCTTAATAATAATGATCACGTTGGTTTTCTTTAGCAATGCCTGAAGAAGAGTTTAGAGAAACAAAAACTGAGTTTGAAGCTGGATCTGGGTAACGTTTTTACGTCATCTCATGAGGTTGAGCTCTGATTTATACACCAAGTTTTATACTAACTAACAAGCTTAACTAACAAGCTAATAGCTTGCAGTGCTCGGTGTGGTCAGGCTGTCTGCTCTGGAAGAGCCTTCAGTCAGCAGCTTAACAGTCATGCTGGTTTTAAAGGATGGTTGACAGTCTGATCAGCAACAGGTGGGTTGGGGGAAGCCCTGCATCACTGAATGAACCATGCAGTAAATCTGGAGGAAACCCCTAAAAACTTTACTCGTCTTAAAGGGCCAGTTTCCTGTGAAACCAACGTTTTGGAGCATCGTTGCGTTATTCCCTCATCAAAAACATTCCTGGAGTTTTGCAAGGATTTATGTTTTATGAAACCCCTTAATCTCCATGGCAACCGTCCTGCTTTGCTAAACACCTGGGTGGACCAAGCCCCGCCTTTGAGGTGCAGCTCCTCCCCCAGTCAGCTCCTTCAGACTAGCCACTGGCAATTAGCAAGCGCCTGGAGGAACTGCTGAGATCGTTATTGGAGCTGCTGCTCAGAACGACGCTGGTATAAACGTTAAAGGGTTAACGGAGGAGAAATGTTGTGATGAGTTTGAGCCTCTGTCTCTTTAAAAACTGAGGCCCAACTGCGAGGCGATAAATCGGGAAGCAAGTCGTCGCATCGCGTTTTATATCAACTGAAGGCAACATGGTTACTTGACTTTGCTATGAAGTGGGACTATGTGCCTGGAAAGCTTTTCCTTAAATAACATTTCTGCTGGCATTGCATATTTTTCTCCACTATTTATGTACAGTATTGTAAATGATGACGCTATTGTATTTATTAGTGCTATTTAATGCACAGTGTGTACATTTAAAGGAAGAAGAGGAATCCTGAGCTCTCTGAGAACTGAACAGTGTTTCTGTTTGTCTTGTGTAGATTATCTTTTGAATTGTTTTTGATGTTTTTTGAGCCTACATATCTCGATGCTTCTGTTGCACTTGAATTTTCCCTCTGTGGGAAAATAAAGAATATTCTTATTTAACTGGCGTCTCATAAAACGGTCTTTAAACTGTAGACACGGTACGACGGGAAGTTTCTGCACCTTTAAAAACTTAATGAGGATCAGCTGTGCAAACAAAATTAGGCTGCAGGTCTGGCTTTGTTTACAAAATCTAACCCTGATTTTAAAAAACCTGTTTCATATTTCATCAAGCATTTATTGCTGTGAATCTGATCAAAACCACCACTGGTGATAAACATCCAGTTTATCAACAGCGATTGAAAAAGCTGGTTACGGTTGAATGTGCAGCTTTTTCAGGACTTTATAGTGATAAATACTGTGGATGAGTTTTTACGGGATCTGATTTACCTGCAGGCCGACTGAAGGACGGCCGGCCTTTGTTCTTCTGTCACCAGCCGTCTGTGTTTAGTGGAGCTGGGGGGTGCGAGTGGGTGGGACGTTATGATCTCACCCCACAGGAATCTGTGTGTTCAGTGGGTCGACCCACTCCCACAGAGGAGCTCTGCATCCTGTTTACGGCGCAGGTACCCCCTCTTTTTAACAAATCTCCACCTGAGATCACCACTCTCTCAGGTTCCTGTTTCCCTTCATTTATTTTATAAAAACAAAATCTTTGGCTGTTTTCAACCAAAGGCCTTTTTGGGCCTTTGGTTGACAGATTTGGACCAAACGCAGAGACTGTTTTGGCCGTTCCCGTTTTTAGCCTGTTCTGTTGGTCTCAATCAGTAAAGTCTGGAAAAAACCCGCAAGTCATTTTGGTCCAGTTTCTAGTGGAAACATCCTTGTCACTGAAGATAAAAGTAACTTACAAATGAGGTATAGTAAATTCTTTACTATAATTTAAGTGAACATTTTCACCAGATGTAAGTCAAATAAAAAAGCACTTCTTCAAGATAAAGGGACATTATTTGTCTTCAAGTGTAAGAACTAGAAACTGGTCAAAATTACTTGGTAGGATTTTGTGTTTTTGCAGTGCATGTCTCATAAACTGGTCATCCTCCCCCCCTGTTTGGGTTAGGGTCAGAGCAGGTACGCTTGGGCGTTGCTCCGGCTGCCGATGACGTAACTTCCTGTGCGGGTCAGGGTGTGCCGCGCTGATAAGAGCCGTTCGGCTCCAGCCCGCCTCACCTTTGCCCACACAAGCACTCGGCTTTATCTCGCCTTCCTTTTCTCCTCAGACGCATTCAGCCTTTATTTGCTGGTCCCTCCTAGCAGAAACCCTCCCAGCTCTTCCTGCTGGGAGGGTTGTTGCTGCGTCTCCGTGGAGACGCAGCAACAAATCGGCAGGAAACTTTAAAACTTCACCTGAAGCAGAACGACGTGGGGAAACTGTGCGCCGTTTGTTCTAGTGGAAAGGTGGGCTGGATGTGATGGTTTTGCTTTGCCTCCTCCCTGAACAGAACCGGGTTCGGGTCGCTCGCTGTCGCCAGAGAGGCTCATTAGCGGCGTACACACAACTGATTAAACTCCTGACCTCTTTGTGAACAATGGGTCACCATGGCAACAACCACGGTTGCCCTGAAAACTGTTGACAAAGACACAAACGGCTCCATTAGCTGCACTAGCTTTTCAAATCTGGGAGAATAAAAGTTAAAACGCTGCAGTTATTCTCCGTTTGCAACACAGATCATATAACAGAAACACGGGTTCAGTTCATGGTTTTTCACTTCAAACAAATAACATCATATAGAGGAACTTTAACACAATGGCAAATATCACAAAAATAAAACCAGACAAAGTTGGAATAAAGTAAAAAACAAAGTTGAATACAATGGGGAAAAGAGCCTGTGACTTTATAAATACCATCTTAGTGTTTTAATGAAATCTGAGTTAATTGGCAAAGAGTCTCCCTGGGGTCAGAGGTCATGATGCTAAATACTCGTCGGGCAGTTTTTAGCAAACAAACAAAAGAACCCCGTTTGTTTTGGTAGAGAATCCCACAGCATCACAGAAACCCCACCGTACTTAACAGTCAACGTTTCCATGCATTTTCTGTTTTAGCTACACTTTATGTTGAAGTTTTGCACCTCAACCAGCCTTGTTCTAAAAAGAATATTAAAAAACTAGCCTTTTTAATTAAATTTCTATCAAATGGCAACGTTTTTGTTCCAGTAAGTCTTGGTTAGTGACTCAATAGACAGATTTATAATTGTTCTTTCTCGACATGTTAAGAAAATATTTTTCAAACAGGAAAACAAAGCAAGTTGTCATTTGATGGTGAATAAATCAGAATAAGTCAGAATGAAGCCAGACATTTCACAATGTCAGTAATTACGTTAAATAAACTGTTTATATAAATATCGTCTCCAGTGAAAACAAAGATGATTCTTAAAAGCATGATTCATGATCAGGCCTGTTGCGGCTTCGGCTCTTCCTGGTTTCAGGCTACAAAGTGTGAATTTGCAGAGTGATTAATCAGAGGGCCGAGTTCATCGGTGGGTGGGTGGGTGGGTGTGGGGTTAAAGGTTAACGGTGAGTGCTGCTCACTAACAGGATGTTTGCTCCCAGTGACACGTAGCCTGTTGCACAAGTTTATTGCTACGACCTCAGGGAGAAAAGGAAAGTTAGTGAATCCAGATTAAACGGAAACGAGGCGTAAACGAAACAAACAGCTGGAATCAGAATTAAACCAACGGTGAGATAATGGAGGAAGATTAGAAACGCAGGAATCCTGATGTCGTAACTTCTCCTCCGAGGCGCTCGGTCATCATTGTGTCACCAGGGCGTGGCGCGGCGCCTCCACCTCAACCTGAGCTGATGAGACATGTTTGGATCGCAGCTGTGGAGCAGAACTGGAGCTTCCCCCGTTTGGACCAGAGGGTTCTTCCAAACGCTGGGGATCCGAGTCGTTTCTGTTGCACAAGCCTGCAGAGCGTCCAGCAGCTCTTGGTGTGTGCTGGCTCCTCTGCTGCTGGGAACCGTTTACAGTTCTGAGTTTCCACCCAGAAAACCAGCTGAACCCGCTGCAGGCGCTCCGGGGCGACCCACTGGGTTTTCCTCAGTGAAAATGTTACAAATATCCAGAGTTGCACAATCGGGGATCATAATTTAGAAATGACAGCGTGTCAGGCTAACGGGGAGCTGCAGAAGCCGTTGTTGGCATCCCCTCACTCCCAGTTAGTCAGTTTTAAGGTTAGTTTTATCCAGCGGGTCCAAACATTTCAAGTTGAAAAAAAACATAAAATTTTATAGCAAAAACTATTTATTTTATTTTTTAATCTCCTTTTACCAATAAAAGAAATTCAAAGCAGAAACCAGATGAATAGTTTGCACCTTGCCTGACATCAGTGAAAACTTCACATCGTTATTTTTAAATCTCCATCAAAGCCTGAACTGTGATCAAGGGCCGCACAAACATGACTTGAGGGCTGCAAATGGCCCCCGGGCCTCATTTTGGGCACCCCTGGTTTAATCTGTCTCTCCTGTTAATGATGTATAAAAACCCTATTTAAATAAACAAATGAGTTAGCCTGGTGGGGAAGTGAAACCTGGAGGCCCGCCAGGCTTATAATGCCCAAATATTCTTCTGCTGGATTCTGTTGCCGTTTTTATCACAAATGGAAAACAGTTTTTATGTCGTTTATTCTGTACAGCTGGAGATCAAAGTTTCAGGTCATTAATTAGTTAAATGTGGAGAGACGACAAACTGAAGCTTTTTTTTCAGCTCATTTATAGAACCAATAAAATATCCAGTCTGGATTAGAAAGACATTGATGTAAAATCTAAAGTTTATTCTCATTTATTTCAGACTCTAAAGCGATCGTAGACGGGAACCTGAAGCTGATCCTGGGTTTGATCTGGACCCTCATCCTGCACTACTCCATCTCCATGCCAGCCTGGGAGGGCGAGGACGAAGAGGTGAACAGATTCCCGTCGATCTGTTTTTCTTTTATTCATTTAAAAATGTCTGAAAAAACATTTAGAGGGAGAGCAGAGCTCATCGTTTTGTTTTCTGTTCAGGCAGAGACAAAGACGCCTAAGCAGCGTCTGCTGGGCTGGATTCAACACAAAGTCCCTGATCTACCGATCACCAACTTCAGCCAGGACTGGAGGAACGGGAGGGCACTGGGAGCACTGGTGGACAGCTGTGCACCAGGTAAACCAGGCAGTGGGATGCTCAAAGATTTATTTTGAACTCATCCAGCAGATTTCAGCCGGCACCAATGTTGCTTTACTGGTGTAAATCTTTACTGGTCCCTGCTGGGATCGGTTTGATCTGAAGCGTTTGGTTTTGTCTGGCTGCTCATTAGAGCAGAGCTCGCAACGTTCAGCCAGAGTTTAATGCCTGAACGTGTAATTATGTTTTATAAGGATATTTTTGTCCTGTGTTTAACGGTAAAGTTGTTGCTGCTGATTCTTTTAACGAATGCTGTCTCTCTCCCAGGCCTGTGTCCAGACTGGGAGACCTGGGATCCAGTGAAACCAGTGGAGAACGCTACTGAAGCCATGCAGCTGGCTGACGACTGGCTGGGCATCCCACAGGTGGGTTTTCACCTGCGTTTGTTTGTACTTTAGTGACGGTCGGTGCTCTTGTTGTTGCATCAGTGGCTCATTTAATCTTTTTATGGAATAATTATCGTTTATTTTCTGGTAAATCTGCTCCTGTTAACTCCAGGCTTTGCTGTTGAACCATTCAGCTGCTGTTTTAATTTTCACACCAACAAGCTCAGTTTTATTTGACTTTTTTTGGCATTAGAAATAAAAAGCATCTCTGCTGACCCAAGGTTCAGGTCAGAGGTTGAGTTGCTCGTCCTGATTGTCGTTGCCTGATGTCTGCAGGTGATCGCTCCAGAGGAGATCATCGACCCCAGCGTGGACGAGCAGTCCGTCATGACCTACCTGTCTCAGTTCCCCAAATCCAAGCTAAAGCCCGGCGCGCCGCTCAAACCCAAACTGAACCCCAAGAAGGCCCGCGCATACGGACCCGGTAAACCCACACACAGGCAGCGCTACGAAACCAAATTAACACGCCACACCCTGACCTCTGACCCCAACAATGACTGCAAACCAAACTGTCGGTCACAATTGTTTGGGATGCAGAAGGTCATGTTTTTTCATGCTGATGCAGAACTAAGTGTTGTTGCAACATTTGTGAAAAACATTTTAATTTTTTGTCCTCCCTCCTGTAGGAGGCAGTATTTGTCTCTTACGACTCTACTGCCTCTGTTATTCGGTGACAAAGTGATCAATATGGCGAATAACAAAGTCATACCTTGGCGCAAATATTTCTAAATTCGCACCACAAAATCTGTGATTTTAATTGCAAAAAAGTTATGAAAACAATCAGAAACTAAAAAGATATTTAATTTTAAGAACTATTTATAAAATGCAGAGACATCTATTAATATTTTAAATTAATAAATTTTATCAATACATCCTGGCCCAACTGGCTCTTTAAGAATATTTATTGTCTTAATTTGGCCCAAGACGAAAATGAGTTTGACACCTTGGCAGTAGATTAAATGTTTCCACCGAAACACAAAGTTGAAAGGTGAAACCAGACGCAGCGGATAGTGGGATCAATGGGAATGTTGGTCTGACAAAGAAGGGAAGCGACTTCCTGCTTAGGTGAACAATGGCACACACGCACACACACCAGTGATTCAGTTTTCCAACTTTGTAATCCAGAAGAGGAAATACTCTGAATAGCTGCAGAAGCGACACACTAAAGCCTCTCAGTCCCTGTAAAATCATCCATGTTTTTCTGCCTTTTTCAGTTTTAAAGCCCAAACCACTGATTTAATGTCTGGTAGCCTGAGAACAGTCTGTTGAAAATTCAATTAACTTCCCCCTCAGTCACACATTTTCCATTAGGAGGATGCGTGACTGAGGGGGAAGTCATGAATTATAAAACGGTAAAAATAGCTAATTCAGTTAACTCATCAAATTCCCTTTTACTGTTAAAAGTCTGAACAGAAGTTACTTCAGAAACTAAAATCCTGCCTCCGGTTTTAGGGTTGTAACGTTTTTAGAGGGGAAGCGGTTCAGTCAGAGCCCAGTTTGGCCCAGTTTGGCTGAATCATTGTCGGGCTCGGTGTGTGGCACAGCAGTCTGTATTTAGTCTGTTTGCTCAGACTTTTCTCCCTTTTTTCCAACCTCTTTATTTAGGTTTACACAATTCAAAACAGAACATTACCAGAAACAGGTGATTAAACAAAACAAACGTTTCCCATTTGATGGAGCCGGTTCCCAAACCTTTCTATCACCTATACACTGTAAAAACAGAACAATACTTTAAACATGTTGCATCTGTGGTTGAAAAAAAATATATTTTGTCCATAATATACACTTAAAAAACAATAAAACTGTTTCCACCGTTGGTGACTTCATTCTTCCTTAGCAGGCACCATCTTCTTGACAATCAACAACAAAATGTCCTTGGTCGGCATTGAAAACGCCAGCTAGCTTAACTTTCTGAGCTGCTGTTTATGCTGTGCAGGAATCGAACCCACAGGGAACCGAGTGCTGCGTCCTGCTGTGTTCACCGTGGACACGTTCAGCGCGGGACAGGGTCAGGTCATGGCCTACCTGGACCATCCAGACGGCACCCGGGAGGAGGTAACGCTCTCTTTGGTGATGCTGGGCTCCGGTCAAAGGTCAAAGGCTAACTCTCAAATGTCCCCGTGTTTGTTTTAGCTGAAGGTGGAGCCCAACGAGGGCAAGAAGACGTACAGCGTCACCTACGTTCCTCAAGTCATGGGGCCTCATAAGGTAAGATGGTGACAATAAGCCAACATTATAGCAGCTTCATAAACATTTGCTTCACTTAAAGTCAGACTGAATACAAAATTCACATTTTGTGTGTTTTTATATTTTTATTTGGGTCAAAAAGCAGCTCAAGCACTTAAAAAAAAAAACATCTAGCCATTGTTTGGCATTAAGTTGATGATTTTTTGAGCCGTTTCAATAACCTTATTATTAAGGTGCGTTCCAAGGGCACTGCACCGTTTCCTAGCAACCCCAGTGGAACTTGAGCACAGCCTGTTACCTAGCAACCCAAGTAGAGCTCCAGCACATTTGGTCAGCTGGTTTTACTGCTGTATGCACTGTACAGTGGCTGCTGGAAAAGACAAGTGTTTTGATGTTGACTTGACATACAGAAACAACTTCCTGCATTCTTGTTAGTTGTGCAGGAGGATCTACTTCTGCTTTTCAAAGATGTACTGTTGCATAATTGTGCATTTATTTGGAGCCATTTTCACGTGTGAGAGTAAAAGTTGAACATGTTCTAGGAAGATCAAAGGTCACCTTTAAAGTCTGGAGTTGATAACAAATAATTGTTTTTTTTCCAGGTGACGGTGTTGTTTGCAGGACAGCAGATTCCTAAAAGTCCGTTTGAGGTGAACGTGGACAAGGCCCTGGGAGACGCATCCAAAGTAACGGTGAAAGGCCCGGGAATCGAACCTGTGGGCAACATCGCCAACAAACCCACCTACTTTGACATCTACACAGCAGGTGAGCTGCACCGACCCGTCGCCCTCTCTTTAAACCGGTCGACGACGTGTCTGCTGAAGCTTTCTTCGTCTTTGTTTGCTCTGAGCAGGAGCTGGAACGGGAGATGTGACGGCCATGATCCGAGATCCACAGGGCCGCCAGAACAGCGTGGAGGTGATGATGGAGGACAAGGGGGACAGCATGTACCGCTGCACCTACCGCCCCACGCAGGCCGGACCGCACGCCATCACCATCACCTTCGGAGGAGTGGGAGTCCCCAAGAGCCCCTTCGCTGTGGACATCGGACCAGGTGAGAAGTTTATCCTTTGTTTTCATTAGGCTGGACAATAAATCGATATGTATCACGATAGACACGTGATCAATATCAGTAGATGGTACTTCTCATAGAATTTTCAATAATTTCACTGAAATCTGATCTAGAACTGCACTGCAGGTAGGCAGAAGATAGATTTCTTCTGGTTGATGCCAGAAGAAATCTGGTGGCATCAACTGACTCGCTCCGTCTGTGGCTAGCTGGCGACTCGCTCCGTCTGTGGCT
>VMRN01000037.1:1493917-1526594 GCA_010277015.1 Poeciliopsis turrubarensis | reverse complement strand
AGCTGGCGACTCGCTCCGTCTGTGGCTAGCTAGCAGTTACTTTGAGTAAGGTTTTGCCACGGTGCCTCATAATTGCTTAAAACCAATTAAACACTTACTGGTGTGGATAAGAGGAAAGGTCACACCGCCAGTGTGGTAATATTTCAGATATTTAAAACTAATCAGTAATTATCTATTGACAGATATGAAATGCTTAGATGCATGTTGTTCAGCCCTAGTTTTGATCAACACACTGCTGTCAGTTCAAGTTTCTGTCTGTCTGTCAGCCTGCATGCCAGGCGCCTGCAGGGCGACGGGTCGGGGTCTGCAGCCGGCGGGGATGCGGGTCAAGCAGGTTGGGGACTTCAAGGTGGACACCAGGAACGCCGGCAGTGGAGAGCTGAAGGTGCTCATCAAAGATCCCAGTAAGTAAAGTTTGTTCTTCCATCAAACGTCCAGAGAAACCTTAAAGTCCGTGAGTTTTAATAATATCTTTACTGCAGCTGCTCTGTTACTTTTTATTATTTTGTACCAGGCAGACACTGTTATAAAGATAATATTGAGATACCAAATTTCTTGTTCTGAATGCTAAAAGCTATTAAACAGCTGTTGGATGTTAGCTTCCCTTCAAGGCTAACTGCACATGTAGCAACTTCCACAACCAGCATGTGGAAAATAATCATCTAACTTCTTAATAAATCAGGTTTATAAGATCTAATTCCAACCAGCTAGTTTTCTTAATAATTGGTTTGGTTCTCATGTCTCTTGGATTCCAATCATTTTTTAGGATTTCAAAGCTCCTTGCATCAAAAGGGGAATTGTCAAACTATGAGCTGCTGCTAGCATCGCTATCATGGTTGTTAGCGCTTTGTTTCTGTGAATAAAAGACAAAATTAAGGCCACTCTGCATGGGATTCGCACCCAGGGAGGATGTGTGTTTTATTACATTTCCACTTTTCCTCCAGTTTGAATCTGATTGTGCTGTGAAACTGATCATTTATCGCTGTAAGCAAATAATTTGGTGTGTTTAAAACTCACAAGTGTTCATTCAAAACATATTCTGTCAGTTCATTATGAAGTCTAGTAACGATTTACTAGACGGTAACAGTTTTCTAGAGTTCCTAGTGAACTGTTGGTCCATTTGCTCTGATTCTACACTCATCTGTTTCTACTGCTTATCATGTATGGAAAGCCAAGAGGACCAAAACACGGCAACATGCAGTTATCTTTTCTTAACATGCAAAGTGTGTTCATAACTTAGTAAATCCCAGACAGATGGTTTACGAGTGGATGAATGTTAGATGAATAGGCAATCAGAATACTGCCTCAAGTGGCAGAAACCGGAACAAACACTTAACATGAATTTCAAAGACTAAGAAAGTGTAATTAAGCAGACAGATATTTACTGTTTGCCTTTCAGGTAGCGTTTCAACTTTTCTTAAGCTACTATATAAAATATTTAATAGTTTTACTTTAGATCTTTAGAGATGGACCAGTCAAAGTATCCGCCACTCCTCTGAAGGCTCGTCATTCCACTGCTCCTATGTTTCTTTAAGAGTCTTCCTCTCTGCATTGAATCAACTTTTCTCAAGAATAAAAGGTCTTAAAAAGAGAATTTGACATTATTTAATCAGTTTTTACTGTTTGCACTTGCAGAAGGCAACGAGGAGCCGGTGAAGCTGGTTCTCAGTCAGGACGGCGTTTTCTGCTACGAGTATTACCCGAGAAGTCCTGGAAAATACACGGTGTCCATCACCTGGGGGGCTCAGCACATCCCCAAGAGGTGAGGAGCAAAACGAACCTTTGACTTCAGCTCTGCAGGATGACATCATCTGGTCTGACTGGAATGAAGTGCTTGTTGATGCATATTTTTGATTTCTGTGCGCACATGAGCACCACAGCGTCTCTTGGAGACAAGCTGGAGGATTTAGTTAATCAGAACCGAATGTTTAACAGACCAGAAAGTTTGAGGTTCCTGATAGTTTCAACAGAGTGGTTTATCAGGCACAGTTACCTTAAAACTTTCCTTTTCTGCTAAGTGAAAGGAAAACCAAGCAGGTTATGAAAAACCACATTATGCAGGATGAAGATGAACATTTATTCTCCTGAGTCAGACTGAAATTATAGATGTTTTTCTCAGTGATTTAAGATATTATGGAAAAGGAAAATCCCCTTCGAATTCAACTTTTCTTTTCTCAAAATTCAGAGAAAACATTTTTTGGTTGTGGCCCTAATCCTCTTCCGTATGATCTGGATCAGTCGCTGATTAATTGTGCTCAGAAGAGCAGAGCTGCAGATTTTCTTCTTTCTTTCTGACTCGTCCTCTTCCTCCTTTATTTGTTCCCTCAACAGTCCGTTTGACGTGGTGATCAGTCCGGAGGCGGGGCCTCAGCAGATCAGGGCCTGGGGTCCTGGATTGAAGGGCGGCATTGTGGGTAAACCTGCAACCTTCGTGGTGGAGTCCATCGGCACTGATGTCGGAGTTCTTGGTGAGCCGGTTTGTCTCTTCTGAAGTCATCCACTTAATCACAAGAGTTTCTTATTCTTCATTTTTTTCATCCTCTCTGCTCTGATTGGCTGTGTGTTTCAGGTTTCGCCATCGAGGGCCCGTCTCAGGCTAAAATCGAGTGCGAGGATAAAAACGACGGGTCGTGTGACGTTCGCTACTGGCCGACAGAAGCCGGGGAGTACGCCGTCCATGTGACCTGCGACGAAGAGGACATCGAGCTCAGCCCCTTCATGGCCCACATCGTCCCCGACAACAACACCAACCACCCAGAGAAGGTCAGAGAGGCAAAATACACAGATTACTTACGATTAATGGTTTTAGATTCAAACTAGTTGACATCGATTAACCAGAAACGCCTTCCTACACCTTATTTCAGTGTTGTAGTTTGGCCTCCATACACTAGAGTGCGCAGCTGGTTAGAGCCAGTTGATACAGAATCAAAGATGGCGGCAGTAGTCTTGATCAGTTTTCCTCTGTTTTCAGGTCCAGGCTTACGGGCCGGGCCTGGAACCGACCGGCTGCCAGGTGGACCAGCCGGCCGAGTTCACGGTGGAGGCGGAAGACGCCGGGAAAGGGCCTCTGAAGATCACCGCTCAGGTCGGAGCCTCGAAACGCTCAAACTCTGATTCTTCATGAAGCCGCATTAGTTCAAGTCTTAAATCTTAATTTACAAACGTTCAGTTTTTCCTCCGGGCCATCTGACCATCACACTGACCCAACATGTGAATTTAAAGTGACAGGACGCCCTAAAACATCCCAATACTGGCAGAACTGAGCAGATTTCAATCTCATTATCTAAGAATCATTTTGTGCAAAAAATGTAATGATCCATCTGGTCAAGAAAGTAAAATGGGTCGCCTATCAGAGTAGAACTGGAAGACATTTTAGAGATCCAAAAGCACCAAACAGAACCCTAAATGAAATTATCATTATAAGAGGAGGAAAGTGAAGCATTGAACATGTATTGAGATTAACCTGCCGTCTCGGTGCTGTTTGTGTTTCAGGATGCAGAGGGGCTTCCTGTGGAGGTGAAGGTGAGGAGCAAAGGGGAAGGCCTGTACCAGTGCTGCTACACGCCCGCCTCCTCTCTGAAGCACACTGTGTCCGTCAGCTGGGCCGGAGTCAGCGTCCCCAACAGCCCCTTCAGGGTAAGCAGCCAATCGCAGCCCCTCCTTACCACAGGAAGTAGCGTATCGCTGCTCAAACGCAGCGAGCGGGTCGAGGTCGAGACGGTAGAAACGGTCGAGTCAGAGCAACGTTTGCTCAAACGTTCAACCAGGAAACCTCTGATCATAATCACCACTTACACTGAGCAGAGGTTCAAGTATTAGATGGTAGTTACTGAGCTGTGGCGGCGTTCTGCAAACGCGTTTAAATAAACGGATATATGCACCAGGTACTTCCTCATGTTTATGCTGTAAAAACACAAAACCTTACTAAGCATTTCCGTCTGGTTTCCTCTGCAAATATCGTGCAACGCTTGAAGTGAGACGGAACCTAACTCGCATGTAGCTGCTAAGCTAAATACCGGAGCTTGTTTTAAGGAGCAGTGTAATGTAAAAAAAAAAAAAAGTCTTATTTTACCTGTCTTAATCTCCATGGCAACCATTCAGCTCTGCAAAATGCCTGGTTGGACTTAACCCCGCCTCTGAGACTAAACTCCTCCCCCTCAGCTCCTTCAGACTAGCCAGCAACAATCGGCAAACACCTGGTGGAACTACTGAGTTCATTATAGGAGCTCCTTAGACTAACGCAGGTAAAAACGTTAAAGGGTTAATAGAGGAGCCATGTTTTGGAGAAGGCGGAGCTTCTTAAAGAGCCGGTGTTTTTAAAGAGACAGGCCCAATTTCAAGATGTTAATTCAAGTTTGAAATGCACAGCATTTTTATGAGAAAGTTAACATAGTTACTTGATTACGCACCTGGAAAACATGTAATTCTGCCTCTTTAAATAAAGAAGTATTAGTTCCTATGGCACTAATATAACATGTCTTGTTATAAGTGGAATAATTTCAGTGGAAATTATTCCACTTAACATCAAGGATTTTCCTTAAAGATACTTAAGTTAGGTTTGTCTTAATTCAACGAGGTATAAGATATTTGCACTAAATTAGACTAACAATACTTTGTGTTTTTGCAGTGTATGGTCTTTGTACTCAGTTTGATCTCAGTCGCCTTCGAACAAAGCGAGACATAAAATGTCGTCTTTAAGTTTTAATTTTTCAGTTAAATTCTTGAACCTCCTTCATCTTTTTTTAATTACAGTCTAATTAATCCTGATGGTTTTGCAGAAACCAGATTAAATGCAGATGAGTTTGTTTCTGCTGGTTAAAGTGATTCATTGCTTTGGCAGGTGTTTTATTTTAAAAGTATTTCCTGAAGTTACTGACTGAACTATTCAGCTAAAACAAGTTTCTGAATTAAACATCTTGATTTTTGTCCAGATGTAACAGCTGTCTTTTATGTTCAACTACTGATCAAAAGCATTACAAAAGCTTTTATTTTTATATGTTGTGAATTTGTTTTGTACTGTTTAACTGGGCTGTTCTGTCTCATTGTCTTGTTTGTTTCACTCTTCATGCACTGACCACCCATGTCTGCACTGTAATCCCTATGAATGTAGTTTTATTGTTTTTAAGTTTCACTCACCTGAACCTTTTGTGACTCAAACCTAATCACACAAATGTGTTATTTGTGTTATTCTTCACAAATTAATCACTGCAGTTTTTTTACATTTGCATAAAATCAACAGATCCCTGTATTTTTTGCACTAATGCAGTTATGAATTTAATACAAATTCTCCTTGAGTTTACATGATGCTAACTCCCACCAATAGGTGGCAGTATCTCTTACTCCTACTACACTACTGCCTCACTTGATGTCTAGTTATAATCTGCAGTTGATGCAAAAAGTCACATTTACTCTGTTCTGCCTGGAAGTGAGGAAATTATTTTGCACATTTTGCATCAAGTTCCTTTTTTAAAGGGTTTAATGAGGAAAAAATATTGATAAATTTCTTGCAAATATTTCCAAAGTATCACCAAAAAAAAAATAAAAACCATGAAAACAAAGGATTGAATAATTTACTGAATGGACCAGTGAGAGTTTACATCTGGGAGTCTTAGCAGAGTGGAGGCTCTTCACACATAGAGGATCTTTGAGATTTGATTGTACTGTCAATATCAGCGTTTTAAAAGGATTTTATCACTAAACGCTGAGCTGCTTTTGTTCTCATGGAGTCAGAAAACATTTGAGATGCAGCAGCTTGTCTGACAGGAGCGGTTTGACGCACTCCTGAAATCTTTGGCCAAATAGCCAGCAGCAGAAATTTATGGTTTGGAAAAAAAAAAAAAAAACCTCAGAGGTTCAGATAAGTGGAGCTTTCACATCTTTTTCTTTTTTTACTGTCAAATGAAAACCTTTTTCATTCTAAGATTGACGATAAATAGAAAATGAACGTAGATTTTCCATGTGTATTCAATTTAAGGTGATCTGTGTCTGAGTGGAAAAGGTTTTCTTTGTGCAGTTAATGTTTACTAACCTCTCCTCTGTGCACTAACATCACTCTGAATCCTGTTAGCCGTATTTTAGTTCATCAGTTTATCAGCTGTCCTCTCCTGCTCTGGGTTCTGGTTTCACCTGGAGCGTAATCTCATGAGAAACCGTAAATACGACGAGTGTTTGCACGTCGTTCAGGAATTTCTGACGATGCCAGAAGAAATCAGAAGTTGGCAGAGACGCTTAAATTATCTAAATGAGGAGCAGAAGAAGTATCTGAGTATTTACAGACGTTTGTCTGCAATAAAAACCAACATTTGGCTCAGGATTACTGATCCAAACAGCTCTGAGTTCATCAAGTCCAAACATCATTTCAACAAGTCAAAGTTCAAAAGCTGCACCTTTTCTTTCCAACTGGTTTTAAAATTCAAACTGGTCTGAAGGACGGCTGGTAAACTGAAAGTTAATCTTCATCATGATAACTTAGAGATGCTGAATCATTTCAAATTTCAGTGGAAAGAAACAATTTTTTATTCTGATTTTTTTTTGTTCAGCTCTTATTCACTCTCTGTACTGAAATAATTTTACTTTAATCAGTAAATCAAATGAAAGTTAAATTGGTTTAAAGAAATAAAGTTTAATTTAAATGTTTCACTGTCGTTTGGCTCTTTTGTTTTGGTTTTACCTGGTTATTATTCTCCATTAATGCTGATTTAAATCATAATTATTATGTCTCAACTCTGGTTGTTTCTGTGACGACTAAAAAGATGTAAAGTGGACAAAAAACAAAAACTAAAAACACAAATTTGTTGGAAGAGTTTTGAGAAAATGTGAATAAATCCTGTCACCTGACAAAAAACACAAGTTTTACTTTCAGGAACAAAAATCTAATCTATTTGGGCTTTTTAATATTTATCTGCAATTCTAATGACTCTTATCATATTTTAATTCACCAGCTTCAATTTTTATTATATTGAGAATTGAAATACAAATTTTATCCTGAATATTTTCATATTTTTAAGGACCTTTCAAAGAAATCATCAAATTAATGGGAATGAACCAACAAAAAGCTTAAATAAATATGAGCATTAAAGTAAATTTAAACTTAATAACTATTCATTTTCTTAGTTGTAAGGTTAAAAAAAATGACTAAAACTGATGCATTTATTGTTTGGTTCTGGTTCTGTTTGGGTCACAAGCTTGAAGTTTAAATCTCCAGCTTTATTTGTCAGTTAAAACTTTTTAAACTAATAAATGACTGAATTCCTGATTATTTTATTTCAGCATCGATCTCCATCGGATGCATTTAAGTGCTTTTATTGTGAAGGGACAAGTGTTTCTGCTGTTTTTGCATTCTGAGAACATTCCTCTTGAATCCCTGTAAATGTTGCTTTAATTAAAGAGCTGTGTGTGTGTGCGCGCGCGCACGTGTGTGTGTGTTTGCAGGTGAACGTGGGGAAAGGAAGTCACCCCAACAAGGTGAAGGTGTTCGGTCCTGGAGTGGAGCGCAGCGGGCTGAAGGCCAACGAACCGACGCACTTCACCGTGGATTGTTCAGGAGCCGGAGACGGTACAACACACACACACACACACACACTTGCATGACCCTGAAATATGCCTGCAGGAAATTCATGCCCTGAGCAACACGTCCTTCATCGCCTGCTCACACTCCCTCATGTTCATCATTAACAATCAGAAACGTCCTAAAATACTTGAAAAATGAATTTTTGGGGAAATTAAAACTCTTTTTAGGAGTTTGGGATGGCAAGAAATGAAGCTGGTTTACAAATCTGCAGATATTTTTGTAGCTTTTTTTTTTCTCAACCTTTCCCCAGATTTTCTCTGAACCAACAAAATGATTACAATCATTTTGCTGATCTTTTATCAGCTGAACCGAGTTGGAGGCTGTTTTGGTTTTGGTCTCTGTTGTGTTGAGATAAACATAAACTCACCTGGTGAAAGTGAAAATCTCCCAGCCGTTATCGGTTTCTCTCTCTGCGCTCAAGGTTTCGTCTGTCGGCTCTTCATTCTTTGAATTCCTCGCTCTGTTTGTATTTCTGGAAAACCTGCAGCATCCCGAGTATTTCAGGTGTTGGTGAAACTTGCCGGCTCCCCCTAGAGGCAGAAACTGTCTCTACACCCGTAGGGCCCGGCAGGTATCGGGTCATGCAGCTGGTTTGTTGTGTTTGTGTTCAGGGGACGTCAGCGTGGGCATCAAGTGGGACTCCAGCACCGACAGTGAGCAGGAGGCCGACGTGGACTTTGACATCATTCCCAACGCCAACGACACGTTCACCGTCAAATACGTCCCTCCTGCCGCGGGCAGGCTGACGGTGAAAGTCATGTTCACCGACCAGGTGCGAGGAAACCTCCGAAACGCCGAGCCAGGAGGTTCTTAGTTTGTGATGTAATTTATTTGTATTTGGGTGATTTCCAGGAAGTCCCTCACAGTCCGTTCCTGGTGAAAGTGGAGCCGTCTCACGATGCTTCGAAGGTTAAAGCCAAAGGTCCGGGACTCGCCGCGACCGGTGAGGAACCTCGGCTTCAGCAATGCAGCAATCAATTCATTCTGATCAGTAATCCATTATTCTGACCAGTAATCAGATAAAGATAACATTTTTTTAATCTGATTTCTTATGATAAATGCAAATAACAAATGATTCACATCCTTTTCTAAATAAGAAAATATTTTATAGCATTAAAGGCAATAATATGTCATTCCTTTAGTCAATGATCTGTTTAATGTTTCAGTTAAATGATCAATAACTGGAATGGAAAAAAGTGCCTGAGTTTTTTGTTTTCACATAATTTGAAGCAGCAAAATCAAAAACTACTTCTGTAGGTAGGCATCATATTACGAGAATTAAATTCCAATTTCATCATCTATTATGACGTCATTCTAGTATTCTTTTGTTTTATTATATTTATGACTTTATTCTCATAATCTTTTATTAAAATGGCTTTAACACTCAGATCATATTTGCATAAAAAATGTTTAACTGTTTTTCTTTTGTCCGTATTCTCCAGTTAACAATTAACGGATCACTAAATTAGTTGACCATTGTTTCAAAAATTGATTAATTAGGATTAATCCGATCGTCGCAGCTCCTTCTGGAGCATCGCTGCTCGTTTTCAACTCTTCTGTCGCTGCACCTGTGCAGGTGTGGAGAGCGGGAAGCCGACTCATTTCACCGTGGTAACCAAAGGAGCCGGTAAAGCGCCGCTGGACGTTACCTTCTCCTCGTCGGTGAAAGACTTTGACATCATCGACAACTACGACTATTCTCACACCGTCAAGTACACACCTGTGCAGCAGGTGCGCCAGTCTGCAGAGCGTTTATGCACTTTGGATTTTTCCTGGAAACTTTTACTCCCAGAATAGAAATGGGATGAAAGTAACTCACGGCAGTGAGGCAGGAGTTCGTTTTTGGTCATGATCTGGGTGTCTGCAGGGGGAGATGACCATCGTGGTGACCTTTGGCGGTGACCCCATTGCCAGCAGCCCCTTCACGGTTGGCGTTGCCGCGCCGCTGGACCTCAGCAAAGTCTCAGTGGACAACCTGGACGGAAGTGAGACGTTTTTTTATTGGAGGCTGTGAGACGTTTACATGTAGAAACTGAATATTCATTGTGTTGTTTCAGGGGTGGAGGTGAACGAGCAGCAGCAGTTCCTGGTGGACACTCAGGGCGCTGGAGGCCAGGGGCAGCTGGAGGTGGAAGTGGTCGGTATTAACGCTGCAGTTTACATGTTTTTAGCTCGATGCTGATGATGACGAAGCCTTTTCCGCTCCTCTTGTTGTTTCCAGCTGAGTCCGAGCCAGAAAGCAGTGCCTTGTAAAGTGCAGCCTCAGCCGGGGAGAGCAGCCGTCAGTTCGGTCCGCTACACCCCGACAGAGGAGGGCGTCCACGCCGTCAACGTGTCCTACGACGGGCACCCCGTCCCGGGAAGCCCCTTCCCCGTGGAGGCTCAGCTGCCTCCAGACCCCAGCAAGGTGAGAAAAACTGACACTTGTTCCCTTTCTGGTCTTTTTATTTCAGGTTAAAGAAACCGTCTGCTAACAGCCGAGCTAACTTTTCATTGTGCGGTTTTGCTAGCTTTGAAAATGTTTAGCGGACGTAGCACTAAATCGCTAAGCGCTAATTTACATGGCTGTTTCGCATCTATTAGTTTGACATCTGTGTTGTTTTGGTATTTAGACGTGTATATTCATGCTCTTATTTTGAAACCACTTTGCCCAGCACTTCTATTTCCTCTCCTCCACTAACTTTATTTAAAGCAAGAAACGAACAGGAACAAAATAAAACGGAGTGAGATATAAACATAAATATCTGAGGAACATTTGAACGAGATCAAGATTAGCTTTGTGCCAAATGGATTTAGTTTTTAAATTTAAATTTAAATTGAAGTTAGCGCTTTAGCATTAGCTTCTGCCAAATAGTGTTGTAGCCGTTTGGCGTTGGGGCGGCTAACATTCATTAGTGCTTTAAGGTTAATGCCACTAATGTTTAGTTATCTGCAGACGTAGGTTGTAACTAGTTACATTTACTCAAGTAGCGTTAGGAGTACTTTTACTGCCCTTCATTAACTGAAAGTTTTATTTTTATGTGAGGTTGAAATTGGAAAATGTTGATTTAACTGGGGGCTGCACAGTGGTGCAGTGGGTAGCACTGTTGCCTTGCAGCAAGAAGGTCCTGGGTTCGATTCCCGGCCCAGGGTCTTTCTGCACGGAGTTTGCATGTTCTCCCTGTGCATGCGTGGGTTCTCTCCGGGTTCTCCGGCTTCCTCCCACAGTCCAAAAAAAAACATGACTGTTAGGTTAATTGGTCTTTCCAAATTCTCCCTAGATGTGAGTGTGTGTGTGTGCGTGGTTGTTTGTCCTATTTGTCTCTGTGTTGCCCTGCGACAGACTGGCGACCTGTCCAGGGTGTACCCCGCCTCTCGCCCGGAACGCAGCTGGAGATAGGCACCAGCAACTCCCGACCCCGTTAGGGAGAAGGGTGGTCAGAAAATGGATGGATGGATGGATGATTTAACTGTTTCTGAATATTTGTAGTCATTTTTAATGTTTAATTTATAGTTTAACTTCATTCAACGTATTGTATAAAAAAAATAATAAACGTCACAAATTAAATTTAAATCAAATGCAAACAAAAGAACAATGGGATGTTAAAACGTTGAATCAGATTTTATGATCAGGTGCGCAGCCCGTGATTCGCCTCAGTATTTATTTCTCTGGTTAAATGATGAGGTTGGTCGGTTTGTTCCAGGTGAAGGCGTTCGGTCCCGGTCTGAAGGGAGGGCTGGTCGGCGACCCGGCCGAGTTCACCATCGACACGAAGGGGGCCGGAACCGGCGGTCTGGGCCTGACGGTGGAGGGTCCGACCGAGGCGAAGATCGAGTGTTCGGACAACGGCGACGGCACCTGCTCCGTCTCCTACCTGCCCACCGAGCCCGGAGACTACCTGGTCAACATCCTGTTTGAAAACGTCCACATCCCCGGCTCACCGTTCAGAGCCGACATCCAGATGCCCTTTGACCCCTCCAAGGTGGTCGCCTCGGGGTCGGGGTTGAAGAAGGCGAAGGTGAGACTTTTCTGCTGCTTTTATTGTTCAGCCATCCTGAGTTCAAGTTTTAGTCCAAACTAAGATGAAAAATTATGGATTGGGAATCGATGGCGATGTTCCCGATGCAGGAGGGCAGATCTATTCAGTCTAACTCTACGCTTTCTCCCCTCAGCGACGCCATGCTACAGTATTTATTTACTTATTTTTGTACATTTCTAAACCATTTGAAAGTTGTTGGGTTTTTTTTGTAGTTTATTTTGTAAATGTAGTTTTTACTTCATTAAATATTATTATAGGTTATTAATTTGCTCTGACTGAACAAATTAAAGTTATTTACATGTTTAGTGGGGAATTTAATGTGCTGTTCTGGTCCAGAGTTATAAAATACATTTGTAATTCAATAAATAAAAAAAAAAACATTTCAGTCAATCAGCTGCTTTCCTGATCAGTATTGATACTAAATCTCACGTATCTGTATCGGAAGTGGAAAACGTGGCTTGGTGCATCCCGACTTAAAAACAACTTTCCAAGGTTATTTCTCCAGAAACAATCAAATGTATAAACATTTTTAAAACAGAAGTTTTATAATAAATGGAGCAACAAAACAATCGGCTCTCCAGGATGAGAAGTGAAGAAGTAATCTGGGTTTCTGGTGTTTGCAGGTTGGAGAGATCAGCGTTCTGAATGTGGACTGCTCTCGGGCCGGGCCGGGTCAGCTCAGCCTGGACGCGGCGCCGGAGTCTGGGCCGGGCTCAGGTAAGACCGGCTCCTAAACGGCCACCTGGGTCAGACAAGCAGCGAGGCTTCTGGGTAAAAGGTTTCATCAGATATTAATACACCAGTTTTAAATTAAAGAGGCTGAAATGTCCTGCATTTAATAGAAAAAAAAACAACTTTATTGCAATTCAACTGCACATTTAAAATATAGAAATAAAATAAATAATATAAAAAATGTAATGGAAATTAAATGTATTAGATTAAATCAATTATCTGGCTGATATTTCCCACAAAACAAGTTGTTTAACTTTTTATACTTCAACATAATTTTTTGTTTATTACTCCATAATGCTGTGAAGAAGTGAAACTAGTTTCATTTTGTTTATATAAAGTGTCATTTGAGGCATCACATTATCCAAAATAATTCAGTTGCATTAAAGTTCATTTGAATTAAATCTGTTTAAGTCAGTAGTCCAAACTCGTTTCTGAGAAAATGTTTAAATTTCAGTTTGATCATGTTGCAACAAGCCTTCGCGTAGTTTGAGATTTCTATAAGATATAAACTTCCAGTTGAAAGAGTTTATAAAAGTGTGCCATGCATTTATATTCAGCCTCGTTTATGTAATCAAACATCTGCAACATTTGAAAACCAAAGAAACAATTTGCCTTCAGTCCATAAAAAAAAAAACTTTGATATTTTTAATATCTAGAATAGGAAATTGGTGGTAATTTTTTAAAGAACTTCATGCATGCAGCAAAAGTGGAAAAAGTAACGGCATAAAAATCGATGGTAAGATCTGAACGTGGATATTTAGTCTGACTGAACTCAAGCTGTTTTAAAAAGCAGAATGTGTGGAACGATTCGGTGTGTCGTAAAGGAATCATCCTAAATGTGATGTTTTGTCCTTCAGACATTTTTTCCCTGCATTTCAGGCATGAAAGCAAAGACGGAGGTGGTGGACAACCAGGACGGGACGTACACGGTGACCTACGTCCCCCTGACCTCCGGCATGTACACCCTGATGCTGAAGTACGGAGGTAAATCCGTGCCAGGATTCCCGGCCAAGGTGATGGTGGATCCTGCAGTCAACACCTCCAAGGTCAAAGTGTTTGGACCCGGCGTTGAGGGCCAAGGTGTGCGGCTGGAACCGATTCATTTGGGCTAAAAGTCGCTGAAATTCAAGTGTAACGACTATAAATTTCCTCTGCAGCCGTTTTCAGAGAAGCCACCACGGATTTCACAGTGGACGCCCGACCTCTGACCCGGCGAGGAGGAGAGCATGTGAAGGCCGAGGTCAAGAATCCGTCCGGCGCTCTGACGGAGTGCGTGGTGACCGACCAGGCCGACGGGACGTACAGCGTCGAGTACACGCCCTTCGAGAACGGTAACGCCGCAGGGCGAGTCACGACCCGTTCAGCTGCTGCTCTGCTGGGTTTCTGACGCGTCTGGTTCTTTTTCCCAGGCGTCCACAGCGTCAGCGTTCTGTACGACGACACGCCGGTTCCCAAGAGTCCGTTCAGAGTCTCTGTGACGGAGGGCTGCGACCCCAGCAGGGTGGTGGCCACCGGGCCCGGCCTGCAGCGGGCCCTGACGGACCAGAACAACACCTTCAACATCATCACCAGGTGCTTCACAGCGTCGCATGTTGCTAAACAAAATTATTTCTCAATGAGAAAAATCAACTTTTCTCAGTACTGCAGTTTGTAACTTCGCCATGAAGCTGACCTGAATTTAAAGTAAAACAAGATGGCCGCCCTCTGTGCTGACATCACTCTGAACTATGGAAACCCCCAAAAATACACATTTTCCAAAAACCTAATCTTCAAAAACCTTTAAATAACTAAACAAATATTAATGTAGATCAGTAGAATAATTTGAACACTGATGGTTTAAAGCAGAAATCATTATTTTTGAATTTAAAATAACTTGATGTTTGAATCGAATTGTGGCTCCAGAAATCTGAATCGTGTCTTGACATTGTAAAACTTTCCCACCTCCATTATAAACCATAAGACGGCGTCTTTGCTCGACCTGTTCTCCACCGTCATGCCGTCTTTTCTCCTCACAGGGGTGCAGGAATCGGCGGCCTCGGCATCACCGTGGAGGGTCCGTCTGAGTCCAAGATGTCGTGCAAAGACAACAAAGATGGCAGCTGCAGCGTGGAGTACGTTCCGCTCACGCCGGGCCTCTACGACGTCAACATCACCTACGGTGGCGAGCACATCCCAGGTGAGGTCATGCTTCCACGCGGGATTAAGTCTCTGTTCTTCAGTCTGGTGCTGGCTCAGTGTTAGCAGATGTTCTCGTTAAAATCCGGATTTCAGATTTTTTTTTTGTTGTCTTTGTGGGGATTATGATAAATATGACGTGACGAAAAGGAATTAAACACTCTCTCGCATCTGCGTTCCCCTTGAATGCGTCATAAATAAACTTTGATGGCTCGGGCCTCATTTCCGCCTCATGTTCTGAGGTTGTCGAATTGTTTTTGTCTCGTTAAACTCGTGCCGAGCGATCAACTTTAATGCTTCAAAGATGCGGCCGAGAGCTTTTTGGCTCCGAAGGAAAAGACTTTGTTCGGCGTGTTTAACGCCTTTAATGAGCCGCCGCCGGTTCGTGGTTCTGATGTTTGTTCTGCCGGCTGGAGGTGTCATGATGTCTGAACACATCTGCAGCACATGAGCAGGACGTAAAAGGAGGATTTGTTAGAGATTTTTTAACTGCTTTGGTTCTGAAGATCCATTAAAATGCCAAAATGTTAAACAAGAGGGGAAAAAAATGACAAGTATATGGAGGTTTTTTTCTGTTCAACAATAAACTAATCATTCAATATGTTAACTTCACAAGGAACGGCGTCGCTGTAGAGCCAAAATTAAAAAAAGATTTTGCAGGTTTTCCATATTTGTGTCTTTTTTTCCTGTTTTTACCAAAGTTTAATCGATTGAATGAAAGCGGTGAATTTCGTTTTGAGCAGGTAACTAGATAAATATGGTTCTGTTTGCTGTGAAATGTTTATTAAAAGATAAATACTTTATAGCTTTCCCATAGTCAGAAGATTTTAATCGAGCCGCTGCCCTGGACCAGAAACGGCCCCTGAACCACATTTTGGACACCAGTCCACTCGTTTCAGTGTTTACATATAATTATCCGTCTCATACCATATTTTGACCAAAGGGACATTTTTAACAAATGTAGCAAAAGATATTTTTCACTTTTTTTCCTGCCCTCATTAGTTCATATGTTTATTTTCCAGGAAGTCCATTTAAGGTCCCGGTGAAAGCCGTGGTCGACTCCAGTAAGGTCAAAGTGTCGGGTCCCGGTGTGGCGTCGGGAGTCAGGGCAAATATCCCACAATCCTTCAGTGTGGACTGCAGGAAGGCCGGCGAGGCGCCGCTGGCGGTGGCCGTCACGGGCCCCAAGGGGCTGGCGGAGCCGGTGGAGGTGACGCACAACGGCGACGGGACGCACACCGTGTCGTACACGCCGTCAGTGGAGGGACCGTACTCCGTCTCCGTCAAATACGCAGACGAGGACGTTCCACACAGGTACACACACACAATACACACGCAGCGCACACAATACACACGCAGCACACACAATACACACGCAGCGCACACACACACACACGCAGCAAGGTGTTTGGGTGATACTGGGAGCATTAACAACTTCACATCACCACCATGTTTAAGTAATTTATTTAGCTTAAATTCCCAATTTCTTCTGAATGACGGATTTTATCAAATTAAGTCACTTCATTCATCACTTTCTGAAAGAAACATCTGGCTTGTGTTGTTTCTTCTACGTACTTTCACTGTTAAAGGAAAAGTATAAAAAATATCTTCATATTCAAAGCAAAATAACCATCAGATTCATGATTAGCGTTCGATTCTTAACTGTTGTTTTATCTGATCCCTTCAGTCCGTTCAAGTTCAGGGTTCTGCCGACGCATGACGCCAGTAAAGTGCGTGCCAGCGGCCCCGGGCTGACCAACGGCGTCCCCGCCAGCTTCCCGGTCCAGTTCAACATCGACGCCAGAGACGCCGGCCAGGGCCAGCTGAGCGTGCTCATCACGGTCAGCGACTCGCTCGCGCTCACACGGTAACCAGAAAAGACTGCGTCACGATGCGTTTGTCCTCCGCAGGACCAGGATGGGAAACCCAAGCAGCCCAGTATCCATGACAACGATGACGGGACCTACACGGTGTCCTACGTCCCCGACCGCACCGGGCGCTACACCATCGTCATAAAGTACGGCGGCGACGACATCCCGGCGTCGCCCTACAGAGTCCGCGCCACGGCAACCGGAGACGCCAGCAAATGCACGGTGACGGGTAAAAGCGGCACACGAACATCAGCGAAGTTCTTCTAAATAAACAGAACTGCTGTCAGACTTTTGAGCAGCACAAATTTGTGCTGCTATAATTGAGATATACAACGAAAACTATGAGACTAGAAAAAGGCGGGGAGACCCGCTTCACTCAGAGTTCAGAACGACCAACGGTTCCGTCTCCCCAGGACCGGGCGTGGGCCCAACCGTGGCCATCGGCGAGGAGCTGGGCCTGATGGTGAACGCCAAGGCGGCCGGGAAGGGCAAGGTGAGCTGCGTGGTGGTCCAACCCGACGGCAGCGAGGTGGAGGCCGAGGTTCTGGAGAACGAAGACGGCACCTTTGACATCTTCTACACCACACCGGCTCCGGGGAACTACGCCATCTACGTCCGCTTCGGAGGGGAAAACGTCCCGCGCAGTCCGTTCAAAGTCATGGTGAGCAGGCCGTCGCAAACCTGCATCATTAAAAATGTACTCAGAGCAAAACCTACATGTTTTCACGTGAAGTTTTTCTCACATCGCATGAGAAAAACTCCCCTTTCAGACAGGGAACATTATGAGGTCATATAAAGCACAACATGTTTGAAACCTTGGTTTCCATTTACTGGAAACCAAGGTTAATATTTTTCAGTTATGATGTCAATAAATGTCAGCGAGCGATTCTGAATGCGAAGGTTTCACAAGCGACCGTTTGATTATGTTGCTGCTCATATCTTGCTTCATCTCATGTTTTTAATGACTCGCTACCAACCCACGCCAAACATAAAAGAGCTGAGATTACGTACAAACACGAGTTCATTTTATTAGATAAAAGTTTGTCATTTGAAGAAAAATAAAGCACAAAATTAAAATTTTCAAAAGGGCAGTACCATGTAAACCGTTATTTTCGCTCTGCTTTGATTCTTTCATTCACGTTTAGGAAATTCTTTAATCTCCATGGTAACCATTCAGCGTTGCAAAATGCCTGGGTGGACTTAGCCCCGCCTCCAAGGGGGCGGAGCCTCCCCCTTAAAATCCACTGAAGTTTATGGTTTAAATGATATTTTGGAGGAAATTAATACTTTTATGAAGAACTCTGTAATTCTTGGTAAATTTATTCTTGAATTTTATTTTTTCTTGAATTAGAAATAATCCGTTTTATCGTGTCCCTCAGGCTACTGATGAAGTTCCCATCAGCCAACAGCAGATGGCGCAACAGAGACAGGCCGGTCCCCCTAGCGCTGGCTTCCAGCCATGGGTACCACAATACACTCACCAGCTCACACACACACACACACACACACACACACACACACACAGGCAGCCATGTTCCAGGTATTTGTAATAATTACCAACAAAATTAATCTTTTCTTTTCCTGCAGATTATCTGTTCAAGTCCAGAGAAAATAAAATATACACAGTTCACGCTAATTAAATTATTTTATAAAGATTGGTCTGATTTTAATAATTTGTTTTTCTGGATAAATTATGGTTAAAATCAAAATTTCTGTGCAATGGAAAATGGACTGCAGAGTGAGGGCAAATGTTATTTAATTTACAGTTTAAAATGAACATGTCAACACAAGTTTTTAATAAAAAGGAGCAACTTCAAGAAAACTAATCTTATTTATCCATTTAGATTGATCCTTAAACACAAAACAAACAATGTCAAGATATAAAATAATAAAGAAAAATGTCATCTTTGACTCAATATACTGAACAATTATTTCATTTTGAATCAACATAAATACTGAAGTTCAGAGGAATTTGCAACTGAGTTGGTTAAATGAAAAATGTTACAAAATGCTCGTGTTTAAATTGGCATTAAAAGACAGATTATTTACAATTAACAATAAAAACTGTAGATCTGTACAGATGTGAGCATGGATGTAAACACACACACACACACAGACCTTTCTGTTGCAGGTGAGCAGCTGCAGGTTCTCTTTCTCTCCGTTTCAAAGTTCTCTCACTCGGCTGCTTTTCCTTCATGACATCATCGCTTCCCTTTCTCCTCTCAGCCAATCGGATTGCGGCACACTGCTAACATCGTGCAGGTTTCTGGGCGGCTCTGCTGACGGTGCTTCCTCTCATTTAGGGGGTTAAAGTTTCCATTCTTCATCACTGGCTGCATCATCACGGTCACCTCTTGTCTTCCTCCTCACCGCTTCACTGCTCTACACTTCCCATGATGCCCCTGTGTGGGCGGGGCTTGGATGCAGCAGCATGTTTGCAGTGCCGTTCAGTGAGTGTGTTTCCAGCTTTAATCCCTCTCCGCCTGTGTGTCGTCCAGGTGATGCCAGAGAACTACCAGTCCGTCAGCAGCAGCGTGAACGGCAGTGGCTTCAGACCGTTTGACATGATCATCCCGTTCGCCTTCCGGCCGGGAGAGATCACCGGTAAACTCCGTCGCAGAGGAGAGGCGCAGAGGGAACGAAGAGCGGAAATGATGCCTTCACTGTCGTTTCTCTCTGCAGGTGAGGTGCTGATGCCTTCAGGTAAGTCTGCGCAGCCGCTGATCGCAGACAACGGGAACGGGACGGTGATAGTCCAGTACGCCCCGACTGAGGCCGGCCTGCATGAGATGCACATCAAGTACAACGGCACACACATCCCAGGTCAGTACCGACGCAAAGCTGCTTTTAAACATCCGTAAGAATCTGAGAGCGATTTAATCAATTAGAAAGCTGTTAAAAAAACATAAATATTACTGTTTAAAATAAGAAGTTTTCACTTTAAGCTGGAGACATCACATCAGGTAGAGAAACGAAGATCCGATATTATCTGTATTGGTACCGATATTGAAAAAACTTACAGGTTAGGTATCTGAGGGCGGGTCTATTCAGTCTAATTCTATGCTTTGTGCTGTGGTAATAATTTACTTATTTTACATTATATTTAAAATAATCCAAAAACACTTTTATTTAGTAAAATGACCAGTTTTATGTCGAAGGCTGAAATATCAGCCCAATTAAACCTTCAATGTTTAATTGGTGAGACGTGTTGAGTTCAGAGACACCTGCTGTCCAGAGAAGGAACTGCAGCTGGTCCAGGAGAACGTCATCATACTGTAAACCAGAACCGATTAAAGTGGTTAATGTCTTTCTGCTCCAAACTTCAGTGGATGTTTTAAAACATAAACTGTGACTCAGCTGTCCTGCAGTCACTCTTTCTGTTTAGAAGAAATGTTACAAATCGGTTGAACCGTGTTCTGGTTGTTGCAGAGTCTCCGCTCCAGTTCTACGTGAACCACAGCAGCAGCCCCAACGTTACGGCCTTCGGGCCTGGACTGAGCTACGGCGTCGCCAACAAGGTGGCCACCTTCACCGTCTGCACAGATGACGCCTCTGATGGTACGCTGCAGGAGAGGCGCGACTCCAGCGGAGAAATGTTTAAAAATGTCACACTATTCACCTTCTTCCTTACCTTTCAGGTGGTTAGCCGTTTTAACGCATCTAAACGTCTTTCTCTCTCTCTCTCCAGGCGGTCTGGACCTGGCTATCGAGGGTCCGTCCAAAGCGGAGATCAGCTGCGTCGACAACAAGAACGGGACGTGCACCGTGAGCTACCTTCCCACACTGTCTGGCGATTACAACATCCTGGTCAAATACAACGAAGATCACATCGAAGGCAGCCCGTTTACCGCCAGGATCACGGGTCAGAACCCACAGCAGCACACACAGAGCCTTAAACGGGACAGCAGCGATCACACACACAACAGAAACATTAAACCATACGGTAACGCTGCATTCCTCCACCTCATTGGAAATGCTTCACAGAAAATAAAGAAATGCAAGTTAGAAAAGCAAAGAGCATTTAAATTGACTGGCACCTTTCTGTAGAAAGTGCCACAAATTTATTGTTTGAAGGAGGCAAAAGTTTCTGCCTGTCTCAGGTTTTCAGGGAGTTTGTTCCAGAGTTGAGGAACATGGAAACTAAACGCTACATAAACTAAACTTTCTGTTTAGTCCCAGCAGGCTGAACAGAAAAGTTTTTAAAACTTTTTCCCCATTTTTTATTTCTTGGCCTTTTATTTTTGTTTTTTTCAGTTGTCCATTTTTTATTTTAGAAATGTTCTGTTTTGCTCTTTCCCCATTTTTTGTCCTTTCATCTTTTTCCTTTTATAATTTTCTTTTCTCTTTTCATTTATTGCATAAATTTTATGAATTTTTTTGCCTTTTTGCCTGTCTTCCATGTAATTTTTATTTCACCTTTCTTCCACTGTGCATACCGATTCATATATATTTACTGGAGCTGAACTATTAGAATATTTTAACAGTCTGCTTCTCATGGATTTCAGTTGTTAACATGTTGAGCTTCCGCTATAATTAACTGAACAGAAATGCAACAATAAACACAAAACCCCTGTGGCGTCGTCCATTTTAATCAGATTAGTTCTGATTTGGGCTTTATAAATGTAATTTCCTCTGTGAGCCTTTCAGCTGCTCAACCTGGAGGATAAAATGTTTGTCTTCCTGTCGTCGTGTTTTCCAGAGGACAACCAGCGCCGCTCCCAGGTTAAACTGGGCTCTGCAGCAGATTTCTTCCTGGACATCAATGAGACGGACCTGAGCGTGTTGACCGCCAGCATCAGAGCGCCATCAGGACGGGACGAGCCCTGCCTGCTGAAGAGGATGGCCAACAACCACATCGGTAACGAGTTTGCTTCTTAGCCTGCTTTCTGTTGGTGCGTTGCATTACCTATTAATAATCACAAAATAAACATGGTAAATTCGTAAAGCCTACATCTCCGGGTTTAATTTTCCTCGACGGCCTCGGTCAGTAAAGGAATCGTTTCGTCCTCCAGCACTGATGACGTTCAGGTGACCGATTCCCTCCCGTCTCCCTCGCAGGCATCTCCTTCATCCCCAGGGAGGTGGGCGAACACCAGGTCAGCATCCTGAAGAACGGCCGGCACGTCCCCAACAGCCCCATCACCATCAACGTGGTCCAGTCCGAGATCGGAGACGCCGGACGAGTCAAAGCCCACGGCGACGGCCTCGTTCAGGCCACCACCTTCACCAACGCCAGCTTTGTGATCGACACACGGGAGGCAGGTCAGTCCGGCGCCCTGACCGCTGACGACCCAAACGATGTGGCGTTGCACCTGAACCTTTGCTCTCTGCGTTTGGTCAGGTTACGGCGGCCTGGCTCTGGCCATCGAAGGTCCCAGTAAGGTGGACATCCAGACGAAGGACGTGGAGGACGGGACCTGCGAGGTCTCCTACTGTCCCACCGAACCTGGAAACTACATCGTCTCCATCCGGTTTGCAGAGGAGCACGTTCCAGGCAAGACCAGCTAGAGATGGGGTTTTCTGATGAGGAGTTCCCGCTGAAGCCCGCAGGCTTGATGAAGCTTTGTTTTTATTCACAGGAAGTCCGTTCACGGTGAGGGTGACCGGTGAAGGTCGCATCCGGGAGAGCATCACCTGTCGACAGAAGGCGGCGTCGGTCGCCAGCGTTGGCAGCATGTGCGACCTCAACCTGAAGATACCCGGTAAAAACACACTCTGACCATCTGTTGGTGCCGCCCTGGGCGACCGCCATAAAGAGTTTCTAGAACTTTCAACCCTCTGACTTTTTGCTTTTTATAGGAAACATGACGAGTTGCTTCTGAGACTTTTTTCTTCTTGTCTGCTTCATGTTGTCAGGCAGGTTCAGTGGTTGTTTTCAGCTTTTTTCACCAGATCTGTTTTGTTCGCTTTAATCCGACTCCAGGCCGACTTAAAGTCCGGTTTGCTTGGTGTGAATGCTAATCAAACTCTGGTCTGTCTACAAACCTCGACCTCTGTCCAGTTGGTATGAATGCATATGTAAACACCAAGCGGACCAGAGACCGTTGTAAAACCAGGAAGTGGACTACACAGCAGTGCATTCTGGGTAAATGCTACCAAAGTGCTAGCCTCGTGCTAGAAGTCCTCCAATTGCTTAAATCTATTCCGTTTTTGTTTCCTTTTTGTGAAGAAGGAAGTTGTGTTCATTGTCTTCTTGTGTTTTTGTATCATTTCCTTCTGTTGTTTTTGCTGCAGCGCCCCCACAGGTGAGGAGGGGAACCGTTTTTAGTTTGAATCAAACTGTCTACTGGACTATCAGGTGGAAAACACCCCGACTATAAAATTAGCTTAGAGTTGAGGGAATCTGAAGAAGGGAAGCAGTTTTCCAGCTTTCTGTTCTTCTCTCAGCTTGAGCAGTCTCATTTTCTGTGTTTGCTCTTTTCTGATTCTGCTTTCCTTATTTCTTCTAACTTAATTTTTCCCGTCTCCATCATCTCTCATCTTCCTCAGCTTCTCTTCATCTCCTCTTCCTCCCCTTCCTGTTCTCCTCCTCCCTCCATCTGTGTGTCTCCTCCATCTTCCTCTCTCCTCTCCAGCTACTTGGTTCCTCCTGGTTTTATCTCAGCAGCTCCTCTCTCGCCCCTCTTTCCGCTCTCACTGCTCCCTCTGGTGGTGTGGAAGACCCGGCGGTAGGGCCGGCCGTCCCTCTGCTGCTGCCCAAGATCAGAGCCCCTCCCTGGGCAGAGTGCGCCTCATTTCCGGCCTCTCGGGTCTGGTGCTGGTGGGAGCGGCGCCGGGTCTTTGGGTTGTTGATGTGCCCGGTCCAGCTGGCAGAGCTGGGACGGAGGGTGCGTTGTTAACACGGAGCGCAAGGTTTGCTGCATGAAATGCTTCATTCTGAGTCGCAGCTGTTAGTAATTAGGAGGTTTTTAACTTTTCACCAGGCCTACCACGAAAATACATTTAGTTGGAAGTTATTGCGCTAAACAATATTATTGTTTTGAGAACGTTTTCAGGTAATGGGATGAAAAATACAAAATGGCCCCATTTCAACCTGCGGTCAAAGAAAAATGAGGTTTTGGTCTGAAGTTTCTGCCAACATCCAGGCTGATTATTTCAAAATGTTTTCCTCAGTTTTTCCCTCCTCAGATTTTCCAGATTTGGTCGAATTAAACATCTTCAATACGTTACAGAAAGACTTTAATCTGAGTCGATTCTTCCAGAGTTGGATAATCTGAACTTTAAGTCTGTTCTGCCTTTTTGCAGCGATGGACATGCAGGACATCACCGCTGAAGTCACTTCGCCGTCTGGAACCAGCCGGCCCGCTGAGCTGGTTTCCACGGGCAACGACGCCTACTGTGTGCGGTTCGTTCCCACGGAGATGGGCGTGCACAGCGTCAGCGTGAAGTACAGGGGCGTGCACGTACCGGGCAGCCCCTTCCAGTTCACCGTGGGCCCGCTGGGAGAGGGCGGCGCCGGCAAGGTGACGGCCGGGGGCCCGGGCCTGGAGGGAGCGCTGGCCGGGGAGCCAGGTACGAACCGCAGGTCAAAGGTCAACCGGCCTCCCCACATGTAAAGTCGAGCTGCAGTTTGTAGCTTTTATCAGTTCTTCTTAGTAAAAAAAGTTGCGTGATTTATAACAGCATTTTTATGTTTCAAAAACATAAAAAGCTTCAACATATTTATGCCACGTATGTTTTTTCGTATTTATGCGCCATGTGGAGGTGACTGACGGCGCTCAGACGCTCTGATTGGTTGTCTCCAGTCGGCACTGGGGGCCGGTTTGTTTTCATAGACGTGACGTCCTGCAGCTTTAATATCAGGACTGATTTTCATTCCTCTCTGACCCGATAACAGCCGAGTTCAGCATCTGGACGCGTGAGGCCGGCGCCGGCGGTCTGTCCGTCGCCATGGAGGGTCCCAGCAGGGCAGAGATCTCCTTCGACGACCGTAAAGACGGATCCTGCGGGATCTCCTACGTGGCTCAGGAGCCCGGTAGCTAGCACTCAGACGGTTCATGCAGCAGCTTTGCTTTCGAAGGTAGCTGAGAGTCACACCGCCGCTCCCTCCTCTGCAGGCGACTACGAGATCTCGGTGAAGTTTAACGAGCAGCACATTCCCGACAGCCCCTACCTGGTCCCGGTCGTGGCGCCGGTGAACGACGCGCGGCGCCTCACTGTTGCCGGCCTTCAGGTGAGGCATGAGGAGACACCTCCACACCCTGCCTTTTCCTGCTTCCTGAAGGGACTTTG
The DNA here is from genome assembly GCA_010277015.1 of Poeciliopsis turrubarensis. NCBI lineage: Eukaryota > Metazoa > Chordata > Actinopteri > Cyprinodontiformes > Poeciliidae > Poeciliopsis > Poeciliopsis turrubarensis. The sequence goes on along the minus strand of VMRN01000037.1, from coordinate 1,501,995 downwards.
GGGCACAGCTGCATAAAACTCCCAGATAATGGAAGATCTGCTGATCTGTGACGGTTCGACCGATGCAACAAGACGTGTTAAAAACTTTACTCAAATCTGCACAATAAAGATGGGACAATATCATAGATTGCCATAAAGGAGGACAGGAAACTGGCATCATTCTTGGCAGAACTGGTAGCTCACTTCTGCTAATAGCCGAGCTAATCTGTTTTTGCTTAGTGCTCTTGGATTCCTCTTAATCTTCCATTTTCTTGCACCGTTATGGAAACTAACGGAGGAGGAGTTCTGGTGCTGATGTCCAGCTTGACCCAAAATCTGTTGTCTTCAATTAGTTCTGAAGTGCTAATGTATTTCACATAAAGTTTTTAAGACGGGCCAGGAAAATTCAACAACTGTGTCGAGGTTTTGGTTCTAGTCCATTAAGAATTTAGGTAAGTTTAGCTGTTTAGCATTTCTACCAACTCTGAAAGCGTTGAATGCACTTCACTTCCCCTAAATTAATTTTTCCAGATAAATTCTGGAAAGCCAATTTAGTGGGTCGTTCTGTAAACATTCAGCTGATGAAGCTTTGCTATTTGTTTGGTTACCAGCTGCCAGCAGTGGGCGTTTAGTGTTCATGCTAAGCCTCTCAGTTGATTTCTGAAGGACTAATTCAGTTAATCAGATCGACGTCTGTTTAGGTTTTATGGACCGTTAATAATACCATTTAATTCTGGCTCAGTAAACCTGAACTGCTGCAACTCATCCTTTTGAAAACGAGCCGCAGCAATTCTGAATTTTGATTTCAGGTTGAAACCTAAATAAATTCTCTTCCTGTCGGTTATCGGACCTCTCAGGTTGTCAAACCTTCATTATGGGAAAAAACTTAGATTTTGTTATGCAGCTGCTCCCATGGATTGTGACCACAGCCAAGCAAACCAACTGAAGACCAAAACTCATCTTCCAACTCAAACTCATTGCAGAAATTAAACTGATTGCCTAAAAAAACAGAATATGAAGAATAGAAGCTGATTTCATGCAAACTGGATCCGTTTCTGTCTGGTTCTTTGCTTGGTTCTGGTTCGTCCCTCCTTTGCGTCGGTGTGGAACTGTCGGTGTTTCTCTTGTGTTTCATTTAAAGGCTTTTAACAGCGCCACCATCAGCTCTGGCTGCAGCACTGCAGCAGGCCTCATGTTTGTTCACGTTTATTCTGGTCTGAAGTGACGAGTTTCAGGTCCAAAAGTTTCATTTTCAATTCCAGAGGATATTTAGCATCTGAACAAAATAATAATTTTATTTATTTCTAGTGGAGCTTTACCTTTAAAATATGACATTACTCTATAAAGACTGAAAACACACTTTAGAAATGGAAATTTTTAAAAGAAATTTAGTTTAGATGGATTTTATTTAGGTGTTTTTGCTTGATTTCTGCATAAAGTCCTTAAAATTGCTTTATATTTAAACTGCACAGTTTTGTAATGAAGTGCAGTAAAAACATTTGTTTTACACCCTACATTTGGAAACCATCATTTGTAGTTGAAACCAGATATTTAAAGACAAGTGCAATTTTTTTTTCTGTCTGTTAAATTTCTCTAAACTTCTCTCATTTTGAGTTAATTGGAATTAAAATTATTTCTATTTCAAAATGCTGGAAAATGTAAAATTTTACATGTAAGATTACTTTATAAAGACAGAACACTATAGAGCTAATCAGCAGTAATTTTAAAGATATTTAGTGGGAAAAAATAAGTCTAACTTCATGGTTTGGCAAAAGGTTCATTTTGTCTCAACATTAGTAGTTTTTTTTTTTGTGCCTGTTTTTAAAATGTTTAAGAAAAATACAGATATGAGGTTTTAGGCCTAATGAGTTTTGAGTGTCTGACTGAGACACTTCCTGCTGCAGCTGCAGGAAGGAGCTCAGGTAGGTGCAGAGATCAGAACGTCTGAGTCCGACTGGAGCCAGAAGACGCTGCTTTCACTGAAGTTACTGATCTGTCCTCATCAGGAGTCCGGTCTGAAGGCGAATCACCCAGCGTCCTTTGCGGTGCGCCTGAATGGAGCGCAGGGAAAGCTGGAGGCCAAGGTTCACAGTCCGTCTGGAGCGCTGGAGGAGTGCGTCGTCACGGAGCTGGAGAAAGGTCGGCCTGTCGTCTTCAGGGGTCAAAACAGTCGATTCACAGCAAAACAACTAAAACGGACCTTTAATAAACTGCCTGATATAATCACGGTTTCTTGTTCAAAAAGACTCAATAAGACAAGAAATTTGACGTTAAACGAGTTTGTAGAAACGAAAGTTTGTCGTCATGAGATTCTGCTCCCGGATTCCTTTCTGGTAAATCAGGTTCTCTTCCTTTTTTCCAGATAAGTACGCCATCCGCTTCATCCCCAGGGAGAACGGCGTCCACACCATCGACGTCAAGTTCAACGGCTCTCACATCCCAGGAAGTCCTTTCCAGGTCCGGGTTGGAGAACCGGGGCAGAGCGGAGAGCCCGGTCTGGTGACGGCGTACGGCTCCGGTCTGGAAAGAGGCATCACAGGTGAGTCACCTGTTCAGTCTGACTTCCTGTCCGTCAGTTACGGACGTTTCCTCAGTCAGTCGACACGTTTTAATTTGTCCGAGTTCTCAGACGCTTTTAGGGAAACGATTCCACATTTTAAAGGTTTTGAAATTGGTTTATTTCTTCATAAAGTTTCTATTTATTTTGTAATGAGGTTCAATCTGTTTGATTAAATCCCTAAATTTGCAAATTATTATTCGTTGTTGAAACCAGATATTTAGAGATAACAAATATATAACTTTTATGTATTTATACATATAATTTTTTTTCTGTTGAATCAGAGGAAACTTCTCTTGTTTTGGATCAGTTGGAATTATTAATTATTTCTGTTTGCTAAATGCTTAAAAACATTTGTTAATATATATTTTTCTTTTTTTACTTTCTTGAACCAGTCAGGGGCTCAAGAGACACATTTCAAAAATAAAATGTTATATTTTAGTTTATCTTGTCGATGCTGTAGAATGTAGGCCTGTCGCAAAACCAATTAATTGCATCATAAATTAAAACAAACTCAATAATTTCCATTTGAGTGATTAAAGGCTTCAGTTTGGTTCTTTGGTCTCAACTAAACTGATTTTTGGAGGAAAGTTTTGTTTATGGAGACTCTGGTTTATTTATTTTGGATATTTAAATGTTTTTCAGTTTCAGTGTTGAATGTTATTGATCTGAGAATGTTTTCTTGCATTATTATATCATAATATGGTCTCAAAACGACAATATTATCACTTCTGGGACAATTTATGAAATCACTGTGAGTTAAAATGTCTGTTTCATTTACAGATGGTGGTGATGGGAAAGTTTGAGCATTTGCCTTGAAATGCTTGAAATTGGAAACCTGAATGATATTTTTTTGTCCGTTTTCTGCAGGAACCCAGTCGGAGTTCATCATCAACAACACCAAAGCGGGACCCGGAGCGCTGGCCGTGACCATCGAGGGTCCGTCCAAAGTGAAGATGGACTGCCAGGAAATCCCCGAAGGTTACAAGGTTCACTACACTCCGATGGCACCGGGAACCTACATGATCAGCGTCAAATACGGAGGGCCCAACCACATCAGCGGCAGCCCCTTCAAGGCCAGAGTCACAGGTACGGGACGAGATCCGATCCTCGCCGGGTCAAAAGCTGCTCCTTTCAGCTCACAGCCGACCTGCTGCGTCTCCTCAGGTAACAAGCTGGTGAATGTGACCAGCGCCAACGAGACGTCGACCCTGACGCTGGATCCGACTCTACGAACGGCCGGCAGCGGCTCCGCTCAGAGCGCCATGCCCAGACCGGGAGAGTCGGACGCCAGCAAGGTGCTGAGCCGAGGACCCGGACTGAGCAAAGCCTTCGTGGGCCAGAAGAGCAACTTCTCTGTGGACTGCAGCAAAGCTGGTAGGAGGCTGCAGCCGCTGGCGACTTGAAAAATTACAATAACTGGAGCTGAGGATGACTGTTGCAGAAACGATGGTCCGGTACCGCTCCGTCCCCACGGCGCTCACAGAAACGGACCGCCATTTCCGTCAACACTTGTAATCTAACTTTCTGTTCAGCACTGCAGCTAGCGTTAGCACTCTTAGCTTCCCATACGGTAATTTTTCCAAATAAATTCTAACTTGCTGCAAACTTTCAGCTGGATAAAGTTCAACATCTGTTGATGTTTTGGTTATCGCCTCCATAAGAATTCAATTAGTTATATTTATGCTCTTATTTTGAAGGACATGAACACTGTTTACAGTTCGTTTCCTCTCTTCATGCTTCTCATGAGGTTCAGCAGTTTATTCTGTACCCAGAATGCATCAGTGAACAGCTTGATGTGCTTTCTGAGCAAATCTGGACCGTGTTCAATTTCACAAAACTCTACACTGCAAAAATGAAACGGAGTGAGAGGTCTGTTCCAAACAATCACTTCCTGAAGCGCAGATTGTACAGGAAGCTGTTCGATAACCTTTAATGAATATTCATCATCCTGATTTGGCCCAAGATGAAAATGAGTTTGACCCTCCTGTCATATCTGCGGCAGCTTGTCCACATTGTCTCATGCGGGTCGATCCAAACTGCAGCCATTTTGTAGTTTATATTTTTCTCTTGCATGTTAAGAGTGTCGGTAAACTTTCCTGTCGTTGGTCTCAAAGTCTTGGCTCAGCTGTCGTTTGGCGCGGATCTCTTTCGACTCAGACTAGTGGGAGTTCTGGTTCTGTAATGCCATTTCTCTTCTCCCAGGTAAGAACATGCTGCTGGTGGGCGTGTACGGCCCGCAGGTCCCCTGTGAGGAGGTTCTGGTCAAACACCTGGGGAACCTGCAGTACAACGTCAGCTACGTGCTGAAGGAACGGGGCGGCTACGTCCTGGTGGTGAAGTGGGGCGACGACCACATCCCAGGATCCCCGTTCAACGTCACCGTCCCATGATGCACCGCGGGAAAAGCCGTCTGCTGCGTTTGCGTCCCTGCTGAGCTGGAGAGGAAACATTGACTGCACTGCAGATTACTGTTGAATGAAAACGCTGCTGAACAAAATAACAAGGATTTTCTGCTTGAACATTTTAATGTAGTTAAAACGCTAAAAAGAATCCCGACACCTTCCCAAAACCTTAAACTGGATTTGGGGAAAACAAGCATTACTTAGAGCTGGAATAACAAAGCACTTTCCTGTTCACTCCTTTTGAGCTGGTTGGTCCACAAACAGCCAACAGAACCAAATCGGTGCCAAACGGTGATTCTTCATCTCGGTTGGGGAAAAACTGGACTTCTTCCTTTTACTTTGTGAAACTACTGATTATTTTTCACTCCCAGAATTCATCTCTTCCTTGATGTTGCCATAAAGGTTGACTGTTTACGCTGCCTTCAAGCCGCTGGTTGCTACTTCCCTTCTGAGCCAGTGGCTCGGTTCTGATCCGTTTCCTCCGTCGTCATCATGATCTGAGCTGGAGAACGTTGAATCTCTCTTGGTGTTCTTAACGCCGTCGCCTTTATTACTGCTACTTTTGATACTTTAAGATGAAAAGGAGTTTTGTATCAGAGGGTTGGAAACTTCTCATTTTGTGTTGGGCAATGTGAAACTAAATCCTGATCTGATGTACTGTACGTTTGATAATTAAAATAAACTGGAATCTAGAAAATGAATCAAATCTAAATCTCGCTTTTTTTAAAAAAAAAAAAGAACTTGTAAGACAAATACTTTAAGGTGGCAGTGTTATGTGTTTCCCAGGCTCTTAGTTCAATTTTATAGTATAACCAAGTAACTGTTGCCTGAAATGATCAAATAAGACTTAAATTTACTTCCTAATTTCACATCTTGAAATTGGGCCTCTGTCTCTTTAAAAGCTTCTCTTTCTGAAGCTCCGCCTTCAGGAAGTCATCACAACATGGCTTCCCTATTAACCCCTTGACGCTTTAACCTGCTGGTCTGTAGGAGCAGAGTGGGGGAGGAGCTACGCCTTGAGGGCGGGGCTAGGGCCACCCAGGCATTTTGCACAGCTGCATGGTTGCCGTGGAGATTGAAGGATTTCTCAAACCTGCATGAAATAATCAAAGCGACACTCCAGGTACGTTTTTGAAGAGGGAATAAAGTAACATGATGTAAAGCTTAAAAAATTCTGTTTTTCATTAGCTTCTCTCGCTAGCTGCAGTGTTAGCCTGCTGTGGCTCTTTTTGGTCGGGATGTTGTTTACCAGCAGTGTTTCTTGTTCTCTCAAAGTTTCCAGTAAATCATAAAATTTGCCAGTCGGTCACTAAGTTCACAGGAGCCACCACCGAACGCGACGGTGTCAAAGCGCGGCGCCACCAGACGTCCAATTATTTCATTTTTAATCGATGTTCCCATCATGTTCAACACTTTTGGAGCAACAACAGTCGAATTGTGATAAGTTTCTATCTGGGTTTCTATCTGAAGGATTCGACTGGACTGGTTTTAGTTTAGCAGCCTGATGTAACTGACCTGTTTGAACTTTAACCTTTAAATCCAGTGCTGCATCATTATCTACAACCTATTTCCTTGACTTCAAAGCAGATGAAGTTGCAGTGTGAGCTCCTCAAAGTCGCCTTCTTTTCCCATACGATGAGTTAATTGATTATTATTCAGGTTGTGTATTTTTTTTTCCTGTTGTCAGGAATCTGTTAACTGACAGGTTTGACTTCCTGAGATATTTAAAAATATTCACATCTGTTCCACAATCTCTCTATATTTAGTCATTTTACGACAAACCACTTTTATGTCACAGATCAACATGAAATGCTTTCCCTGTTGGTTAAATAAAACATGAAGCAAACTGGTTGATTTTTACTTTATTTAAACTGGACCAAGATTTTACAAAACCAATAAAACTCCAGTTTCAGTACGATCACAATAATTCTCTGCAAAAACACAAAATCTTACCAAGTATTTTGAGTTGATTATTTCTAGTGCAAATATCTTGGTACACAAAAAAAAACTAATTTACAAATAACTTTTCAGCAAGATGTAGTAGCTTATTTTAGGTCAATAAATTCTTATTAAAATATGTTGTTAATGTTATATTAATGTATTTAATTATTTGGAGTAATTATATTGCTGGAAGTCATTGGTCAAATGTCTTGTTATAACATTATTTTGCTTATAAAAGACATTTTTCCATGTTATGAGTGAAATAATCTGCCAGTGGAACGAAAACTTTAATGATAATTAAGGAGTTATTGATCTGAAACAAGATCAAATTTCTTGCTGAGAAGATACTGATAAGTTTTGTTTTATTTCAAGTGTACAAGGATATTTGCACTGGAAACCAGTTAAAAATAATGGGGAAGATTTTCTGATCAGTGTTCGTGGGAAACGTGAAATGTAATTTTTGGAGGAAAGACGTTTCCTCTGACTGGTTTCACGTTCAGGACGTGGGGAAGATGAGGAAGCCGGTGAAGCTGTGGCTGGTGCTGCTCTGTGACACCACTATGCCGTTGTACCTGGTTGGCTCCACAAAAATTGTATCTCCGACGTCCAGGTCCAGAACCACCGAGCCGGACGTGACCAAGAAACCGTCGGCGCCGTCGCACAGCGTGAATTGCTCCTCGCTGCCCTTCATCAGCTTCAGACACACCTGGGTGGTGAAATCATGGTGAAACTCAGCCTGACATCTGCAGGTAAAGCAGACGGTCTGATGCAGAACCTGAGACTCACTCGGGTCTTTGCTGAAACGTGGAAACTGAAGAAATACACGCCTTTGATTTTGCACTGGAACGTCCCGTTTACCAGCGTCTCTCCTTGAAACTGTGACTCCAACTCAGGCAAAATCACTCTGCAGGAGTTCAAAGCACATGCTTGTTATTTTGATCAAAAGTGAAATGTTGGTTCTACAGTTTGTTGGAGTAATAACAGGTTCTTGCTTTAGAAAACAAGTTTAAGTTAATCTTTAATAGTGACTCATGGTGGGATCAGAGAGCTTCAGAAGAGCTGCCATCCTGCAGGTTTTTACCAGGTTACTGCAGATAAATGGTTAAAGTTAGGAAAGAATGGATGGATGGATGTATTGTTAGAGGGTTGGATGTATTGTTGGATGTATTGATGGAGGTTGGGTGAAGGGACAGACG
>VMRN01000037.1:1431290-1493907 GCA_010277015.1 Poeciliopsis turrubarensis | reverse complement strand
TTGTTGGATGTATTGATGGAGGTTGGGTGAAGGGACAGACGTATTGCTGGATGGATGTATTGTTGGATGGTTAATTGGATGTATTGTTGGATGTGTTGCTGGATGTACGGTTAGATCCATGTTGGCCCCAGTAAAGCCTCCAGTCTGGATCCTGATTTCGGCTCCATCTGAACCTTCCAGCTCGGATGGACCAGAACTTCGGCCGGTTCCTCTCACCTGTTGAAGTTGATCGGCGCATTCATCTCTGCGACATTTGAAACGGCTCTCTTGTTGGAGAAGAAGTATTTCTGCTTGTTGGACAGGCTGAAGGCTTTTCCCTTCTCCCCTTTCTGCCCCGGGTATCCGGCAGGGCCCGGCAGGCCCATGTCCCCCTTCATACCAGGCCGGCCCGGCGGGCCCCGCAGACCTGCCACCCCTTTCTGACCCCTGTTTGGCTGACCTCCTTCACCTGTTCAGGGAGGTAAACACTGATTAAATGCCTCATCGGTCTGAGTGAAGTTTCCCCAAAACCTTCTCCAAATCTACCAGAACTGATGTCAATCAACTCAACTACATTTGCGCAGCAACAATTTGTGTCATTTTAAAGATTGCAATAAATGTTTCCAGAGGTCACGAAAGGTCAACCAGCTTGCCACGTCCTTCAAATCAGAGAAAACTGGTGACAATCAACTCGATATGTTTGTGCAGCAAAATGTTTTGTTTGAGCTGCTGCTGCTTTGAAGATATTGATTAAAGTTCAAAGGTCAACCAGTTCCCCCACATTACCCAAAATCTAACAAAATTGTTCTGGGGGCAACTTCACTCAGGCCTCGAATCAAAAACATAAACGTAAAAGATGTTTGCTGGGCTGCATGTTCAAAACACCTAAAGTGGAAAAAGATCATCTAGAGTCCAAGTTCTGTTCAGCTCACCTGGATCTCCTTTCTCCCCTTTCACACCGTCCCGTCCGTTGGGTCCGTGGGTCCCGGGGATCCCGGGGATCCCGGGGATTCCTCCGGTGCAGGACTGCATGTCCACCGGGACGATGCAGACCAAGAGAAGCAGGCATGCAGTACTGCAGCTCAGCCACTGGGGGGCCTGAAGAGAAACACAATACAAATAGATTAGAAATAGATTTTTACTCAAAATCAGGCGACACAGTCTGGGCTTTCTCCTCTCAGCTTCGGTTCTCCGATCCGCGAACAGAACAAGTTGTGAAAAATGTTGCTTTTCAGCGCTGTTTTAGACTCGCAGTCTGTCTGATGACAGCGGAGGACGTGAACAACGCCGTTCAGTCCGTATATTAATATTAAATTAATATTAACGTTCAGATCGGCTCTTCTCTCCTTGCAGTGGAGGACGTTTTGTTTACAGCAGACGACTTCAGGTAAGCTTCATAGCCTCAAACTGGCCGTACGTCACAGCAAATGTTCACAATTTCAAACGCTTCTCAATAGCCTCCCGAAACCCAAAGCAAAGTATGAAGCACTGATAGATTTTGCCAGAATAACTCAAAATAGCAAGAATTTAGAGAGTTTTTTTTTTTTTTACATTTCCTGCTACAGCATTCATGCTGCTTGAACTTTCCCACATTTTTTCACATCAAAACCCACATTTAAATGTATTTTATTGGGAGTTTGCGATAGAGCATTGCAAACAATAGCTAGCAGATCCATCAATAATAATCCATCAATCCAGCAAATGCAGCATTATTCCATGTTTAGCCTGCTGTCAGCAGGAATTGTAAGGCATTGTGCAATTCACCATCACGAAAACTCATTTCAAATATTGATGACAGCAGAGATGATAGAACAGACTGTTTTTCCTGTCAATGTTTTCTATGCATTTTTCTTAACATTCAGATTCAAATTTCAAATTTTCAGAAAATTTGTCACCAATATTTTAGCCTTTAGAGGAAGAATAATCAATTTTTCACATTCCACAAAGGTGATATAAAAATGTCTGATATCTTACTTAAATATAGTAATTTCACTTTAGCCACTAATAAAATAACCTAAATGATCTTAATCTGTGCTGTAATCCAGATTATATAGACAAACTGAGCATCAACTCATTTTAACGTTTCATCTGGACTTTATGTGGAGTTTTGAGCAAATTATGTTCAATTTTATCTCAGCATTAATTTAGCATCTCTTTGCTGCTATTTAGTCAGTTTTGTGAAGGTTTTACCTTCTGAACGCGTTTAAATCCATCAGGGAAGCTGCAAAAACAGAACATTTCCATCTAGCAACGATTTGAACTTTACTTCATGTAGCACAACATTTTATAAAATATGAGTCTCACCATTTGCAGTAATGATGTCCGTCGTCCTGTGGTGCAGTAGTGAGACGGTGTAAAGTTGTCCTGCTGTGCAGAATGGGAAAGAAAACATGAAGTGAAACTGAAGAGAGCAAAACTCCCTCTGCTGGTGTCATTGAAGCACTAAAGTGGTTTTTAGGATGCAACACAGGCTTTCACTGTAGGAAGCTGGGAAAATAATTACTTAAAATGTGTTAAATATTAATTTATAATCTGGAGAATACTTTATTTAATTTAAATAAATCCAAAGTTTACAGTCAGACGCCTGGTCCAGTTCCGGACTTTACAACCTGCCTGGTTTTTTTAAAATCCTGACAGTTTCCACAACGCCACGCTAAGTTATCACACTTTTCCACTTTTTATCGCATTAGGACAAAAAATCTCTTAATGTATTTTTATTTGAAAGGAATATCTTTCTCTTTTTTTGCGTGGTGGTGCAGTTGGTGGTGCAGTTGCCTTGCAGCCAGAAGGTTCGATTCCCGTCCCCGAGGTCTTTCTGCACAGACTTTGCATGTTCTCCCTGTGCATGGTGGGTTCTCTCCGGGTTCTCCGGTTTCCTCCCTCAGTCCAAAAACCTGACTGTCAGGTTAATTGGTCTCTCTGGAACATGTGTCAAACTCAAGGCCCGGGGGCCAAATCCGGCCCGCCGTAGCTTTTTAAGTGGCCCTCCACAGACTAGACTAAACACTATGTGATTGAATATTATATTATCGATCATATCAATGCAGTTTTTATCTGTTTACTGCCAATTTATATCAATCAATCCCTCCAGTTTCTTGAGAATTTAGTTGATGTTTGAATGTAGTCCATGATTTATACGGCGAGTAAATAAACAGTCGCATTTATTATTAGTTCCTGAAGGGACTGAAAAGATGTTCAATAATATTATGTAATTTTAAGAATTTATTGACATATTAACAGTTTGTGAACAGGTTTTATCAACACATTCTGGCACAACCGGCCCTTTAAGAGCCTTCATGATCTTGATTTGGCCCAAAACGAAAATGAGTTTGACACACCTGGTCTAGAATAAAAGGTGAGTGACCCATCCAGACCCCACCAGGAGAAAATGGATGGATGGAGGAACATTTTTCTGATTAAGATTCAACAGCCTCACTCTGATACCCTGAAATAAAAACCAGAAGCTGCTTAATTAATATTGTAGAAAACGAAGGTTTGAACGGAGAGTTTTGCACGATGCGCTGAAACACACAAAGTGTCCCTGCAGAGTCAAAATGGTCACTTTTTACTTTCCTCTGGTTTGTTTCACTGCCAGCTCAACTTAACACTTAATCTGATCCATGAGGTCAAAAATTCAGTTCTAGTTAAAAATACATTTACATGTCAATATTGTTTTTATCCTTTGTGGTTTGGTTGAGAAAACCAACCCAGAATGAAAAATGGAAAAGAGGATCTGAGCACAAGAGCAGCTGACCGAGCAGCTTATTTAGGCTGCATTGATATAAAAACTGTAGCTTGATTCTGCTGATGATATTAAATCATTTGTGGAACAGATACTGAGATCCATGCAGATCCATTTCTGTGTTTCAGTGAATCTGGACAGGAAGTTCAGAAAAACAGAACAAAATGTGAAATGTTTGGTTTTATATCTGCCCTTTATTGCTTCATCATCACTTCTTTATCACCAACTTCCTGTTTAAATATTTCACTTCTGTGTCCTCAAACAAAAAATTGCAAAATTACTGAATCAGAATGTCGGGAGGTGAAGCATCAACACTTCCAACGTTTAATCTTCTTCATCCTGAACTAATCATGTTATACACACAAAACGTCCTGCTTGCCAGGAAACAACTCTTCTTCTTCTTCTTCTTCTTCTTCTTTTGCATTATAAAACATCACATTGCATGATTTTTATTGTTATTTTGACTTTAGAGTTGGTTATAATGCAGTTATGTTTCCTGGTATTTTCTGAACCAAAAAAGGGAAAAGTAAAAAAATAATTACACAAAAGCAAAATGAGACCAAAAAACACAAAAACCCATAAAATGCTTGTTTTATGGGGCTGATTGTAAAATTACAGTAAAACTTAGCAGGAAAACTGCAGCTGGTTTTCACCTCTTCAATCAAACATTTGTAATATCTTTCATTTCATTAATATCTTTGAAATGACAGCAGCACAAATGTTTGGTTTATTAGATTTTAATAGATTTGAAGATGATGGTGTTTGCAGATAAATAAAACTTCTCTCTTCTTCTGGTAAATCAAAATATTCAGTTCCAACTGGAGTCAGAAATGAACTCAATGAGAAATCTTAGAGTTTTTGTTGCCACTCTTTGTTCATAATTTATAAGACTGATGAGTTAAAATACAAAAATAAAGGAATGAAAGGAATGGGACATTGGGTTTCAGCAGAAAATCTTTTACTGGTGACACAAAAGTGATAAAAATCCAACCGAGGAAATCAATTAAACTGATAAACATTCTCAACATCTCAGTTTGGGTTTTCAGTAAAATCTGAACAGGAGGATTTCTGTGGCCGTTGTCGTTGCGTCCGTGCTGCAGGTCAGTAAGGGTGCAGCAGAAACCCAGAGAAGATGCTGAAGCCGTTTCCTCTTCCTGTCATCCCTCTGTGCTCCCGGGTCTCCAGCCAGACCTCCTGACCCTGAGACACGTAGACGGCCAGCCCGCCCGACGTCACCTGGAACCAGAGGAGACTCAGTCTGACTGCATGCTCAGCCGCATGACGACACATTTTTAGTTTGACCATGTTTATTTTGCTTCATGTGCATCAACAGAAATCAATACGCTGGTAGTTTCTTGATTTGCAGGAAAACCAGATGAATTCCCAAACAACAGAAGTTTAACAGAGTTCACGCAGTAATTCAGACATCAGAGTAAATGTCGGCGTGTTGCTCAGGCTTTGATGGCTACGGATGCGGCGTTTTGGGAAAATTGTAGTCTGCGATTTCACATTTTGTGTCATTCAACACGTTGGAATGACACAAAATGTTTTATGGAGCCAGATGCAAAACAAAAACAAACCATCATCCTCCCACTACTTCCTGTCGTCTTCTTCAGCGTTTCTGCCAGTAGTAACATCTAGGGGATCACATGACTCGTGGAACATGAAAAAAGTGCTTAAAAAACCTCCTCATCCTAATAACTCATGATTGAGTTTTTTCAAAATTGCTGTTTCCGTGAAGCAAATGTATTTTTGTCATTTCAATCTGTGCAATAATACGGGAAACCAGATGCTGATGGGATTTCAGCAGGGATGCATCCAAAGACTCAGGATGGTTCCTCTCAGGACTGGACTTTGAATAGAAATGACAAACTGAAGAGTCGCCTCCCACTCTGACCTGTTTTTTGCGGCGAAGGTCACAAAACGACGTCAGCAGGTTGCTGTCGAGCTTCAGCAGCACGCAGAGTTTGTCCTCCAGAGACGCGTGATACACGAAGTAGTACATCCCCGAGACCCGACACCTGCAGCCCAACACAGCAAAGGCAGGAGAGGGAGATTCTCAGACCTCCTTTGGAAAAGTCGAATTGAAACCGGAGTTTGAAACGCTCACCTGAAGTGTCCCGTGTCTGTGTCGAAGTCGTTCTGGATGTTCGTTATGACTTTAGAGAACCGAATTGTGCTGCTTTTACCAGGAAACACAGACGTTGCTCTGGCCACACTGAAGGCCGCCATCTGCTGAACCGCAGCCGACCTGCAGAAAACAGGAAGGTTCTGGTTCTGAAGCTGACAAATCAACGTTTTATTACCAGGTTTTGTTCAGCGAGTGACAGAACTACTGCAATGCTGTTTATTTCCTCATTCGACTTGGTTTAGGCCACATGTTTCCTCGCCTCCAGTGCTTTTCTGGTGGAGGACTGTTCCGGCTAAAACGAGGTTGTTCCACCCTACAGTCACCCTGTGCTTGACCAGGAAGTGAAAATCTGTTGTGATTTTCAGGTTCCTTTGATAATTAATGTGACTTTAATTACATTAATTAAAGTTTTAAATGAAAATGAGCTGTTATAGAATAGAAACAAACTTTATTGTCCCACAACAAAAGTTTAACAACAGCTTAAAGTTTTTAAAACAATTTATAAATAAGACTGCAAGAATGATGAAAGTAATAATAATTAATAATAATAATGAAGCTTGAATCTGATGTAATTGTTGAATTAGACCGTTTGGTCTTTAAACTGTCTAAAGATTTCTTCCTTCTCATTCAAACTTTTTGTTTAAAATTGTTGGAAATTATGGAAAATTGTTGAATTTTACACTTTAATCTTTTTCTGAATGTTTTATTTTTAAGCTAATTTAAGGTGCTGATTCTGCATAGAAACACCTCCATATAAACTAAATATTTCAACTATTTTAAATTATTGAGGTGTTTGTTATGTTGATAATTTATCTTTCTCTTGTAAAGTTCTTTAAAAACTTTATAGACTTATTATTATTTTTGCTTGTCAGTGTTGTTGTACCCAGCTTCTCCTGGCTCTCCAGGAGGCCCAGGATTCCCTTCGCTGCCCGGTTCTCCTGGTTCCCCTGACGGGCCCCGTTTGCCGGGCGGTCCCGCCAGGCCCGGTTCCCCCTTCAGGCCCTTCTGGGGCCCCAGGCCGCCGGTCCATTCTGCTCCTGGTGAACGACAGTAAGGAGATGTTTTCATTTTATTGTTTCTTCAGAGAACCGGGACCAGATCAGTGCTGCTCCACTACAATCTCATTCTGAGAAATAAAATTTTTAAATATATTAAACTAGAAACAGAAATTAACCTGGTTTTTATACCGTTTTGGTGACGGAAAATATTTAATTTCTCTTTTAAAATGAGTTTTCAAACCATTTTGTATGTACAGAAATGAAGAGAAAGTTGTTTTATATTAATTTAAAATTTATATTAATTTAAAATATATTAATTTAAAACATCTTTGCACTTTAACTGTTTAATTGAACTCCAGTTCGTTTGGTGAAGTGTGAATGTGGGACTAAACTCTGGACCTGCAGACCTCGGTCTCGGTTCAGCCGAAGTGAACTCTGGTTCAGTTTGAATGCAGGTGTGAACGTTAAGCAGACTGGCTCCAAAAGCAGGAAGTGGACTACAACCCAGGGCATTCTGGGTAAATCAGCCAACACAAACCCACTAGTTTAGCGTTAGCAGGAGAAACGGCTCGCAGCCTTTAGCCAAAGACAAAAGAGAAATCCTACAATAATCTGATAAAACTCCATTTTTCAGGTTTTCACGTCGTTTCCTTCAGTGGGTTTTGGTGCTTTTAGACCCAAAAATGATTTAGACTCAATTATTCACCACATTGTGGTATTTTGGTTTATTGCATCAAAATCCATTGGAATAGATTAAAATGTATGGCTGTAATGTGAAGAAATAAGAAAAAGTTTCAGCGGCATTAGCTTATTACCGTAAAACATAAATTAATATCTCAGCATGAAAACCATGAAAACCATATTAAACCACATTAAACTGACAACGAAAGACCAAACATGACAAACGCTTTGGAAAATCTACCTGGATCTCCTTTCTCTCCTTTCTGCCCGTCGCGGCCGTCTCTACCGGGGAGGCCAGGAATACCTGAGGACGCACAAAACGTCACAGAAACGCCAACCAACAATCCATCCTGATGTGCAAACACCCATACACACCTGGCATCCCTGGTATTGCTGGACATGTCTCCATGGCGACCAGAGGAGGCCCAGCCAATGAGAGCAGAGCTCCCGTAAGGAGGAAACAACGGAGGAGCATGAAGCTAACGAGGAGAAAACCAGAGGAGTGGGGTCAAATATGTGAAAATTAAATATAATTAGAAAATCAGGTCAAAGGAGGAAATAACGGGAAATATTCAAGAAAAACAGGAAGAAAGGAATTAAGAAGGAGACACATTAAATGTCGGACAAAAACTCAGAAACTTAATAAAGGAGATAAAAACCACAAAACCAAAAATCAGCATTAAAATAAATTTACTAAGGATCCAAAACATACCAGAGGGAGTGAAAACCAAACTGAAGAGAAGCTCCGAGTCCTGCAGCAGCCGGACGAGGAAGTCAGCACAAAGTCGTGTGAGGAAAGATTTCTGACCCGACAGTTCTGCATTTCTGGGAGGGTTCAGACGGCCGCAGAGATCCAGAGACAGAACCGAGTCCCAACAGCAAACCAGTCACTTCACAGACCCGGGAGATGGACTTAAATTTCACTAAATACTCAACAGACAAAGCCAAACATCCAGAACATTCAGAGACGGTTTGGACCTCATCAGCACCACAGGAGGGAATAAGGAGTCATCGTGTCTGTTTGTGTCTATTATCGCTCAACAGGTCTTGCCATATTCGCATTTTTATCTTCCATTAATCAGAAAAGTGAACGAAAAATCTGTTTCAGCAGTGAAACCATGACGACAGACATGGTTCCATGGTTTCCATGGTTACCACAGTACTGAGACTGGCCTAGTCAAAGTGTTCAATGACATCCATATAAACATGGAGTGTGGAAGAACCAGTGCTGGTTCTGTTGGACCTCAGTGCAGCTTTTGACACCGCTGACCTTCACATATTACTGGAACGGCTGACGAGTTGGTCCAGAACTCAGCCGGGTCCAGAACTCAGACATAAGGAGCTGAGACTTCTTTGTTTCAATGGGAAACTCCTCATCAAAGTGGACAGAAGTCACACAGGGTTCCCCAAGGCTCAGTCCTGGACCTCTGTGATTCGGTATCGACATGAACCAGATGATTCTCAGCTCTACCTCATGATGTCACCAGGTGACTCAGAACCAATCACTGGATAAATGTTTAGAACAGATAAACAACTGAACAGAAACAGAACTGAAGGTTTTATCTTTGGACCCAAAGCTAGAGACGACGCACAGCAGGAAACCAGAAATCAGGCTGAACTCTGACCTGAACATGCAGAGCCACATAAAGACAGTTACAAAGTCAGTCTTCTGTCACCTGAAGAACATTTCCAGGATCGGAGGACGAATGTCCCAACATTAGAGAAACTCATCCACACATTTATGCTGAGTTGCATTTATTACTGCAGCAGTGATGTTATCATTATTATAAGTTGATTCTATTGTTTTGTTACTATGGTTTCTCAGTTTTTGTCTTTTTCTCTCTTTTCTTGTCGTTCATTCTCTCCTCTATTCTTATTGTTTTATTTCCTTTTAACTCTTCACCTCTCGTCTTTATTTGTTTTGTTTTTTTCCCTTGTTTTCCATCTCTGTGTCTGTTATATTTTAGGTTAACTCAAGCATAACTTTTTTGAATTATACATGCAATATTATACATAGTAATACTCTGAGAGCCTTGGAATATTACGGCAAAAACTGTAATACTCCACTGGTGAAAGTAAATCTGTTTCTGATTGTTGCACTGTTAAAAAACATAAAGTCTCTAGTTTACGGTGAAATACGGGCAGCCAGGTGAGCCAGAATTTTACTGTGTAAATATGGGTTTTACTGTATTTAAAATTTTTTACATATCAATATGATAACATTTTATAAAATCTGTTCATACTGTGAAATTTGGCGACCGCAGTATTAGAAATGTTTTTTTTTTCTTCACAGTGTAAAGTATCAAACAGGACACATAAAAAAAAAAAACAAAGATATTTCCACCAGGGTTGGTGTCCGAAAATAATCATAATGTTGATGTTTTTCTCAGTTATGTTAAATTCTTTGTTTTATTTCGTCTTATTCATCAAAACAGAGAAGCTGAGCAACAACAAAAAGTCTTTTTTCATTCTCTGGAGCTTTGGGCCGACTCCGGTTCGGTTCTGTTTGTAAGGGATTGAGAAACTCTGGAGCTCCACTGTGACAGCAGGCAAAGGTCACTTCAGGCACAATATTCCAGAAAGAGGATGTGCAGAAACCCGAGTTGTTTCGTTTCCTTCGCACAGTTAAAGGAAAACGATCTGATGATCCAACAAACAGCCTCAGCCAGGAAGGATTGTCGTGTTTAACGAACTCAAGTTTGGGCGGCCGCTCATCACAGTTCAAAAATGGCAAAAGATTTTTCAAAATCAATTTTTAAAAAATGGAAAATCTAATGTGCGACACAAAGAATTCAAGGTTTAACTTTAAATTAATTTCTTTAGGAATAGGGACTAAAAACAGCCTTTTAATACGCTTGGAAAAATAAAGCCAGAGTGAATCACAAACTGTTCCACTAAAGAAAAAAAGACAGAAAAGAGAAAAATAATTTAGGAATATTATTTTATTTTTTCTTTTATCCAGCAAACCTGCAAGTCTACAAAGAACTGCAGAGATCTGACTGCTTTGCTTATTTCATTACAACATGGTGTGATAAGTGTATTTTTTATGATAATTATTTTCTAAAGAAACAAAAAGCATTTTGTGGCCCTTGGAGTAGTTGCAACTGTATTCCCAAAGGTTTGGACACCTCTCCATGAAATGATGAACTTCAGGTTCAGAGTCAGGGTTAATAAAAATCCATCAGCTCTAAAATGAGTAAATATGAAAACATTTCAGACACTGAAATCAAAGACGGTTAAATGTCGCAGGAGGAGGACTCGACGAGTTTTATTATGAGTTTGAGAAGATCAGGAAGCCGTTGAAGATGATCAGTTTTTCTCTGACGTCTCTTGCGTCGGCGTCTTTCTGGATCTGCAGGCTTTGCTGCTGGTCTCTGTAGGACTCCAGCCAGACTTTCTGTCCCGCCGTCAGCTCCAACACGACTCCACCGGACAGAACCTGGAAAAAACGCAGCTCATCACATCACGCCTGAGAAGAAACGCTCCGCCTCTCTGCTGTCCGTAGAGACAGCAGAGAGGCGTCCAAAGACAAATGTCACGTTTTAGAGGCAGAAAAACCGTAAATCCTGACATATGAAGCATAAATATGTGTCACAGGGTGAAAATGAGGCGTTGTTGCATCTGGACAAATGTTTTTCCTGTGAATTATCTGGAGGTTTTTTCATCACTTTTTGTCTCAAACTCAGTTTTTTCAAACTTTACTATGTATTTCTCAGTTGAGGACATAAATAGGGGCTGCACGGTGGCGCAGTGGGTAGCGCTGTTGCCTTGCAGCAAGAAGGTCCTGGGTTCGATTCCCGGCCCGGGGTCTTTCTGCACGGAGTTTGCATGTTCTCCCTGCGCATGCGTGGGTTCTCTCCGGGTTCTCCGGCTTCCTCCCACAGTCCAAAAACATGACTGTTAGGTTAATTGGCCTGTGCATGGTTGTTTGTCCTGTTTGTCTCTGTGTTGCCCTGCGACAGACTGGCGACCTGTCCAGGGTGACCCCGCCTCTCGCCCGGAACGCAGCTGGAGATAGGCACCAGCAACTCCCGACCCCGTTAGGGAGAAGGGTGACGAAAAATGGATGGATGGATGGAGGACATAAATATTAACACAGATATAAAAAGCTGGAAGAAAGACGAGAGAAAAGGAGAAGTTGTGTTTTAAATGCCACCATGTAACTTTTATAAAAACAATTTGTTCACTTAGTTGTTGAAACTGCCACCATGTTGTGCCAGTTTGACAATCTGTGAAAACATTGAGCTCCCACTGCTAACTAGAAATAACTAATCAGAGCTAGGAGGCGGGTCTTGGCGCTGTCAATCAAGCCCTTGCGCATGCTGCCTCAGTCTTTGCAGCTTCTCTGTCAGCAGAACCTTTCCTCAATGCTAAGGCTAGTTAGCATAGCCACCGATGACAGCTGATACATGTTTTCTTGTAAGATGTCTGACCCCTTTAGCACTTGCAGCAGTGCATTCATGAGCATAATTGACAGCGCTAAGACCCTCCTCCTGGCTCTGATTGGTTGTTTTTGGTCGGGAGCGGTACATTTATTCAGATGGGAATAATATTACTGGGAAGAGAGCGACCTTTTACATCTTTCTCCTATCGTCCTGTCACAAATGTGTAGAAAACAGATTTTCTTTCAATAAAAGTTACATACTGCAGCTTTAAGGCGTTTATTTTGTGTAATTTGGACTCTTACCTGTTCAGAGCTCCTAGTGTTTTCATCACAAAACACTATTTTCTCATCTTCTCCTTCTTTGACTAAACCCAGACACATGCTGACCTAAAAACACATGCAGACGTTCAACAACATATTCTAACAGCATTTTAGCCTTAGTGTAACAAATTAGTGGAGGCTTGCCTTGGCAACGGAGTGGAAGCTGAAGTAATAAAAACCAGGTGTTCTGCAGGTGAAGACGCCGGTGTTTATGTCGAAACTGTTGCCAGTGTTGACGACGGCCTCCTGATAAGTTATTTTCTGACAGGAAACAAATAAGCTTTCAGTTTCAGTCATGACTATTATAATAATAAAGCATGTAGAAATGTGACCTTTAGCAAACCTGGTTGAAAGGTGGATATTTGGCGACATTTCTCTTCACAGAGAAAGCGGCGGGAGTTTCCTGATTGGACAAACTTTGTCCTGAAAACACAGACACATTCATTAAACCAGCGGTGTCCAAACGTTTTGCTATGTGGGCCAGAATAATTCCAGCCCAAAACACCTCTAATAACAGAAAGATTTAAATAAAATCAATTAATTCTGTCCGTTTTTTTCTCTTGTATAAAATGTGGATCCAACACTTTAAAATGTTTTTTTAGGTTGTTATAATTCATATTAATTCAGTTCTTCAGAGTCATTGTAGATCATGATGGGCGTTGCAGGAGAGATCTGCTGTAGCAGTCTGTGCTACAAAGAAACCTCTGACTGAAGTCACTTTGTTTTCTCATGAAATTCTTCTCAAATTCTTTTTGAACAAATCTATTCTGTTATAAGAATACAGTTTCTTTCACAACTCTCCCTATATTTAATCAAGTTTAATAAATTAAATAAAAGCTGATTTAAGGTTATTAAAACAATTTATATTGTAAGAAAATTATGTTGGTTACAATTTTACCCTGATTACCTAGAAAAAGTTTGCATTTGAATCATTCTTGAATTGCAGAAAACTTCCCTGAGTGCCAATAGAACCGGGCTCAGCAGGTTTTCTGGGGGAAACCTGGAACATTTCTGTCCAAATAACTGAAATCAGTCTCCATTTCCTCCTCTTGAGTTATTTTTGCTTTTCTCTGTGAACTTTGTGCCTGTCAGAGTGTTTGAGGTCAGATGGAGCTTCGTTGTGTGTGCAGCAGACTGTAGGGGCGTTTACCGGCGTTGAGGTTTATCCCCGCTGGACCGGGTGGACCAGGCCGGCCGGCCGTTCCTGCTGCTCCCACGTTACCACGGTAACCCTTTGGACCAATCGGCCCGTGTGGCCCCGGGTTTCCTTTGTCTCCTCTCAGCCTCAGCAGCATGTTTGGGTCCACTTGGCCGTCCACCCAGACAGCTGAAGACAAAGTGAATAGTGCAAAAACAGGGATTGTTCTAGAAGTTGCAGCATTACCCAGAAGGCAACAGTGCAAACCCTGACGTTCAGACACAGCTGCACAAATCATTTAATCCGTGGTCATTGATCAAACTAAAGGTTTCAACTTGGTGCAGCTTGGTTCAGTCCAGTGACAGAAGTGTGTTTAATACACATAAAGACGCAACGTAGTCATAAACTCAGAAATATTTAGAATCCGTCAATAATTGATATTGATAAAGTTATGAAATCACATAATTTAGAAAAACTTAAAGGTGATTTATTATGCTTCTTTGAACAGGTTAGGATAGATGGATCTTCATTACGTTTCTCACAGAAAATCATTTTCAGATAATGAGATTTTAATCAGAAAATGATTTTATATTTTAGGGCGTCCTGTCGCTTTAAACCTGCTGCTGGCCACGCCCCTCAACTCAACGTTTGCTCTCGCATTTAAAAATAGCTGCAAACAGAATCACAATCATACAACAGTACATGTTTGAAAAGCAGAAGTGGAGCCAGAATGTAGAAAGGGGTTTCTGGATGGTAAATCAACAACAAAACCACGTCTGTTCCAGCAGCCATTGTACAGGCTTAGAGCGGTAAAACCAGCTGACCAAACATGCTGGAGCTCATCTCAGGTTGCTAGGTAACAGGCTGTGCTCATTTTCCAGACATCAAAAAGCAATAACTTATTCTCAGCTAGTGTTTTTTTTAAGCGGTTGCTTTGTTGTTAGTAGCATTAGGAATCCACGTGGAAGTAAAAAACATGTAAACTAAGAATTTTGCGTAAAAGGTCCCTTTTTAAAAAATCCAGTATAACTTGGGTTTCAGCAGGAAGATGCTACCTGGCTCTCCCTTCTGGCCTTTCATCCCAGCCAGCCCGTCTCGTCCGGGAGGTCCAAGTTCTCCTGGACGGCCGTTACAGTTCACATCGCATTCGACGGCTGACAGCAGCAAAGCAACGGCAGACAGAACTGCACAGACAAAATCAGCTCCCATGGCTCCAAACGCTGAGGAGAGACAACAGGAAACAGGCAGGTTTCACGCAGGTTTCACGTTAAACTTTACTTTAAAGTTTAACGTTAGAAGAAACGTGTCTACAGAAAGCAGCAGCCAACATGTGACCAGATTACTTTTGATTTAGGGCTTATGTTGCATCTGGCACAAACAATTCATGCTATAAAACTATAAAAACTTTACAGTCACAGTAATAATTACAGAAGAAAAATCTCATCCATAAATTGTAAAAAACTGATAAATTCATCCAAACTTAACATTTTGATTTTGACACAAAATGGAAATTAAGACATAGGAAGGAATGCAAATTTATACTATTAATTTAAAAAACCAAGAAAAATACCAGAAAGTAACATTTTTTCTTGTGTCAGTATATATTTCTATCCAATAAAGGAAGTTACTTCTTAAAAGTCAAGCAGCAGTGTTGTTGCAGAGGGATGAAATGCATAAAAACTTATATCCAAAGCTTTTCTTCAAAATGTTTGCCTGTTTTAATCATCTAAATGTTCAGAGTCAGGAGAAACCATCTTACCGGTGGAGATCTTCCAGGTTCGGAAGAGCAGCATCAGATGATATTTCCTCTTTATTGAACTAAAGATTTGCTGACTTACTGAGATCTGCAGACGTGCTCACGTAGCACAAACACCCAGAAATGAGGAAGAAAATGAAACCCATGAAGAAGAACCACCCAGAGCTGCTGCATTAAGATGTTAGTGATTAAAAACGGGTTTTAGCTCCTGCAGTCCTGAAATTAACTGCTTAATTCTGTTTATAATCAGTTTTTTTCCTTGAGAAAAATCCCATCTTTGATTCACATCAAAAAACCTTCCAGCCGAAACCTCAGCACATTTGGAATAAAACCTCCAGTCAGTCTGCAACTTTATTTGTGCAGAAAAGAAATTTTCTAACTTAAGACCCTTTAAAACGGAACAATTTAATTTTACAATGTCTGACTTATCAAACAATCAAAACAGTTTAAAGGCAAAAAAACAGAAAAACTTTAAACATGAATTATTTAGATATTCCTGTGAAACATCGTTATCCCAGCAGAGCCTCTTGAAAGCTTTCAAATTAGCTGTAAATTTTAGAGCTGTGGCGCCCCCATCTGGTCGATAATATAATATCGACCAGGCAATATAGTATCAGGTCGATAATATCAGAATAACATGATAACAAAAACATCATAATAACAAAAAGACATATACAGTCAAAGTGTATTTCCAGCTTTTATTTTGTCTTTTTTCCCTTCAGAGTTAAAGTAATTTGTTCCCAGTTTTATTTTCTGGCGCTCAGGTTTTACATAAACCAGAACAATGGTTCTATTAAATGCGTGTTGGAAACTTTCTATTAAAGGAAATTAGCCGTCCAACTCCATCGATTCTTTGGCTTTCTGAACATTGTGATTGACGGCTGCCTCTAAAACCTGAACCCAGGTCAGCTCTGCTTCTCCACACACATGGCTGGATCTGCAGCGTGAGCACAAGTCAAAGCCGCCATCACTAAAACAGCAACATTTATCACAAACAAGTCATTTTAATGGCAGATTAAATTAATTGATAAATTAATTCTGAAGTAATAATCTCACTGGGTTTGGCTTGTGAAATGGAGCTCAGATTTCTAATTTGATTTAATTGAAAACAAAAATCTTAAGTCTTTATGACTATTTTCTTGTGCAAATATCTCAGTACACTTAATACAAGATAAAACTAACTTACAAGTAACTTTTCAGCAACATGTTGGAACTTGTTTCAAGTCAATAATCCCTTAATATTTATGAAGGAAAAATATTAGCACCATTGAGAGATCATTTCACTTATGACATGAAAAAATGTCTTATTTGTTGTAAAATGTGGGTTAATTATTATAATCATTGTAATGTTCTGCATAAATATCACAATTAGGTATTTTCTGTCTGTCATGCACTCTTGATTTTCACAGATTCAAGCTACTGTGGATAAGTGAATATTACCTAATCACGTCCAAAAGTTTTCTTAACGTTGCTGCCAATGTAGACATCTAAATGGAGAAAAAGCAAGTTTGTTATTCTTCAAAAGAATAAAAAACAAAAACAACTCTATATCAATGTTATGGAAACAGTAAATATCAAAAATGGCAAAGTTTTAAGATTCAAAAACAACACCCTTATTAATTTGACGGAGAGTAAAGAAATTTATTCTATTTTTCAGAAAAATGCAGGGTTGTCTTACATGGTTTTCCACTCCACTGTAGCTGATGGGTGGGTAGAGACAGAGGGAGAGATCTTCCACACTACGAAGGAAAACATCAAAATGGAGAGAAAAAAACTTTTGATGTCATATGAAGGAAAGTTAAAAAACATTACAAGCCCAAACATCCTGCAAATAACTTGAACCTGCTGGCACAAATCAACATATTTTGATTTAAATTTGTAATCCAATCAGCAGGAGTCTGTTTAGTTAATGTACCATCATTCACATTTTCTATTTAGTTGCAACTTTTTTTCCATTCTCTATGACAAATCCAGCAGAAACAACAACACCGTCTATTTACCTGGGGCTAATTTCCCGGGTGATGTCGGCCAGATCGTCCAGCTGAGCGACCTTTTGAGGTTCGGTTGTGTCACTGTTGTCCTCGACGGCTGACCTAAGTTTCCTCAGACAGGCTGCAGCTGTTTCAAGTATCTCCAGACATGTTCTGATCACCTGCCGGTCCTTCTCTGTCAGGGACATGTCCTGGTGGCAGGGAGGAACGTCATGGTCAGAGCCGTCTTCTGGGTCGTCAATGACGCAGTCCCTGAACGGGTCCTCGGGTTCGAACAAGACCTGTGAATGTGAAGGAGAGAGCAGCTGTTGATTGTAAGCAATAAATCTGGGTTATTGTGTAAAAATTAGGTTGTTAAATAATTGTAATAAGGACAAAAACAAAGAAAAAAAACCTTTGAAAAGAGTGTTAGTGATTACCTTTATTTTCTCAACGGCATCTTTTATAACTCCAGACTGAGACGACACAACAACCAGCAGGGCTTCCTTGTTGTCTGTAAAATACACATTTTTCCCAACAATAAACACGTTAAGATCTCTGAGTGTCAAAGTAAGTAAAACAGACTGCTGACCAGACAGTGGTAAAACAAGTTAAACCCAATCTAACGTCTTCTCTTTAGGATTTTCCTTTTAGCCAAATATCAAAATATTAACTAATTACGCTAATCTTCTACTTAATATGGGGGCAACATTTTTTAATGAAAATGGTCAATAGTTGGCTTGGAAGGGTTAAAGGTGTGAACACTTATGCAAGTTTTCCAGTTTATTTGTCAGAATGTTCATCACAATAAATATGAAAATGTTTCTTAAGTGGTCTTGAGAGTAAATAGTTCTGTGTTTTTCCTTCTATCTCTTTTAGCTAATTGCAAAGCTAAAGCGAAAGGAAATGACGTGTTAGCTGTAAAAGGGCTAAAAGATGTGACACACGAGGGAACGCCCTCTTTAGGGCGTAGCTTAGATGGAGGCGAACAAGACAATTACCGTCTGTTTTTCGGCGCCATTTTGTCCTGAACGTCGGATGAATGAATGCGACGAGCTGATAGAACAAGCGGGAAGAAAAACAACCATAACGGACTATAATGAGGATTAAGTTGCTATTATGCTGGTTCCGGTCGGATAACTACTTCAAAAGTGTAAGCTATGCTACACCGTTAGCATCCATATTTAATCCTGCTAACGCTGAGCTCTTCTTCTTTTCTTGGCGGTTGGCAGAACACTGAGACCGCTGACGCTATTGCGCCCTCTACTGCGCATGCGGGACACTATCAGGTCGTTTGCCCGTTCACACTGGAGAACACTTACAGGGCACATATATTGAAGGCTAAATGATCAAGGTCAAACAAACAAACAAACAAACAAACAAAAAAAATACGATTTGACAAAAAGAAAATCGGAAATGTGTCACTTCGGGCTGCTGTGTGAATGCAGCCTAATTGATTCAGTCTTAAGTGGCCACAAATGGCCATCAGACAAAGGTAAATAAATACTCGTTTTCATACATACTTAATTGTGGAAAATTTATACAAACTTGCAAATGTTTTACTCTCAAAATAAAATATAACTATCTGAAAACTAGAAGCATTTCAGTCAAACAAATGCTGATGTTAATGCAGGTGACATAAAAAACATTCACAGCTGAGTTTTGCTTTATTTGTTTCTGCTTACCTTTTGGTAGCCGAGCCAAGCGATCGCAGGCAGACCAAACTTCTCTAGTGGACGTGATCTGCTCCTGGGTCAGGCTGAATGGCAGCAGAGAGAAGAGCAGATAGAGGGAAATGATGAAGCTTCACACAAAGGAGGGAACATATCCAACAACTTCCTGGTTTGTTTGATTATTTTCCTGGTAAAAATAATATTTATAATGACGGGCTGCTTGCACACAGCCCTTCTCTAGTGATGGGTGGCATATTTAGTGTAATTTTCTTTGTGAATCCAGTGGAAAAAAATGCAGACATCCTTAAGAAAACAGCAGCCACAGATTTTGGAGGCTGGCTGCTTTGTAATTCCTCCCATGGTGTTTGTGTGATAGTGATGTGTGCACCTTTGCAGTGGTGAGTTGATTATGACCTCCACCAGCCGTAAAACGCCGTCCAGCACCTCCACAGTGGCGTTCCTGACCTGTCGCCGTAGCGTCATCCCTGAGACACAGACAGGACTAAAATACTCAGCCAGTGCAGCAGCAAATATTAACCCAAAAAAGGTAACCAGGTAAGAGAAACACTGTTTCAACATATTTTTACTCAAGTAGAAAGCAGCCATCCAAGAAATTACTCAAGTAATAATAAAAAACGAATTTGGTAAAAAGTCTTCTCAAATACTGATCAAATTATGAATAATTTAAATATTTAAACATTACATACGCAGACGACCCAAATATGAAGTTATGTGGACATTTTGTCATTTTAAGGACCAAAATGATGAAAAACCAAAAAATAACATTTTTCCAAATCAGTTTTTCAATAAAAACCTTATGAAACTTTAATAAAAACTGCAGGTGTGTGTCTGTGTTTGGTGAAGTTTTTGTTTAAACATTTGTTTTTCATTCAGTGGATAGAAAATCCAGAAATTTTACTCAAGTAAGAGTAGAAATACTTCATACTAAAATTACTCAAGTACAGAGTAGTAAAAATATTACTAGAAGTATATTTTTTCAAATAAATGTAATTGAGTAAATGTAACTACTATCTAACTCAGATCTACATTAATTTGCTAATAAAAATTAAACTATACAGTTTAAGAGTCACCTTGGCTTTCAGGCAGACAGGAGTAAACTTCACTCAGAGTCAGAGTGCTGTTTATCACAGACACTAAAAGCTTTTCTCCATCCTGCAACACCTGCAAGTTTGTTTTTATTACACAGTAAGACATTTATGTGGCAGTTCAACATGGAGAAAATGAACAGAATTCCTGAAACAAAAAACTGAGAACAATTAGATGCTTTCAGGTGATGCCACAATGAGCAGAATTTTGTGTAAAGATGCGATTATTTGTGTTGAAAATAGCAAACTGACTTGTAAAGATGGCTGAGTGGGTTTTGAGGAGGCCATGCTGAGCAGCGTTGCCGCCATTGACACAGCCTTCACTCCCTGGTCTGAGGAAAACGAAAGAAAAGTGGGGAAACATTTTCAAAGTATTCAACTGATACAAAATTATATTTTTATATAAATGTCAAGTAATGCTTTATTGTAATGAGAAATAAAGTACGATGATGAAATGTCGTAAATGAGCTCTATTCTGGAACAACTTGCATTGTATATCATCTTATTGTGATAAAATATAGCCATGAACAAGATGGGAGGCAACTTTAAGCCACATGGAAAATGTAGATTTGTTAAGAAAACTCAACTGAAAGTGTCCCAGAACATGGAGAGATCGAATGGTTCACCCTGATCACCTGATTCTCCATCTAAAGAAAAAATAGAGAAAACACTCTTTAGCTGGGTTATAATATAAAACCTTTTACTATGTTACTGATTAGGTGACCATCTAACACATAATAAATAGCAGAAACAGGCCCACCTATATTAAACTTAAAGTAAGTTAAATTGCTTTTGATATTTTACACATTCACCAATCTTATACTTCTATTCACCAGCAAACTCAGCAGCTGCAGATCTTTACAGACGAAGGCCTTTGTGTCAGTAAAAAAAGGTCCTTGATTTAAAAACACTTTGATTTAGAAATACTTTCCTTAAAAATACTTTACAAATTTTTAAATCAAAATAGTTTGATTCTTAAATCAAAGTATTTTGACATGTTTAGTTGTTTTTTTTCAAAGTATTCTGGATATTTAGAAGCTTTTTGGCACACTACATGTCTGTTCAAATATGCAATCTCCACAAATGTCTATAACAGTAATACAAAGATGTATTTGATCATGATTGTAGCTTTTCACCTAATTTTTCACTACCTTGTGCATCTTTTATTTGCTGTAGTTTAAAATCTACAGGACAATAAGATGCAGGAACAGAGCTGAAATTAACTTTATTGAACTTTCACAAATCAAATAAAGGTTTTACAAATTACAATCTGGGTTTTCAACTATCAGTACATAACATTCTAGTCCAGATTTAAAGAGCCTAAGTAGTTGCAGTTTTTAAACTGAAGCAGATAACAGACGCTCAAGGAAGTGAAAAATTAGTT
Organism: Poeciliopsis turrubarensis; assembly: GCA_010277015.1. Taxonomy (NCBI): domain Eukaryota; kingdom Metazoa; phylum Chordata; class Actinopteri; order Cyprinodontiformes; family Poeciliidae; genus Poeciliopsis; species Poeciliopsis turrubarensis. The sequence goes on along the minus strand of VMRN01000037.1, from coordinate 1,472,644 downwards.
GAACTTGACCTTTAGCAATTACCCGATTCGGAAATTAATCTTGGTTTTATGAAAGTAATTTAAATAGAAGACAGATAAAAATCTTAATTTACATAACGTAAAACTGCAAAACTAAAAATGCGTATTGTTTTTGTTTAAAATGAATGGCAGTTAATGTGATAATGACATACCATAGATATGTTTTTGTATGTTCTGCTGGGATCGGAGTTATGAAATATGAAAACGATTGGGTAAATAAAAAGAGTTGACGTGAATATACTAAAAGACAAGTAAAGACACATCAGGAAAATGGATTTTAAGAGACACCCTATGCGGTTTTAAATGCTAGCTCTAAATTAGCATGCAATGTTTTTTTGTTTTTTTTTTCATTCCCTCCCCAATAAATAACTTGTCTAATTACCTCTGACTCGGTCTCTGATGCACTGGATGGAGTCTAGTGCATTTCCTAAAGGCACAGCGAACACTCCCGAGCAGCTTTCAGTAGCCATGAGGCCGAAATGAGATTATAGCACCTCGCAACACAACTGTTGTAGAACTGTTAAAGAGCCTCAGATTCCGGGGGAGGGGCGGGGGGAGAGGAATCCCCCCGGGAATCTGATTGGCCCCCTCTCCCCTCCGCGCCAGGTCATTACTATACAGCATTTGTAATCATTGTAAACCACCCTAATATGCAAAGAAGAAAAGCAAGCCGATACTCCAAGCCGATACATTTCCCCCTAGATAGCCCTGCTCCCTCTTAGCTCCCAGTCTTGCTCCACCACTGCTTCAGGCACATCGATCACTTCCGGTGCGGAGGCAGCAGCAGGTTTGCTGAGCAGCAGGCTGTTGCAATGGCGTTTCGACTACTGGACCAGCCGACAGTAACTACTGATGATGTTTATAGAATTAAAGCAAGAAACATCAGAAAGTCTGATGTGAAAATGTCCCAAATTGTCCAAGCAAGAATAAAGAAAAGAAGAAAGAACACATGATAGAAACAGGTACAGTAAAACTATGATTAAATTAGCTGTTGGCTGGCAGAATGTAGCATAGCAGCTTGGCTAGCTAGCCAAACACAGAGCTAATCAATATGTGACGTAGCCAGCATTTTCTACTGTCATGATAAACAAATGTGTATTGCAAAACTGAGAACGCTACAAATTTATAAAAAAAATATATTTATTATAATTTTTAATAAGAAGATATATTACTTTGATACAATGTATAGTAGTCAATGCACAGCTTGTACAATAGAGTAAATTTACAACTTAGCAGACGGTTATGTCGACACACACGGGGTGGATGGGGTCAAAGCGACCCCATCCAATCAACCTCCAAACAAAATTAAATTCTGCCACTTGTATGTGGCGTGAAATCGGATAGAAAGTTTCCAAAGCATCGAATGATGTCGCATTTCATTTAACTTTTTTGAGACGTGCTCATTATTCTGCACCAGAAGAAGCCAGACGCTGTTAGTTGTGTATTATTTTTTATCAGCTTCGTCTTGTAATCTTGTGATGATACTGTCTGCTCCCATCGCTGAACAACTTCGATTCATTGACGGCGGCTCCGGAAACAGAGCTTTGCTATGTGACGTCTGCGTTCCTCTTCTGCGCATGCGTGTCATAAATTATTCTCGCAGAACTGATTGCGGTTGGATTTAATTAGTAGCATAAATGACAATCGGGGGAGAAACAAGCTAGTTGGATATCAGTAAAAATTGGAATTAAGTAAAAAGACACAGGGCTTCATATACACTCAATATGTTGAATTTGTACTGAACCAAATATTTTGTTTTGGCTTGATTTGTTGTGGAGAAATTCAGGAGAAACAAGGGAGATCAGGTGTGTTGACTTTAGTGTTGCTACTCTCACTTTCCCCCTTTTCTTATTACTGGAAGTAACCAAATCAGTTTATGGTTGATTGTTTTTAGATCTGGGATTTTTAAAACAAAGTGCAAAACCAGGAGCCAGACTCGCTTTCTCCCTTTCTGTTTTCATTGTTAAGCTTGAGTCCTCCAATCTCGTCTGTCAGACCTGCAAAGGAAATAAATGTAATTTATTCACAAAGCAAGATCCATATGAGTGGAACAGAGTTGTCACTGCAATGCATGAATGCAGAAAAAAAGTACATTGCGATCAGTTTGTGTTGCTAATAGAAGTTAGTTTGGCTACAACAATTAGCTAATTTCACTGCGGTGTGTGAACTTCAACCCCCTTTTTTACACTTAAAGTCTCACAAAGGCTGGAGGAATGAGACTTTATGATCATATTATGACTGAACTGCAGGAACTCCCTCAGAAAATTTACTGTTCATAAAATATCTCATTAAAATAGCTTGAAATCCTTTTATTTGAAGCCACTTTTAAAAAGCTATTTATAGGATAAAATACAATTTTTTTTACTATGATTATGATAATAATAATAATTATTTTTGTTATTATTAGGACATCTTACCATCACCATCATCTTGTTTTTCCACCAAAGTCTTTAGCTTCACCTCCACTGGATAATGGTCGCTCACTTTTACAGCCTGAAACAATAGAAATAATGAAACTTTGAGATTATAAAAATGTCTGAACTAATTGTAATTCTGGATTAACTCAAATATCAAGGGAAAGGTAAAAAGTTTGGCAATTCATTTTAGCTCCATGATCAGATTTTAGTAGTTTATCTGGTATTTGGATGAAATGGAAAACAAATTACTAAAACATGAAAATAAGAGCAAACCTGCTCATCGGAGAGCTTGTAAGCTTTCTGGAAGTTGAAGGCTTTAGCAGATTTTGGAACAACAGCCTGAAGCATTTCGTCTCCATAAACAACAATTCTGAACAAGTAGAAGAAGAATTATGAAAGCAAACAGCAGGGAGTCACAGGAAGATCATTTACGTCTCATTCCTTCTCAGAACAGATATTTCTAAAGTTAAATCAGACCAAACTTCTCTTGTTTTGGATTAATTAGTTGTACAAACAATCTAAATATTTCTTATTTATGGGTCTAACTGAATCACCAAAATTATTACCAATCTTCTCTTAAGCTTTAACATCCTGGCTGATGTTTTTAGATGTTGCTTTGATATTTCCCCATTTTCTCCATTTAGGATGGTAAAAGCATCTCTGTTTTTCCTCCAAATGTAACAATGGTGATTATGACCAAACAGTTCAACTGTAGTTCATCAGACAATAGAACATGTCAAACTGTAATCTAGCCTTTTATCTTTCTTTTGGGTGATGGCTTCTTCTTTGCAGAGCGGCCTTTTAGCCAATGTTGGTACAGAAATGTTTCTCTAGCTTCAGCAGCATCTTCACAAGAACTTTGGCTTCTATTTTGGGATCAGTTTGCATATTTTGGACCAAGACCCATATCTTTCCTGAAAGCTATGATGGTTGGACATTTCCGTCATGCTTATACTCTCGTATAATTGTTTGAACAGATGAATTTGGCGTCTTCAGGTATCTGGAAATTGTTCTTAAGGATGGACCAGGCTGGAGCAGCTGCACAGTTCTCTTTGAGTCAAACGAGAAAGCGGTGAGTTCCAGGTGTGACCCTAAAATACATCCACAGGTGAGCCTCAAAATAACTCAAATCTGTCAGTTTACCAATCAGAGATTTGTAGAATGAGCCATCTGAATTTAACAGAAATCACCAAAATGTCTTTTGGCCCTTGACAAATAGTATGGAGCCCTCAAAAGGAATTTATTTTTACTTACCCCATGAATGCAACTCAAAAATAGTCCAAATAGTATAAATGTATTTTGTCTTTCCTTCTGTCTTATGAAAAATTTCTGTTTGTCTAAAAAGGAATGGAAAGAGACAGAAATCCCATGTTGCGCTTGTTATGCTTTTGCATTTGGCACATAAGTTTTGGTGCATTTGTACCTTAAAGAAAAAGATGTAAATTTCAGATATCTTACAAACGAGATAGTAACACACCCTACAAAAACCTTACATTGTAGAAGAAAGACTTTCTGCTGATCCAACCAGTAAATTATTGTGAAAAAATACAAAAGAAAAACATTCCCCCTTGTCTTCTAAGCAGACCCCAAAAAATATAAATAATTTTGGTAATTATAAATGTAAAACAAGAGAAATTTGGTTTGATTTAATGCAGTGGTTCCCAGAGTGTGGGGCGCGCCCCCTGGAGGGGGCGCCGTGCCATTGCAGGGGGGCCGCAGGAAGCGGTATGGATGAAAAAAATAAAAACAATTTCACAAAAGTGTGTCACTGTGAAGATGGTTTGTAGTTTGTTTTGTTGCAACCTGAAGTGTGAAATAAACTTCAGTGGAGTTTGAAAACAAAATGTGTGTAAAGGTTTATGTCTGGTTGAACAATTTGTGCCCAGTTGATTTTGTTTTTCTTTTTGGGGGGAATTTTATTGTAATCTATAAAGGGGCCCAGAAAATCTTTGGGAACCACTGATTTAATATAAGAGAATGAGATTTTTATTTTTTTTGATGCATATAAAGTTCTGGTTTCAACTGTTCATGTGTGCATAAATACTGAGGTTTTATGAACCACGCCTGGTTTTACCGATTATTCAGAGAAGATGGATGGATGGTCGGTTTCTACCTGTCGTATGAGTTGGTGTTTTTGGGGCTCACTGTTGTGTCCACATTGTCTCCGATCAGCCAGTGGAAGTTTGTGTCGCTGCGGATTCGTATGGTCTTCATCTTTGTCTTGGAAACGTACGGGCTGTTGGCGTTAAAGTCGCCCAGGATCATCACGTTCTGTGATGGACAGACAGGAAACCTTAACCAGTGTCACCAGTTTAAACTTTGTTCCCCATATGAAAAAAGAAAACAGACCTTTTGACTTCAAGGGTTTTAAATGTGTCGTAAACAAAATCTACTCTTAACAATGTACTGAAAGTATTTCAGCTATTTCTGTACGAAGCTGCTTTTTAAAATACTCATGGTGCTTACATATGGAGGGTGAAAAGGGACAAAAACAAAAAAAAATACATCACTAAATTATTTAATAAATCTACCATGAAGTAAATATATTTTCAAATAAATGTATAAATGATCTATTTAATAGGCAAATTAAATATCACTGAATTATAATTAACTATAATGTGACTTTTTAATAAATCAATTCTATATTAAATAGCCTATTTGGACATTTATTAATTTCATAGTACATTTAATTGATTTAATTGATGATTTAGTGACGTTTATTCATTTATTATACGTATTAATGTCTGTAAAATCAGATTTTTACATTGTGGAGACCTCATAACATAAAATAAAGATTGATTCCTGTTTGTTTTGGTCTTTTCACACATTAAAATAACCTGTGACTTTACAACCATTTCAGTTATAATTAACAAGATTATAAACATTTTTATGTGGAGTATATTTACGTTAGTCTTCCACTTTTTCTTGATGTGAACAAAGAGGTCGTAGAGTTCGTCCAGTTCCTTCACCGCATCTTCTGGTTTGGTGTGAACTGGGATCAAAACCAGATCTTTCAGAACTGCGAGGAGAATCAGACAAAAATAGTTTTATTTTGTCTGATTTTAAGGTTGCAGTCATTTGTGGATGTTATTGGATTTTAAGATGTATTTGTGTACATTATGAGACAGTTTTGATTTTTTTTCACCTGTATTTTTGCATCTGAATCGAAGGATATATGGATCTCTGTCAGTGTTGTCCTGTCCTTTAGTCTTCTCATCATCAGACTGATACAGTCCCACCAGTTCAACCATGTCGTCCCTGCACGCACAAACCATACCGTTTTTTTTTTTTTTTAATAAAACACTTATTACTAAACAACAAATATTTATTTTAGGACATTGGGAATATTAGCTCTCACCGGTGTGATATTTGTCCGGTTTTAAATTACATTTTGAAAATTTATTGTCAACCAGTTCCTGATCGAAGGGAGGTTCAGCAAAGAGCCTAGCGATGATCTTAATCAGAAAATACACCTGGGAGTTGTGGGCAAAGAAATGGAAAGAAAAAACGAAGGAAAATGACACCAACAGGGAATGGATTTAAAGTAAAAGAGAGAGGACCAAGATTGGAGCCTTGCGGTACTCCTCAAGGGAGATGAGAAGAGAAAAATCTTAACGTCTTTGATAAAAACAGAAAAACCTGAGAAGTTGGACCTGAACCATTTCAGAGGTGAACCTGTGATGCTGATCCACATCCTCACTTTCATCCAGGAAAGCATTTAATAATTTCTGGACCATTTGACAAAAAAACCCAGAAACGGGTCTGAAATTTGGCAGATGCATGAAGGCTGGATTTCTCTAGCAGATGTTTCTTATGAGCATGTTGAAGTCTTTGTGGAACAAAACCAGATGTTAAACTGTTGTTGACGATTTTGACCAAGTGAAGGAAGGACATTAATAGACAAGTGGAGGCAACGCTTCTGATTTTACTTATGAGCATTATAACTAAATCAAATGCAGTTTGCTTAAGATATAAGATAATTTATGGTAATAAAACTACAGTTATGAATATTAACACATTACCAACTGTTTTTTCTATTGAAAACCATCAAACTATTTATCTATTTGTATTTTTCTTAACTTACCACAGAATTTGCTGTTGAAAAATCAACTATTTAATCTGAACTCAGCAGTTCAGATAAGATTTTCAGTTAAAAAATAGCATTTGTTTCATTTCTTGCAGACTGATTTTGAAATAAATTGATAGATAAATTGATAAGTGTACGAACTGGGCAGTTTGTGAAATAAAGTATCCTCCTAATGAATGAATGAACTGTCACCTGTACAGGAACAGGAACTGCTCCTTGTAGCGCGTTCTGCCCAGGCGAGAGCTGATCCTCAGAGTGTAGTGACGTTTCCGTCTGGGTCTGCAGAGACAGACATGTTGCCTTGATCAATGTTTATGTCAGAGAAAATCAGTAGATTAAGCAGATCCATGTTAAGTTTTGAGGCCTCAGGGTCAACTAGATTTATAAATTATGGCTGACGGTTTTTAGAGACCAGTTAACCCAACAGTGATGTTTTTGGATTGAGGGAGGAAAAGGAAGCATCCAGTGAGAACCAATTTACGCACGAGGACAGGAGTGTCAGACTTATTTTCATTTTGGGCCGAATTAAGACGATCAATGTTCTCAAAGCGCCAGAATGCATGAGAAAACACACCAGCAAACTGTTAAAATACTAATCAATAGCAGTGTCTGCATTCGATGAGCACTTCTTATTGAACATCGTTCCACATTGATCAATCAAAGTCTCTGATTTAAACCTGATGTTTTGGACCATTTCTGCAGAAAATATGCAATAAATTTATAAGCACATTAGCACAAGAAAGTGTGAGCATCTGTTACGTGAATTTCTACAGTTGAGGAAAAACTAGTGAGACTCCCTGATGTAATTTGGATGCATACAGATAAAAACTGCTGAAATAATGTTTCTGTGTTTTCTGTAAATATTAGTTTAGCTGCTGAATGTGCCACCAAGTGTTTAAAACTTTGCCTTTACTGACGTGTTGAGCGCTGCCATCAGAGCGGTCACTGATTCCTCGGTATCGTCCACGACTTCCAGGATCACAATGATGTCATAACGAGAAATAATCTGACAGACAGAACATTTCTCAGTAGCAGTTGCTTAAGCACAAATATTCCCTTTAAAAGAAACCACCAGGCTTTTCTTTACCCTAAAAATAACGAGTTTATGTGTTTTTACCTTAACGAGAATCTTCAGAATATCTGGGTCCGACACTTTGCTCCGTCCAAACTTCTGAATATTAAACGCTGCGATTTTCATGTTAGCTGAAAGCTTGGAAGAAAAAGCAGATTCTTTATAAAAGGAAAACCTGTTAGGAAAGAGAGGCAGTTTTTCTGAGTCCAGCTTTATCGCCTGCTGTAGCAGAAAGAACAGCAGATCAGATCCATCAGATCAGTTCAAGTTTCACACAGTTAACAGTAAATGCTATCCTAACCGTACCCTAACCCCAAAACACAGACAGAAAGTCACACACTCCTCAAAACACATCAATGGAAAATCAGTTCTGTTCACAAACTAAACGTCTAGTTTACTAAGCTCCTCTTAAATGCTCTGAGTTGATTAAATCACAGTTCACTCAATGTTATCTGTTAAAGTTCAGACTGTCATACTGTTTACCACAGAAACTTATTTTGTTCAGAGAAGCATACAGACTTTCCTCAACGCTTTTATTCTGTTTAATTCGCTTTATTGTAACAGTTAACTGTTTGACAGCAGATGTAGCTGTTAAGTTATAAAGTTAAAATTAATGAAACAAGCGGCAGCAGATCTTTAATGTGTTGAGGTGCTAAGCTGTTCAGTGATTTATAAACAGTATTTATCTGTGTAGAGACTTTAGAACTGGATGATGTGCTCTATCTTCCTGGTTTTAGTCAGAACACCAGCAGCAGCGTTCTGGATCAGCCGCAGCTGAGTAAAAAATCAGGTCTGATTTGTAATTTTTTTTTTTTTTTTATCAGACCCGTGAAGATGCTTTTGCAGTAATCGATGCGACTGAATATAAATACATGGACGAGTTTCTCTAGATCTTGAGACAGTCCTCTAATCCTGGAAATGTTCTTCAGGTGATAGAGGGACGACTTTGTAACTGCCTTTATGTGGCTCTGAAGGTTCAGGTCAGATTTCAGCCTGATGTCTGGTTTCCTGCTGTAACAACTGAAGCTGTGCGTTGACTCTAGATCGTTCCTCTTTAGGTCCAAATATAATAACTTCAGTTTCTGTTCAATTGGAGAACGTTTTGGCACATTTATCCATTTTAAGCCTCTGTTTAGTGATTGGATGGTTCTGGTGACATCGTGATGTAGAGCTGTCTGTCATCTGCATAGAGTTATAACTAATCATATTACTCATTATAAATGGAGCTAGCAGGAGCATGTGGATATTAAATATGAGGAGTACCAGGATTGAACCTTGGGGAACCTCACATGTCAATAAAATCACAAAAATAAGTCAATCCACTATTATTTATCCCTATAGATAACTATTGATACTTTATCAATTAATGTAAGTGTCTGTCTGTGTATGTAAGTCAAGCATGTGATCCACATTGTTTCCTTTTATGTGTTTTCATACTTAGAATTTCAGAATATTAAACTAATTTAAATATTAGTCAAAGACTACACAAGTAAACACAACTTACTTACTGGACAGTATGTTATTCTTGATTTTGTTTTTATTTACTTTAATACTTATATCTTTGTGGGTACATGTTTCAATGTCCTGTCATTTTGTTGTTGCTGCACATAAATTTTGCAATTTCTTTCCAACTCTATTCTAATATACAATTCAAAAATTTGCCTTAAAAAGATGCTAAAAAAATCAGTTGTTTGATTTATTTGATCATTACTGTGACATTAATCAGCATTACTATAATTCATAACCGTATATTTGTAGGAATTAGCACAATAGCTCAAAGCAAGCACAAAAAACAAACCCATCACTATGCAATTCACATAGTTCTAATAAAAAAAGCAAAAAGAAAAAAAACAACTACACAATAAATAAGATAGTAACAACATAAAGCAGGAAACAACTATCCACCATAATTAGTGCAAGAGAAATGAAGGGGTTCATAACTGACTTGCTTTCAAGCAGTGATTGAGTTTCTTTTTAAAACTCAAGGAGTCTCACTTTGAGTTTTCACTGTCTCAAAGAGAAAGCAAATCTCTTGTAATTCATGAAAGGTCAGTGTTGACTCTGAAGTGCAGCTTTCTGCGACAGGAAGCTAGAAAAGCAGCAGCTCTTTTTAGTCTGCTAAAATAAATCAGGTAAATATAAGTGAAGAATCACAGCTTTTCTTCTTCAGAAGCATTTCTTTGACGTGTCAGATGTTAAAGTTTAGTAATCCTGTGAAGGAGCACCCGACTGGCTTCCAGAGAACAACAGGAGGATGTTTGTCTCAGTGTTATCAAAAGCCTCTCAGGCATCCAGAGCTGAAAAATCAAACAGGAAATCTGCTTCTCACCTGCAGGAGAATCTGCTGCGGCTTCTGCCAAAAACGCTAAAATCAAACCTTATGAGGACGAGTGTAGGAGTTATGAGATGTGACCAAAACGATGTTCAGAGCGTGAAAACCGGCTGTTTGTCTGGTCGAAAGCCAACTAGTGGCACAGCTTCAAAAAGGGCAAAGAGAAGAAATGTCATAACAAATCAACTTCGCCTCTTTTACAACTTCCTGCTTCAAAATCAGCTGAAACGTTTATCTTAAAATTATGGACAACATAAAAATCTAAGAGTATTTAAAAGTTTTAAATTCTGTGAGGAAAACAAATCAGCATAAAAATGAAAGAGTTTCTGTCGGGGATCTGGGTGTGTTGTGTTTCTCAGGGAGCTGCAGGTTTCCCTCAGTGGGCGGGGCTAAGCAGTTCACCTGCTCTCTGTCAGCCAATCAGCAGCAGCTGAAGAGGAGCTGCTGCCTGTCATTCAACGTCCTGACTGTCAACCTTCCTCCTCTGACTAGTTCCTGGTTGTTTTCTACCAGCGTTATCTTTGCTCCGAGTTTATTGTGGTTTCATTTCAGAGGTTACACCCTGAGTTTCTCTTCTGTTTTCTCTGGTAGCTGCCAAACAACTTTAAGGTGTGTTACCTCCACCTTTGAGATTTGAGTTCGCTGTAAATTACCTTTATTGTCCCTCATTGAGGAAGTTAAGGTGAAAAAGCAACAAAGTTAAAACATCCATATTTACAAAAAATAACTTGCTGTACAATTTACAGAATCTGACCTCAAACAGCAATAACAGATAATACTACGATAAAAAATGTGATAATTTTATCAAATTTTATTTAATCTCTTCAGTTAGTTTTTTTGTTTTTTTTTGCAGCCACAGCAGCCCTTTTTCTTGTCAGAAATTTTTCCATTTCTAGTTTTCAGGAACAAAGCAGCTTGATAAATTTAACAGGAAGCTAATCAGAAAGATGAACATTTCAAATAACATTTTCTAAAGTTTCCCCTCTTTTGGACGGCCATTCCTATCTATTTCCATCTCAAGTTATTTTGATGTATATTATATTTCTGAAAAAAATATTTTGAATGTAAAGCTTTATTGGATTTATTTTTTAAAAAATATTTTTTGATCTTCCTCACAACTTTCTAGACAGAGCAAGAGGTTACATATCCTTTTTCTTTTTTTACCTTTGGCGATTATGAAAAGCATACCTTTTTAAATAAAAAGTAGTAATAACTTAATTTTCTGTCCTTAGAATAAGCAAACGCACCTCAAAAAACTGAGAACACACCTCGAGTTAATATAAACATTTTATTAATTTTGGTTATTGGCTAACACTGAATGTATGACATTTGGGTAGAACGTAAAGCAGTCAGCTTGCATATGAGTGTACATTTTGTTTTCGCCCCTAAAGTGACCTGAGCATTAATGTCTAAACTACTGGCAAAGAGAGTACGTCTCTCAGTGAAAATGTCAGACATTTGCTGAATTGGCCCTTCATTCCTTCCTCAGTAGCTCCGTTACAAATGTGTGAAAAACTTTGACGGTGTTGCTAAACTTATTGTTATTGCTCTTACATACTGTTCTCTATGATACTTTTCAAAATGGCCCCTCAGGTCAAAGCACTCTCTGACGTAGCCGGTGTTACGGTCAAGAGTTTCTCTGGTCAATTCGGCCTCTTTAGGTGGAGCTGCATCTTCATTGTCCAGCTTTACCTTTCCCCTTTCCTGTAGCAGATTTTTTCTTTTCAGCTTTTGGTTTCTTTTCGTTAATCCTGAGCTTTTCCACCTTCTCTTTCGGACCTACAGAGGAATTAAATATGTTGCTTATTCACTCAGCAAGTTCTGAGCACAGGTAAGAGTAATGAAATCAATCAGTCAGGTTTGTTTGTACAGCACCTTTCAGCAACAAGGCATTTTGAAGTGTTTCACATCATATAAACAAAAAATACAAAGTCACAGAACATACAATTAAACCGTTACGTTTTCTCTCAAGAGTCATCGATACACATCAGATTATTGATTGATGTGTCATTGATTATGTGTCAAAAGCAACTCTAAACAGCTAGGTTTCTAGTCCAGATTTGAAAGGGAACTCTGTGTTTCGGCTGTTATGCAGTTTTCTGAAAGTTTGTTCCAGATTTGTGGAGCATAGAAGCTGAATGCTGCTTCTCCATGTTTGCTTCTGGTTTGGTTGGTTCAGCATTTTGACTTTTCATTCAGGCCTGTGAAACGCAGTTAACTGTTATAAACACATGGATACGTTTCTCTAGATTTTGCTGAGTCCTCTAATGTTCTTCAGGCGATAGAGGACCGACTTTATAACTGTCTTTATGTGGCTCTGAAGGTTCAGGTCAGAGGTCAGCTGGTTCTCTAGTTTCCCGTTCCTCTTTTGGTCCAAAGAAAATAACTTCAGTTTTGTTTCTAGTCAGCTGGAGAAAGTTTTTGCACATTTATCTGTTTTAAGCACCAAGACAATGAAAAAGCAGGAGCTTAAATACTGAGACATGGGTGGAAATGGCAGCTCAGATGAGCTAATCAGAGGAGAAGTAGAGCAGCTGTGGCAGGTAGAAAGCTGGAAAACTGAGGGCGGGAGACTAATTAACTAAAACTCAAAAGCAGCGACAAACCAAAAGGAAAGAGACCAACACAGATCTAAGAGAAATCAAAACCCAAATGTTTTTTTTAATCAAAAACAAGATTTGTTTGTTTTTTTTAAATCAAAGTGTTTCCACTTGGACAGATAGAAGTGTCTCCGTGGCTCGGCGAGTAAATTAAACAGTGAAACGTTTCCCTGTTTTCTCTGTGCACCTGTGAAAACGCCACCTGGTGAATGTGGTCTGGAACTGCCCCTGCGTTAAATTGCAAGATGAGAAAATTAGCTGCCTTCAATGTTTTTGTTACGACATTATGGTCGGATGAAGCTTAAACTGCAGCAATTTCCTTTAAAAATCATAAAATTAATAACAAATCTACACAGGATTGCTTTAAATTAGTTTAATTCAGTATTAGTTTACCACCTTTCATCTATTCACAGAATAAAAATAAATGGTTGTTGTTATTATTGTTGCGCTTACCATCAGCACCATCTGTTTTTCTAAGCAGCTCCACCTCCACTGGATAATGGTCGCTTATGTCCAGAGCCTAAAGCAAGAAGTCATGAAACTTTATTAAGATTATTAAAGCTTCTTTTGTAAATCTGGACGAGAAGGGAATAAGTTCAAATACTGAAAATATTTGCTGCATTATCACAAATAAAATGTTTATTACTGTAATAGTTTCTGTGCTTTTTATAGAAAAAATATAAATTTTTGAAAGAGGTTTTGTGACACATGGAGGGTTGTTTCTACGATCCACATTCTCAGACTCATTCTTCTACAGAAACAAGTTCTCATCTCATTGTTTTCTGTGGGTGATCTTTTAGTTTGTCTTTTTGTTTGTTTTTAAATCAGATTATATATTTTCTGAGGAAACTAGCAGCTGCTTGTGCAAATAACAAACCTGTTTGTCGGAGAGCTTGTATTCCTCCTGGAAGTTGAAGGCCTTAGCAGAATCTTTAACAACAGCCTGAAGCATTTTGTCTCCGTAAACAACAATCCTGAAAGAGGAGAAGAGGAATTAAAGCAAACAGCAGGGAGTCGCAGGATGCTCAGTCAGAAAATAATAAACTAAACTACAGATTCTGCTTTGGTATTTATGATGTCCTTTGTTTAAACCTTGAATTTATGAATTTTAGTAGATTTTAATGTTCATTCTGAGATGTGGGATGGTTTTATGTACCTGTCGTATGTGTTGGTGTTTTTGGTGCTCGCCGTTGTGTCCACATCGTCTCCAATCAGCCAGTGGAAGTTCGTGTCGGTGCGGATTCGGATGGTTTTCATCTCCTTCTTTGAAACGTACGAGCCGTCGGCGTTAAAGTCGCCCAGGATCATCATGTTCTGCAGCAGAGGAAAAGGAAACCCTTGAGGGTGTTAAAATAAGCACCTTGTGAAAGAGCCGCACCCAAAGTGGGTGGAGCCAAGGGACGATTGCTGTGCTTCTGATATTTAAGCAATCAGATGATTGATCTTCAGCTAATCAGTTTCATTTCCCTTCTGTTTTAGTTTCAACTCCTTCATTTTTTTTGCAGTATTATGAGGTTTTTGTCTAGTTTGTGTCCTTACTTTGGTGTCCCACATGTCCTGAATGTGTTGGACGAGGTCGTAGAGTTTATCCAGCTCCTTCTCCGCGCCCTTTGGTGTGATGTGAACTGGGATCATCACCAGATCTTCCAGAGCTGTGGAGAGAATCAGACAGGAATCAGGTTAAGTTTACAGTTATTTTACGGGGTTACCTTTGACCTATTAGAATTTAAACTGGTTGCATATATTATAGTGTCGTTGTTTTCTTTCACCTGTGTGCCAGCAGCTGAATCGGAGGACGTACGGATCTCTGTTAATGTCGTCCTGTCCATGAGTCTTCTTATCGTCATACTGGTACCAGTCTTTCAGTGAAACCATATCCTGCCTAATAACCCAAATATTAAGTTTAAAATCGAAACATTTTCACCTCCCTTTAAAAAAATCACCTGTTTCATGTGAACTCGCCAAGGTTTTTATAGCTAACTAAAAATACCAAAGACTGAAACTGATAAAACATTAACTGAAATAAATAAAAATCATAATTAGCAGGGAAAAACTGTAACCATCCAGGACTATATTGTGCATTTATAAAATTAACCAAAACACTGAAATTAGAGCTAAAATACCCTTTATTATTGTTTATGAAACTATTTTCAGACTTTTGAACTGATGTGAAATTTAGCAGTTTTCGTCAGCTGTCGGTAAATTACGGCGCTCCGTCCTCCTGCTGGCTACACTAGTCCACAAAATGGCAACAACAGAGAAAAAAGTAAATGTACGTAACTGAATAGGTTTTTAAAACATAATGTCTTCAGTCAAATATTCATTACTCAACAATACTTTCACCTTTTTGAATTCTGCACCTAAAAGTTAACAATCTAAACTCAAACTTAACAATGTTTAACAAATAACTAATGAAAAACAGCAAACATATTCTAAAAACCAATTAAACTAACTCAATTACATAAAAAGTTGCAACAAAATAAAACTGAACTATAATGAAAAACCCAAAACAATTATAATCCTGGTTCTCAGATAACATTTCCAGTTTGAAGCCAATATTTATTAAATAAACTGTTTTACTTGTTCAGATCAGTCAGATTCAGTTATTTTCTCATCTTTACTGGCAGTTTGTGAATGAAATTATCCTCCTAATGAAGGAATGAATGAACTGTCACCTGTACAGGAACAGGAACTGCTCCTTGTAGCCAGTTCTGCCCAGGCGAACGCTGATTTGCTTCTCATAGCGATGTTTCCTTTCAGGACTGAGCAAAACACAGAAACGTGTTTTCATTATAAGTTTCTTTCAAGGAAAAGCAGTGGATGAATCAGATTCACATTAAGTTGAAGCTCAGCCTGTAAGAGCTTTTGTGGGAACAGTTCACAAAGAGATGAATGTAATGATGTTTCAAACTTTTACTGACTTGTTGAGAGCTTCCATCAGAGCATCCACGGCTTTCCCGTTCTCGTCCACAACCTCCAGGATCACAATGATGTCATAACGAGAAATAATCTGACAGAAAAAGACAATCGAATGAGTTTATTCCTCAGATTTCATCAAACAGGTTGAAATCATTAATATATTCATGTAAATATTTCCTTTAAATCCATTTTACCAAAGCAGAAATAAAACCGCCAGGTGTTTTTCTACCTGAAATGGCGTTATGTGTTTTTACCTGAACCAGGTGATCCAGAATGCTGCGGTCCGACACTTTTTTCTGTCCAAGCTTCTGAATGTTAAACGCTGCGATTTTCATGGTGGCTAAAAGTTCAGAAGAAAGTTTAAATCAATTGTTACCTCTAGTTGACAGATATTCACATTACAGAAACTAAATCTGGATTTCTGGAAAACCCTGACCAAACCTGCCACAGCTGAAAACAACAAAGGCAGGTTTGTTTTTTCTGCTCTGGACTTACTTTGTTTGTTGGTTTTAGTGAAGCAGTAATTCTCAGTATGTTGCAAGACTTGTGTAAGTCGAGTTCTTGTTGCAATTAATTGATGCGTCTGCACGTAGCTGCAGGCCAAGACAAACAGACAAACAGACATTCTTACCATTAAAACCAGTTTGAACTTGCTGAGTTTGTCTGGACTAGTTTCCTCTTGTGTTGTTGAACATAAAACATTTGATTTAAACTTATTGCTCATGTTCTAATTAGACTTTTTTATGTCTTACTTTTTCCATTTTTCTCATGTTATAAGTGAGACAATCTGCCTGTAACAAAAATACGTTTTCATCAATATTAATATTAATTGTTGACTTGAAACAAGTTTCTATATTTTGCTCTAAAATTACTCTGAGTTAGTTTTGTCTTGTTTCCAGTGGACTAAGATATTTGAACTAGAAATTAGATTTTGTGCTTTTGCAGTGATGCTGCAAATAGGTACATATTTATTACCTCTTTCACTGTTATCACAATAAATACCACAAAATGAATCAACATCACTATACCTCAGTCAAATAATAATTGGACTAAGAATGTAATTTAGCCTTTTGATTCAGGTTTGGTGGAAATCAGTCGCTCTGGTTCTGAAGACGCTCTAGAAAAAACAACAAAACCAGAAAGTTGTTTCTCACCTGCAGGAGAATCTGCTGTGTGTCCAGAGGAGTTGAATAAATGTTGCAGGCTTCACTATATATTGTGTGGAAAGCAGCTATTTGATTGGTCTAGAGCCAACCAATGGAAGAGAAGTCATAACAAATAAACTCCGCCCTTCTGTTGTACTCCTGCTCAAACATCTGTTTGTCCCTGAACATAAAAAGTGTTAAAAATGTAAGTTTCTGTCAGGATCTTTGGAAATGAAAACCAGCATCAATATGAGAGAGTCTCTGTCGGGATCTGGGTGTTTTTCTCTCTCCTGGAGCTGCAGGTGTCCCTCGGTGGGCGGGGCTAAGTGGTTCACCTGCTTTCTGTCAGCCAATCAGCAACTGAGGTGGATTTACTTTCTTTTGCCTGATTTTGTTATTTTGTAATTTAAGTTTTATACACAAATTATTTTAATTTTCGTCTCTAAAGCATCAAAATTTTTACGTAACTATATTTTAGTCCTTATTATGATGTAATTTTTAAATATTAAATGATTGTTTTGATCAGTTACTCAGTACTTTAGCTTTTATACCAAATACTTTTCACTTTTCTTTGTTCTGGTCTGTCACATAAAATCCTTTTACAATATTATATAGCATAAATATATACGCTTGCAAAGTGTAAATAAAGATTTGAACAGAAAAAGACTAATTGCACTGGAAGTATTTATTAGGAATACATTTAGCCATATTACATTGAGTTAGCATAGCACAACTGTTTTAATGTCAGTTATGTCAAATGTCAGTGAGTTAAAATAAAATAACAGAAAAACCAGCTTATTTACACTTTAACAAAGAACCATAACTTTATATTTCAATGAAAAACTAAACATTCATGTCAGCCTTGAAACTGCAGAAACATTAAGAAAAATCCACGGAAATGATTTTATATTGGTCAGTTTAACACATTTCAGCCAAAACTAAAAGAACAAAACCATAAAAAAAGAAAAACAACAATCTGACGAACCTGGAGAACTTTTACCAAGGATTTGACACGTAAAAGGAAATAATATGAAAATCTGGATCAATATTGTTACCCCACACTATTGATAAGTACCAAGATTGTGCAAATGAAATGCATCCCAAAACACAAATAAAACAGAAATAAAGATAGTTTAATGTCAGCCCTTTTTATTTATCAGATTGATGTGCTGAATAAATAATATATGTAAACAGTGGAAACCATCTTAGCAGAAGCTAAAGTCCAAAGACTTCCCTAATTTGGCCTCCAGCCAATCAGCGCCAAGGAAAAGAAATGCCGCTCCTGGATTGGCTGCTGCTCAAACGGCAGCCAATAGCGAGTCAAGTAGCGATATGTGGAAGTATTTCAGCTTTTAGACATGACTGGCTAAAAAATGAGAAAACATGCAGATATGCAGAATAATTCACGCAATTCTAAAAAAAATAATGTGAAAAATATCAGCAGATTTTTCTATGGAAAAGAGAAAAATAAAAACATAATCTAGAGATTCAACAAAGCCAAGAAGGAGTCGAACAAACCCTGTTGATTTTAACAGCAGATGTTATTTCAGTTTTAGATGTTAAAAATATGAGACTTTTCCAGCTCAGAATTTTGTTTTTGTTCTTTTTTCTTTAGAAAATTTCTGAGTTTAATAAATTCAAAGTTCTTTACCAAATTTTTACTTTTCAAGCTCAGAAATTTAGAAGATTTTTCTAAAAATGTTTGAGTTTTTTCTTGCAGATTTTTTACTTTTTAAACTCAGAAATGTTCTTCCGTTTTGTAAATATTACCCATCATTTCTTTCCTGCAGAACCTGAAGTTTCCTCCCATCTCTGGTCCACAGAAGCAGAAACTGGTCTTGTTATCAGTTTCAGTGTTTTCTCCTTCTTGATGCTGAAAAATGGAAACAGTTTCTCGGTGAAGCAGTGGCTGAAGGTGTGGATGTGGCCGCCGGTGTCGGCATCTGAGAACGACAGCTTCCCCCTCTCACAGTCCAGATGGACTCGGATCCTCCGGGGCGGCTTGACGACCAGAACCGAACTTCTCCCCGGAGGGAAGAAGGCCAGAAAGGTGCTGTCCAAACCGATCCTCCATGACCCCGTCCCGACGGACCCCTTCCTGTCCGCGGACTCCGCCGCCACGCCCACCTCCCAGCCGCCGCCTTCTCCGACCTCGACCTCCCAGCTGTGCGACCCGGAAGTGAACCCTTCCGAGCCGAGCACGGCGCGGCACCGGCCGAACCGCTCCGGGTTGTCTGGCAGCTTGACCCGCTGTCCGTGCGCCGCGGCGCTCAGGTCGTCGGCCGGGGTCAGCTCGGGGTGAGCTGTGTTTGGGTCCAGAACCACAACGGAGAAGCAGACGGCCGGCTTCATCTGGATCCAGATGTTGAAGCTCAGGTTGCCCAGATGTTTGGCCACGTCCAGGAGCGCGCCGGCGGACGGCGCCGGGTCCTCCTGCAGGCGGCGCTGTTCCGCTGTATTTAAGGCAGCTTTGTAGGAGCGCAGGAAGGAAGCGCTGTCGGCCTTCAGCTGCTTCTCCGTCTCTCTGATTGTGTTGGACAAATCTGAGATAATCCTGCTGAGAGCGTCAGATTCCTCCCTCATCGCTTTGCTTTTCTCCCGCTCGTCCTCCTTCAGCGCAGCGATGCGGGCCTCCTCTTCCTGCTGCAGAAGCTGCTGAAACTTCTTGAACTGATCCCGGATCTGCTTCTCCGTGTTTCTGTTCTGGCTCTTGATGTGTTTGGCGTTTTGGTCGCAGCTCCCCTTCGCCTCTTCGAAGAGCTTCAGCTTTTCCCGCAGAGCCGTGAGGGACTCCTGGACCTCCTCCCGGCGCTCGTCCGCCGCCTCGTCGATGGGTCTAAACTTGTGGTTGCTGTGAGCTTTGGAGTCCCTGCAGACGACGCAGACGGACTGCTGGTGGTCCAGGCAGAACAGCTTTAGCTTCTCGTTGTGCTGGCTGCAGATACCCGTCTCCGTTCCTGCAGAAAGCTTCATTTTTTCCGCTAAACACAGATTCCTCAAAGCCGAGCTGATGGGCGGTTCGCTCAGAGGCCTTTCCTTGCAGACCGGACACTCGTTTATTTGCTTTACCTTCCACCAGGACCGAACGCAGGCTTGACAGAAGCTGTGGCTGCACGACAGAACCACAGGATCCGTGAAGATTTCGTGGCAGATGGGGCAGGAAAGATTCTTCTCAGAGCTGGAAGCCATTTCCTGTCTGCGAGAAGCTGCAAACAGATCAAACAGTCAAATCAGGAAGTTTTTCTGCTGCTAAACATTTCCAGAAAATGTTTAGCAGCAGAGACTTACCGCGTCTCTCCTTCTGTTCTGAGGTTAAAGGTGAATCTCTGTTTCAGCAGAGAAAACAGTAGCCACCTCTAATCTCTTTTGTTTGAGATTAGAGGTGGAGCCGCTCCAGGTTTTCATTTTCACTTTCTTTTTCTTCTTCTTCTTGCCCTTTTTTATGGTAGTTGGCAAACAACTTTACAGTCTGTTATCACCACCTGAGACAGCAGTGCACTGTAAATTATAACATTGCATTTAATTGAGAAATATGAGGAACAAAACTTGTAACACTTAATCTTTAGGGTAGATGGAAAACAGGTTTACTTATTAAACTTAACTTATTAAAACAAGTAAAGTTATAATATTTAAGGACTGCAAACCCAAATAACTTAATAAATTCAGTTTAGTTGCACATAAACTAAATAGCAAAAACATCTTTTTTTTCTCCATGGTAAACAATAATCTTAAACTCATCTAAAGTGTTATTCTCAACAAATTTTTGAAATCAGTTGTGTAAATATTCAATTTCACATATTTTCTAGAAAAAGAAATTTTCTGAGCTCATGAAGTTGAAAATTTTTTACTTCTTGATCTCAGACAATTTCCAAAACTCAAAAGTTTTCAACTTTATAAGCTCAGAAAATTTAAATTCAAAAAATGTAGGTGAAAATTTTTTATTTTTCTTTTTACCACAAATTTTAGACTCTTGGAGATCAGACATTTCAAACTCCCAGAAATGTTTATTTTTTGACATAAATTTATTCCTTTTTTTATCTTTACTGGCCCTAATAAGCCTTAGTAAAATCAAGTGTGTAGTAAAAAGAAGTGTGATGTTTTGTGTCACCCATAGATCTATCCGAACCTGTTCAAGGACAATAGATGATTTCTAGCCTCATTTCACTGATTTTAACGTTTAAACCTACAACTGTGTTTTTTTGCAGTGCGTTTTTAGCAGAACTTGCTTCCCACAGTTCAGTATATTTTTACTTTCAGTTTCAGGTCTGTCTGATAAATGAGCTGCCACTCAGCAGAGACGGATTATGTGGTTGTGTCAACACCTCTTTCATGGGAGGGGAACTGAGGCAAACGGGCGAGTTCAGACCTGCAGGTGGAAAAATCCAAAGTTTTAGTTTCAGGGAAGAACGCAGAAGGCGACAGGCGTGTTTTAGAAAGTGTAGACAGCTTTTTGCCTAAGCCAGGTTTCTAAAGAGCTCAATAAAACAGACCTCTGTGTGTTTGGATGAGGTATTGTTGCACATTAAGTTCCTCCGTCCTCCACAGTTTCTTAATTTTTGCGTTTTTTAGTTGCAGTGAAATGTTTTGGTTCATTAAAAGGCCAAAGTCTGAGGGAAAAAGTATTTATGATTGTAGTCTTTAAATCAGATCTGCTCTGCAGAATGGCTTCAGTTCAGCAGCAATGGAAAGTTTACGGCACAAAAAGTTCAAGTTCAAACTGACGAACTCCAGACTTTAACTAAGCCACTCCAGAACTTTAGATTTTTTTTTTTCCTTACTTGCTGAAATGTATTTATTTATTGTGGTAATATATATGCAAATAATGTATTTTTAAACCGAGAATGCAGCAGCTTATAAACTGATAAGCAATTTCCCTTTGGAGATCAATAAAATCTATTGCTGGGTTTCAGACGTGACCCGGATATTCAGATGGAGGTCCGGAAGTGGATTTCAAAACAAAGCAAAATTGACCGCTACCTTCGAAAGACGAAAATAACGTTAATGTTTCTCTCTATTAGAACGGTTAGGACAACATTCAGACATTTTGATGCTGGATCAACAGAATAAGTGGGCGGCGTTTACTTCCTGCCCTCCATCTGCACTGGATGACGTCGGTGCTGCGTCATCTGAAACCCAGCAGTTCTGTTTTATTTTATTCTCACATGGTTAATTAATTGAGTATAAATGAACACTGCTTTAGGCTCTGCTATTCTTCCAAACCTGCAGTAATCATTTGCGGCTTCCTGCTGGTATTTTTAGACCGACTCGAATATAAAGTTTATTTCTCCGGAGAACAAAAGGCCTGAGTGAATCAGGGTTGTTGGTTCAAACCCCTGAGGTGCTTGGCTTTATTCCCAGTTTTTACAGTTTAATTACGACACCAGTAATGTTTTTATGTGTTTTTCTCCAGATGTTTGCCAAGGCTGCAGTTCTGGACAATCGGTGGGATTTCTCTGGATTAAAGAGTTTTCTTTAGGTTTATTTTCATCATAACTGAGGTTTGCACATGAAATTATGAGATTATCCTTCCACTTACAGAGAAAACTGAACTATGACATATATATGATACTATTAAGTGTTTTTTTTTTTTCTTTAACTGTAGTTTTTAATAAATTACCTCCATTTGTTTTGTTTCTTGCAGCTGTTTCTTGTTTTCACATTTTCAGACTTTCAACCTGGTTATGACCCAGAAATGTTAATAACTTTTTCTCTTAGTTTAATATTTAAACCTGGGGCCTAAAATGTTTTCTACTCTTCTATGGAGAGAGGAAAGTGCCAAATTACAATAAGCAACTTATAAAATAATTATTGAAATGTCATTAATTTATTGAAAAATTAAATATAGAAATTTATCAAGTATATAATTAATTCTGTGTTTCTTAGTTAAATGTACTTTTTCTTTTTAAAAACTAGACATAATTATCTCTTGACATAATAAAATACTGACCAAAGAGTCGTAGGAAACCTGGAACAAGTTCGTTGTACTTTGTGTTTGTGGCCTGAATGTTTATGAAAGGTGACCCGGCCAGACAAAATGAACCACGCCTTCATTCTTCTCATGCGCAACAACAAGCTTCTGTCTTCAGGAACCGGTTCGCTGATTTTGTTTTTTTTGGAATTATAGTTTTGGCACTAAAATTAGCATCTGTGTGTTTTACAAAGTTTTACTGCATGGAGTTAAAATAAACATCCTGAAAGCAAGTTATTATGCTTAAATTAAACACTGCAATAGTTTAAAGAAAACATTGTCCTGTCTGTAGACGGTCTAGTTAAAGAGTAATTTGGAAAACAGTGTAATTTATAGGAACATCATGAACTCCCATATTTATGCTCCATTTTGTTTCCAAAGCATCATTTTATCCCTCAGATTGTTTTTTAAATCCTTCATCACTTCTAGAGTCAAACTGATCCCTCACAGGTTTCAAACAGGAAGTTATTAAAGGGGGCGGGGCTTATTTGCTCTGACATTCCTGCTTGGCTTTCGACCAATCAGCCGTTTTCACTCTGAACATTGTTTTGGTTGTAACTCATAACTCCCTTCATACAGGACTCTCCAACATCTGCCGCAGTCGTCCTCATCTGGGTTTATCACAACTTAATTTTTATTAATCTTCTGGATTTGAGCAGCAGCAGATTCTGCAGGTGAGGAGCAAATTTCCTGCTTTTTGTTTTTCCCTTCAGCTCTAAAAGCCCTGGAGGCTTTTCAAACCTTGGGACAATGAAACAACCATCCTGCTTTGGTTCTCTGGAAGAAAACCGGCTGATTCCTTTCAAATGACTGAGAGAAACTTCTGAAACTTTCTGTTTCATTTATTTTACTTATTATATTTAATTTAGCAGAAGCCAAAGCAACAAAATGCTTTTCTCCCACAGTAACCTGAAAGCAAAATGTATTTATTCAAAGATAAAGTGACCCTGAGCATCTAAAACATTTAAAATGTTGTTGGTTATTAAAGAACTGTAGCCTATTTTAATAATTCTTTCATAAAAGCTGAAATAGAAATGTTTTTATCAAACTTTGCACCACATGTGTTAAAGACTAAATCTCTCAATGTCAGCAAGCTGCAGGAAATTAACATTTTTATTGTTAATTTATGATTATAAACTGTGATACTTGAGTAAAATATCAAATATATTAAAATGAGTTTTAAAAGTTGCATTTTACGTGTCGATGAGGTTCTGGTTCTTTAATCTTAAAGTCACTTTCCTTCCTGAAATGACAGCAATCATGATGAAACTCCTCAAAAATATTACATGTATTACTTGTTACTGAAAACAAATTCTGCCTTCATGAAGACTGAAAGGCTTCCAGCTTCAGGACAAACACGCTTGGCTCAGGTGGATCTGAGTGTTTCTGTAATAATTTGCAGCTGCTGACCGTAAATAAAACGGATCAGAGGCCCTGAAATCCGACTCTGTGTGTAAAATGGTTTTTATACGTCGTTTAGTCTGAGTTTAGTCTGAGTCATTTAAGAAATCGATCATCTAATCTGAGGTTAGAAGGTCATTTATTCCACCTGTTTGGACTATTTAATATTTCAGTTTTCTCAAAACTTTCCATTTGTAATCCACAAACAGCAGCGGAGACATTAAACATGTTTTCCTGTGGAGGAAATAACAGGAAATGCTGTTTCCTGAGTCTCGATGCTTCTCCACATACAGGACATTTTGGGGCCAACGACCCAAATCGCTTTAGCTCTTTACGTAAAGTGGAAAGTTCCTCTAAATCTGAACTGAGAGCGCCAGACTTTTTGTCTTTTTCTGAAGCAACACATACGCATCCAAAAAACTATTTCTGTTTCGCTAGAACAAGAAACTTCATTAAAATTGCATGTGAATAGATTTAATGCAAAAAGTTATTTAAAAACACTGCGTACCAGCTGCGTACCACCTGCGTGGTACGCATCACCTGCGTACCACTTCCTGTCGTCTTTGTCGTTTCCATCAGTAGTAACTTCACTTGACTAATTTGATGACTTTTACAAAACACACTGAAAAAAGTTTTTCCAAATGTAAAATGTTTTCATTAAGCTGATTTATTTTTGTAACTCCGACTTGTGCAACGATAAGAACGCAGCTGGTGTCTGGATTTAATTATATTTTGATTATTTATTGAATGATAAGCGGAGAAAATTGTGAAAGCTACAATAAAAATGAATAAAAGGTGTAATGAAATAATATAAAATGTAAATGGCAGAGGTAAAAACGGTGTTATTAGATCTCTGTTGGTGCTCAGGCCTTTTCTGGTTACTTTGTTTATGCTGTAAAATATCTGCTGTATAATCGACACTGAGACATTAGTGAAGCTGGAGGAAATTTCCATCCATTTCTGCTGCTTCTGACCCAATCTCAAGGTTTCCATCAGGAGGCCTTTTATGTTCAGTCTAATCAGGCAGGTTAGTATTGATTCCCTTCAAATTATCCTAAAGATGTGAGATGAAATCTAATCTCTCCAGAACATGAAACAATAGGTTTATCTGAAATCTTTCATGTTTTACATCGATGTCGAGCAGGAAATCTAAAAGCTCTTCAGGAGTTTCCAACATAAAACTAGTTGAGACAAAACCGACATGCAACTTGAGCTGATCTTAGAGATAAGAGCGTCTGCTTGTTTTCTGCTCAGCATCGCAGCTAAAACCTGCTGAACCACTTCCAGATGCAGAAATACAGAGAGTTAGTGCGTCACAAAAGCAAACAAACCGAGTCAGAGAACAGAACCTCCACCCTGCTGCTGCTCTGAGGACAGATTAACTGCTGCGCTTCAGACGTTATGAGTTTCTGTGTCACTGAGGCAGATTATTCTGCAGATTCTGGTTTGTGTCACGCCAGCCTGTTGTGTAAAGAGCACTTCCTGGACTGGAGGAAACTCGGTTCTGAAACCAGAAACATGAACCGTCAGAACATCTAGAAGTAGAGCTAGAATCCAGCGGCTGACTCTTCAGAACTGATGCTTAAGTCGCGTTTCCTCCATCAGACCAAACCCAAAGCAGAAACACCAGATAACTGAGGCTTCAGAGAGTCTTCTGACCCAAAGTAAGACACTCTTTATTGGACCTATCTGTGGTGGTTCTCTCCTCCAAACCTTCCCTCAGATTTAACATTTGATATTAATTATTAAGTCATAATTATGAACAAAACCTTGTACGTAAAGCTGCAGTATGTGCCTTTTTTATTTAAAATATATGTGTATTTTATGTATTTACAGTCATAAATAGTCTCCGTGTCATGACAGTATAAGATCGTCTGTGAAAAACCGATAGATGGGTATTACTGCCATGCAACAACCAATCAGAGGAAGGAGGCGGGTCTTAGCGCTGTCAATCAACCTCATGAAACCATCCAGGGTCTTTAGTGGCTAACTAGCATTAGCATTCATTTTCTGCTCACATGGAGAAGAGGCACATGATCATCTACATGATTGACAGCGCTAAGACCCGCCTCCTGGCTCTGATTGGTTGTTTCTAGTTAGCAATGTCTAATAAATAATTTATTATTCTAATGAATTTTTCAAAAAATTTAGTAAAATAAATAAGTAGTTATTAATATCAATATTATTTATTTTTGCTGATTCTGTTTTGTTGTTTTGTTCTTTTTTGTTACTGCACTCTTCAAACCTTCTTCTGATAATAATCACTTTTGACAGATAAAATCAAACTAAATTGTCTTTTTCACTTTATTAAATATAAACATTTATAATGTTCTTGATTCTGATCAAACATGAACATGAAAAACTCACTGAGATAAAATCTGCAGCTGAAAGTAAACCTGTTTTTTTTATTTTTTGTGTTTTTTTTAGTGCACACCTTGTTTTACCTCTGGGGCAACTGATAGTTAAATGTGTCACTTTTTATTATGTCTGCTGTTGAACAAATAACTGCAACCTTTATACGTGTTCAGACATGATGAAACTCGTTAAGATGCTAAAAATGGTTTCTGCTGTGAACTTTCAGCCAACATGAAAATCGCAGCGTTTAACATTCAGAAGTTTGGACGGACCAAAGTGTCGGATCCAGATGTCCTGAACATCCTGGTTAAGGTAAAAACTCACCGTTCTTAGAGTAACGAAATACGTGGTGCTCTGCAAAAACACAAAGTATCACCAATGATTTCTGGTCTAGTTTCCGGTGCAGAAATGTTTTTACGGTTGAATTACAAGAAAAACTTTCAGCAAGAAATAAGAGCTTGTTTCAAGTCAGTTTTTCCTTAAAGTTGATGAAAAAGTTCTCATTCCTTTGGCAAGACATTTTTTCCATCTTGTAAGTGAAATGATCTGCCAATAGGACGAGTACTGACTCAATTACTGACTAAAAACAAGCTCCTTTATCTTGCTGAGAAGCTACTTGTAAGTCTGTTTTGCCTTATTTTAAGTGTTTTTTAAGATATTTGATTTAAAGCTGTTAGTCCTAACTTGTATCAAACTGCTGTGATGTTCAGATTATTTCCCGTTATGACATCATTGTGATCCTGGAGGTCGTCGACGCCAGCGGGAAGTCGGTGGAGACGCTGGTGCAAGCGCTCAACAAGTTAGTAAAAGTTTCCAAAATCATCAACATCTCCCTAAACTGACATCCACAGAAACACTTCAGCTCAAATCACCTTTCTCTAAAAGAAACGGCATCTTTATGATTTTGAGCTTTTGATTCTTCAGTTTAATTGTTCGATTTCAGAAGATACGGCAAAAAAAGGCAATGAATTTTAAAAACAGTAACAAACCTAAGTTAATATTCACAGTTTTGTTTTTTATTTAATGATTTTATTGGTATCGACATTGTACTGTTTTTTGTGACTAACTGTTTAAATCAAGGCTGAAGAAGAAAACATGACTTTGAGGTTAATTGGTCTCTAAAAACCTTTAAGCTCCAAGTTATAAACATATTTGATATTGAGACTCAATCAGCTTCATCCGCCGCTTTTCAGAGCCAACAAGAAACATCACTACACTCTGAAAATCAGCTCTCGCCTGGGCCGGACGCGCTACAAGGAGCAGTTCATGTTCCTGTACAGGTGACAGTTCATTCATTCACTCACTCACTCATTATAAAGTGCTCTATGAATGAAGTCGTACTGAATGCGCATGCAGGGACGACCTGGTTGACCTTGTGGGATCGTACCAGTTCGATGATGAGAAGACCGAAGGCCTGGACGTCTTCGCCAGGGATCCGTACATCCTTCGGTTCAGGTGCCTGAACACAGGTGAGCCGTGACTTGTGGTCAGATCGATGCCTTCCTCTCTCCTGAGATGTAAAACCAGATTTCTGTCTGATTCTCCTCGCAGTTCTGAAAGATCTGGTGATGATCCCAGTTCACACCAAACCCGAGGACTCGGAGAACGAGCTGGACGAACTCTACGACCTCTTCATTCACGTCAAGAAGAAGTGGAGGACTGACGTAAGACTTCAACCAAACAAAAACATCAGACTAATACTGTAATATGTAAAACTCCGGAACCGGAGAGTTCACGTTCTTTTCCCCACGGCTGTAAACTGGGAGCAAAGCTTCAGATCTGTCACTGAAAGTAGATCAAATTAAAACAAACTGGTGACACTGGTTAAGGTTTCCTGTTTCTCTGCTGCAGAACGTGATGATCCTGGGCGACTTTAACGCCGACGGCTCGTATGTTTCAAAGAAGGACATGAAAACCATCCGAATCCGCAGCGACATGAACTTCCACTGGCTAATCGGAGACGATGTGGACACAACGGCGAGCACCAAAAACACCAACTCATACGACAGGTCGAAACCGAACGCCCAGATCCTCCCAATGAACGTTTAAACAACTGCAACTCAAAACTCTTCAACATTTAACAAAAGGGTCTCATTAGAAATAAGCAGGACTGTGACTGCGACTCCCTGCTGTTTGCTTTAATTCTTCTTCTCCTCTTTCAGGATCGTTGTTTACGGAGACGACATGCTTCAGGCTGTTGTTCCGAAATCTGCTAAAACCTTCAACTTCCAGAAAGCTTACAAGCTCTCCGATGAGCAGGTTCGTTCTTATTTCACATGTTGAAACGTTGCTTCTGAAACTATTTCAGTTATGAAAAATTATTTATTACCGTGATCAGGCAAACAAATTACACAGTGTGGGTTTCCAGTCATAGGTTAGCAACGAGAAACATTGAGTTAAGTCATAATAAATGAAAGGGAGCTTTGAATTGTGACTCACTGTTGTGTTTCTGTGACTCATGGTTCGTTCTGTTCTGTTATTTCATACAATTAACAGCTAAATTACCATAATTACAGGAACATGGGCATAAAATTGTCTATAACTGCACGTTTCACCTGGATATTTGTGTTTTTTACCAGTAACTGGAGACGGCCCAGAAGATGCAATAATCTTAATAAAGTCTAATTATTTCCAGGCTCTGAAAGTGAGTGACCATTATCCAGTGGAGGTGGAGCTGAAGTCTATGGTTGAAATAACAGATGAAGGCGATGGTAAGTCCAATAACAATAAAAATAAGGATAAGGGTATTTTTTAGTTCTATAGCTAAATGAAGAGCGGTCAGATTTTACCTGAAAAAAGGTTTTCAAATTGTCTCATTTCGGTGTTTCATTAACTATAAATCTTCAAAGTCCAGAGAGATAAAAATAGTTTCATTTTATGGAGGATTTTTCTATTTCTTTGGGCTTTGAAAATTTACAGCTTGAAATCCTTTTTTTAAAGCTGACCTCTTTTCAGGCCACCATCCTGTCTTCTCAATGTGACTTCATAAGCAGTGATGGGGGGTTGAAGTCCACCCCAAAGGGAGGTTAGCTAACTGCTGCAATCAAACAAGCTAACTCCTACTAGCGATACAAACCGATAATTAATTTCTTCATATTTAAGCACAGTAAAAACAGTGACACAAACCCTCAAAAGTGCAGGCAAACAGGAAGTCACTCCAACTTTTTAAAAGTCAATTTTGACTAAAAATCTTGACTAAAATCATAGGAACAACTTGGAAAGTCAGAGCTAGCAGAGCAACATCGTCCTCAGAATCCAATATGGCCGCCGAATGCACTAAACATGGCTGCATCACATAACCTGTGTATGTAGTTATCAGTAAAAACATTTCTTTTGCCTGGCCATATTATCTGCATAATTAGAGTCCAGTGTGTGCATTTATACCAGATTTAAGTTTCCAATATTTGTACATTTTTAATTTTGTGAGACTATTATTACATTTAAAAATGATCAAAAATAAACAACAGAGGAGAAAAGAAATTGATTTTTAAAATCATCTGTGGAAATCTCAAAGCGTGGCTTCTCTCTTAGGAAATGCTGGTGGCTGCTTTGTTTGGTTTTGCTGGAAGACAGGAACTAAAAGTGTAATTATCTTTCAAACATCAGCTTCACTTACCTGCATGGAGCTTCACTTTTGATTAGATGACATATCTGCTTCCCCTGCAGGCCTGAAAGACAAGCTGAGCGAGATGCAGACTGATGAAGACGAGGATCTAACGGAGCTGAAGAGAGGAAATCTGCTCCTGGAAAGAGAGAAGCTCAACCTGGAGATCCAGATCCTCCGGATGAAAGTCGCCAGGATGACCAACGGAGCTAAAGTTTAACCTGAAGAGGCAACAGCTCAGCCCCACTTCACACCTACTCACCAATCTGCCAATTTCCAGGTCTGAAGTTGGAAGAACCAACTAGATTAATCTGAAACACAGCCAACATGACCGTAAGCTGCAATAATACTGGTTAGCTGTTAGCGTGTACGGCGACAGCAGCCAGTTTGTGGAAAAACTGATCCAGATCAACCAGAACCAGTTTTCTACCGTGATCTGGGCCTGATTTGACAACACTGCAAAAACACAAAATCTTACCAACTCTTTTAGTTTCTAGTGCAAATATCTTAGGAAACTTGAAATAAAAGAAAACCAAGTAACTTTTCAGCAAGATGTAGGATCGTGTTTCCTTAATATGGATGAAAAAGTTCAAGTTCTTTTGGTAAAGCATTTTCCCCCATATAATGAATAATCTGCCATTAGGACTAGAACTTTTTCATCCATATTAAGGGATTATTAAGTTACTTTTCTTGCTGAAAAGTAATTTGTGAGTCAGTATTGTCTTATTTCAAGTGAACTAAGATATCTGCACGACAAAATGGACCAAAATATTTGTTGAGATTTGATGTTTTTGCAGTGAAGCGAACAGAAAAAAAGATAAACATTTTTACATTCTCCAGAGCAGAAGATGAGATCCAAATCTGTTTTGAATAAACCTGGACAATCTGATAACAGAGGAGAACTTTTCAAGCACAAGGCCTTGTTTACGTCAGATTTCATTTTGGCTTTGTCCGATCAGCAGCTGCTCAGTAAGCCATTGATGGTATGTTGCAGTCTGCAGTCTTGCATCTTATCATCCAGACTTGATCATCCCAACATCTCGCTCTCAAAATATTATATGTGAATATAAACTGAATTATGTTTTTGTTGCTTTGTTTTTGTTGGAGTTTTCTGCATCTCAACCATCAGTTTCAGCCTTGTTGTCATCAGACTAGCAGCATCACTGCACTGCAGATCGCTTAGACGTGGCGCAGCACTAACAATAATAAATAATACATTTTATTTATAAAGTGCTTTTAATGGCACTTAAGACTCATGCTGCAGAATAATAGTTAAAACACCAACAAGAAGAAAATATTTGTTTAGTAAAATAATGAATTGGAAGAAATTATGCACTAAAAAAAATCACACTGAGCCTCTGATGTTGGATTTTATGAGTTAATTGTTGAATATTCCAAAAGATAAATTATTTATGCCTTTAATGCTCAACATTTAACACATCCGCTTGACATTGTGACAAGTTGTTTTTCTGCACCCTAAAAACTCCTTTGTTCTACTATCCTATGCGCAATTTGGAGGTATATGTGCTTCACCATGGCTTTCTTACTTGCTGAGTAAAAGCCATGCTCTGGTTGATTTTGTCACTTTATGTGGGTACAAATAAATTATTTCCTGCACCACAAATTCTTAGGTGGCCCAATTAAACCTTTAATTGTTTGACTTGAGAATCTGAAGAGCAGTTTCATGTGTATTTTTTTATAACTCTTTAATGTTTGAATGATTGACATGTTATTTTTCTTGAACTGAAACTACATTCCTGGTTCTGTTAAATTTCTTAACCAGCTATATCTGAGCAAAAAGTGGCAGCACCACCATGCTGTTTTGTTTAATGACTTTTTTAAAATTACTGTCAAAATTAAAGGCTTTTTTTTAGATTTTTTAGCACGACTGAATACAGATCCTTTTATTTACTTTTTGCTTTTCACAGAATAAAAACTGTTTTGAAATAATAATTTCAGTAATTACTAAATTTCCTAAAAAGGTGATTTTTTTGTAATTAATTTAACTCAATGTTTTCTGTGTTGCTGTTTGTTAATGCGGAGTGTAAACATGTTTTGTACAGGATAATTGCTTTTACCATATTTTGTGAATAAACTGATTTACAATAAAAACTGCCAAAAGCAACAAACATCACTGGCTGTGTAATTATTTAAAAAATAATAACACTCCTCTGGTGAGTAGTTTTAAGTCTGTAAAGCGGTGGAACAGCAACTGACTTTCCAACGTCAAAATATCTTCTGGTAAAATTATTAAAACAAAAGAATACTGTGAAAAAGTACAAATGAGGCCTCATATTTAAACATTTTCCTTCCAATCAGTCAGATTTTTCTGAAAATATGAACAGATTGTGAACTGATGCACACCAACATCTTCTTTCTCCAGTTTATTATAGTCATTGACTAAAACATGATGCTTCAGATCATGCAAATATTTCAAAGTCGATACGTTTGGAACGGGTGGCAGAGGGAATAAGCCTCACATATGATGTGATTTGTTATATTTGCAGGAGCGTCTCACCATAACTGAATGGTTATGTTAACTGAATGGTTATCTAAAGCATCCACACGTGGATGCTTTAGAACGTTTTTTATGACACAGAAAACTCAGAAACAAATTCTAAACAATTGTAGAATTTTTTGTGTGAGAAACAGAAAACGTATAAAGCTAAAAATGTTGCCATAATCACCATTTTATCAATTTGGATATTTTGCTTCCATCAAAAAAACAAAAACAAAACGTAATTACAAAAAAAAAACTTTATTGACATCTCCCACTTCACAATACAACAAAAACATAGTTCAGGTCTTTTCTGTTAAACATTTTCCACTGAAGAAATGTTCCCTTTTATTTTTGCCAAAAAATAAAGACATTTCATAAACAGAGTTAATTTAGTTGTTGGGTCTGAAGGGAGATAATTACTTTTCTTCTTTCGGGGAGGCATGTTGTTGTCTGATCACTCAAACGAAGGTCGTTTTCTGCACTGTACTGAGAGCTGGAAGAGCTCAGTGCAGGAGCAGCTTATGAGTGTTGCAGGGTTCATGTTTACCAGTGAAAAACAAACTGAAGGTTGCTAGGCAACATCATCTTCAAACTTTACTTCTTCCCCGACTTCTTGATCCCACCACTGGCTGCAAGAAAAATTACACAGATATCAAAGAAACAACTGTGGCTGATTTTGTTTAATTTATAACATGAAAGAAAGGATTTTCTATCAAATTAGAGACGACATTGGGCTCAGATATGGAGCTTCATGGGTGCGAAATGCTTCTCCATACGTTCTGTGAAACCACAAAATGATGCATCAGGCCCAACACATAATGCTGTTAATCCCATACTCAGGTTGTGTATTCATGGCTTCATTTCTGGTATTATTTAAAAACCCACAGAGGTGTAATAAAAAATAAAATATCAACCATATGTGAATTCTCAGGTGTCTTCCAGACAAAATCTGAAACAAATTTAAGGAAACCTGAGAAACTGTTTATGTTCCTCCCGTCTGTTGCATAAACAAACTGCAGCGTTGATGTGGAATGGTGGCTGTAAATAAAGCTCAGGGTATGAAGTAATTAAGACTCAATAATAATGTTCATTAAAGGGCCAGTAGTATGCGTTTTCCAGGGACCTCGTGGCATTTTATAGCTACATGAAGTAGCTATGTTACTTTCAGTTGTAAAAATGTTGCTTATATCAAATATGACCGAAAAAAAATTACTTCCTAATTTAATGTCTTGAAAGTGGGATTCTGTCTCTTCAAAAACTTCAATTTAGATAAACAATTTAACAAAGTTTTTTCTTAATTACTTCTCTAGTCTCACCTAAAGGTCCTTTTCCTGACGCTTTGGCCTTCAACGCCTCCATGGCTTTCTGGTCTTCCTTCTGCTTCTGCTTGAAGGCAACGTCTTCCTGCAGGCAGAAATTATTTTCAATACGCCACAAGCAACACTTTCGGTTAAATTTATTTCCTGTTCACAAATGAATGAGAATTTCCAGAGGATTCTTTGAACACAGTGAATACACTCTTGACAATTTAAATCTTCATGGTCAGGAGGCCAATAAAGAAAATGTCTTAATCTGTGACTTCACCCAAGTTAAATTGTGAAAGAATAATCTAAACGGATTAAACTTACATCATCCAGTTCCTTGTTTTGTTTCTTGGGCGCCTTGAGTGGTTTCTTTTTGCCTCCTAAAAAATGTATAAATAAGACAAATCAACCAACATTGTTGTCACTCGGTCCTTAAAAAGCAATTGTATTTATTATTTTGTGATATTTTTATATTTAATGAGCAACTGCTTATTAAATCTACTGCACAACCTCAGACTTTAAGACACATTAGTGCAGATTTTATTTAAAATATTTTCGACCATTAGTGAAAAATTTCAAAGTGATTTCTGTTTCACAGTCATGCAATAAACAGTACAAGTTCACCCTGGTCGCTTCCACTGGTTTTAAAAAAAGGAAAACTGCTAATCGAAGCATTTGATTAACTGTTAACCTGCCTAATGTCCGTCATTCTGGGAAAGTTTAAGGGTTTTCATTCCAGAGAAAGACTAAATGCTGGTAAATTCACCTGCTCATCACTTCAAACCTTTGTACTTTCGGTCATTTCATTTTGATTTATCTCAATGAAGCACAGAGGGCCAAAATGTTTCTACAACGATGTCAGATTGAGCAAGTCAAACATAACAAAACCGACAGTTAGCGCTGCTAAATGTGGGACTACACTCTGAATCAAGATCTATACTTGTGTTTTGTTTTTTTCCCAGTGAATGCGTGCATTTTCAGACATTACGCAAATAAGTGATGCTGATGGACATTTTTGAAGTGAAAAACAGCATATTAGCAAGAATCTATTAGCATTTTTAGCTTTATGCACAAACTGAAGCGCCCGATACATAAAGTAACAAGGTCAGAAATTCATAGTGATGTAGCTTAGCACAGCAAAAAAGTCTCACCTTCTCTACCGGACATATTTAAATCGTTTAAATAGGATATAAATCACTAAAATTAACGGTAAATGACAGCAACTTGGGCTTGTTGTCGATTTAATCCGCGCTGGAAGGACCCCAGAAGAACCGCCGGAAGTAGGATACCAATCATATGCCTGAACAAAAAACACCTACATGATGCTAGCTGGTTCTTCAAACCCCAGGAAAATAAGTGGTTAAAGAAAATTTATTCCGAAAAACTAAATGCTGTGACAGCTCCAAAGGAAACAGGTGCGTTTATTTTAGTAACTGACTCCATAAACTAGAATTACGACAGACATGTTCTTGGCAGTGTTATATGAAAACAAACACCGAGGTCAATGTTAGCATTATAAAGCTCGTTAGAAAAGAAACAGAAAACAATGATGTAATAAAAAGGAGTTTCAATTAAATAAGCCGAATTATATATGTAAGTATTTAGAGTGTGGTAGCAGTGTATGTATTTAATGGTTTGTCTTCAGTGAGGGCAGAAACTGGTGTCTGCTGTGTTACACAAACTCAGGATTGTCTGCAACAATGAAAAAAGATCAGAAGAAAATATTGCAATTGGTAAAAAAAACTTGCTGTTACATTTAAGTTATTTTAGATTCAGAATGACTTCATTCCTTTTAAAATGCGTAATAAACCATGTATTGTTCTTTCTTGACATGTTTTGTTGGTATTGCGCTACTTAAATGTAAATCAATTTAAAAGCAGCAAACCTTTATATTGATTTATGAAGCTTCAATCATGAAAGCAGCTGTCGGGTAATTTTTAAAAAATCTTAATAGATTCATAAAAAGGTGACTTGTGAAGTAACTAATATATGTGCCCTTATGTCCCCCCATAACTTAGGAGAGTTGGATAATAATATCGGAAATACAGATATTTTTTCACAGCAGAATTTTTTTATTTAGAAAAATCAGAGAAATATGTAACTGTTAAGTTCAGGAAAGAATAAACTTAAAGAAAATTTACTTTCAAAAAAGGCATTTAAGTGCCTGAAAAGTATGAATGATAGATAAGGTACATTTTAAAAAATAAAGGAACTGTTTGTTTTAATAAGGTAAGATCTACTACTCTGTTTAAATTACACATTTGGTCGTCTTGCTTTTT
Organism: Poeciliopsis turrubarensis; assembly: GCA_010277015.1. Taxonomy (NCBI): domain Eukaryota; kingdom Metazoa; phylum Chordata; class Actinopteri; order Cyprinodontiformes; family Poeciliidae; genus Poeciliopsis; species Poeciliopsis turrubarensis. The sequence continues at coordinate 1,436,643 of VMRN01000037.1, read as the reverse complement.
AGCTGGAAATTCAAACTTTAGGAATTGTTGAGTTTTCACTTGACTTCAGATTTAATTTGCCCTCACTGATACACACAACTCCTTCACTTCAACATGTTAATTTATTGTTCCTGATTTGATTGGACCCAAATGTTTTAAAAAGATTTTGTTTGTTTTTCTTTTCTTTGTAGAGGTGCCTTTTTGGTGTCGGCCCAAACGTTATCAATGAGGTAAGAGACTCATGACACACTTTAAACTGAATTCAATTTACCAGAAGAAATTTAAGAGAAAATCTGAAGTCAGTCATAGAAACATTTGTGTCAGAGCCCAAACCTTTGGGCATGACTGAAAGAACTGAATCAATTAAAGAAGTTTCTCCGCCTCAGGTACAGAGGAGCTCAGATCTACATCTGGGCTCGAGGCTCATGCTGTCTGTCTCGGTCCCACCTGGTGGCCCGAACCGCTCCGGTTCGGCCCTACAGCTCTGAACCGCCGTCTCGACCTCCTCCACCTCCTCCACCCACAGACCCCTTCCCTCTTGTACAGAAAGGTACAGCTGAGGTGGTGAAGGAGCGCGGCCTGTCTGCCCTGCAGGTACAGCTGTCCAGTACCAACATGCCAAAAAGACTGAATTATCAGAACTTCATCTTCTGTTTGTTATGATTAAAGTAGCATTAAATAAATAAGTTCTTCCCCCTTTTTGTCCCATCAGCATGCAGGAGAGTTGGGGCGGCAGTGGAGCCAGAGGTCGGCGCAGACGGCCACCGCCACTATGAACTACTGGTGGGGGAGATACGAGGAGTTTGTGGGGCTGAACGAAGTCCGCGAGGCTCAAACCAAGGTCACAGAGGTCAGAAATCACAGAGAACAGTCATTCCTGCAAGCTTAATCAGAGACAAACATCTTTATGCAAAATTCACAGTTTGCATGTTTTTGTTCTTCCGTTACAAAACCAACCCGTTACCTACCAACCCCAGCAAAGCCCAGTCCGTCACCTAGCTACCAAGCTGAGATCCAGCATATTTGGTCAGCTGGTTTTACTGCTGGATGCACTGTACAATGGCTGCTGGAAAAGACAAGTGTTTTGTTGTTAGCTCACCAACTAGAAACCAGTTGCTGCATTCTTATTGGTTGTGCAGGAGTCTCCACTAATGCTTTTCAAAGTGTTACAGACTGAATGTATCTGCTCAGGCTGAAGCAGCGTTCATGGTGGCCAGAGGAATTGTGCGTGAGGCGCACACCAGCCTGGAGGCGCTGCAGGGCCGCCTGAAGGAGGTCAGAGACCGGCTGGACCGCGTCTCTCGGGAGGAGGCTCACTACCTGGAGCTGGCCACGATGGAGCACAAGCTGCTGCAGGTCAGCTCGGGAAACAACCTCCAGTAAAAACTGGTGATTCAACGCAAACAGCGAGTTTGAGTTACGCAGGGTGGATGAGCGTCGAAGCGTCTCCCCTTTACATCTACAGCTGCCTAAGTGGTCAAACTTTCATGTTATGAGATAATCAGGGTTTGTCCGGATGAATGAAATTTCAATGAGATGTTTTTAAGATCTGAAAAGTTTTTCATTTCTGTGTAAATATTGATATTCAAACTACACAATTTATTACACAGTAATTAAGTTCAATATAAGATTTGATTAAAAGCCCACATTTGGAAAACATTAATAAAAATTTAAACCAGATACTCAACAAAAATACAAACACAACTTTTTTTCTCACTGTTAGAATAAACCTGTGTAAAACAGATCAGCCATTTTTTTTTCTGGACCGCAGGAAGAACGGCGTCTCCGGACTGCGTACGAGAACGCCGAGAGTTTGGAGAGGGAAAAGTTCAGCCTGTTTTCGGCGGCGGTGAGGGAGAGTCACGAGAAGGAGAGGACGAGAGCGGAGCGCACCAAGAACTGGTCCATCATCGGCTCTGTGCTCGGAGCCCTGATTGGGGTCATGGGGTCAACGTATGTCAACCGCGTCCGCCTTCAGGTAACAAAAGATGCTGACTGAACTTTAACCCTGAAGCATGAAATACTAAGAGAGGGAGACAGGAAGTAGATGAAGAAGCTTCTGGATGGTTGAAAACATAAATACCGCCAACAAATCAGCCCAATCTGACACCAAATATTTTTATTTTTAAGATTTTAAATGTACAACAGTAGAGATTAGGAGTTGAGTGGATTCTGGTGCTTTAGCAGCAAATGAATCCATTGTGTTGGAACGTCCATCTTGTTTTCAGAACCGGCCTGTTTGGCCTGATGATGCAACATTTATGTTTGATTTGTTTCTCACTTTATTTTGGACTTTCTCAGAACTTTGTGTTGCTCTTGTTTATCCTGCTGTGGGTTTGAGGTCATTGACCTGTGGAGTCGCCAGCTGTGTCAAAGCTTCAACCATGAGCAGATAAAATATTTAGATTTAAAATTAATTTCCTTCAACGTTTGTTTCTGATGAGACTTTAAACAAATGTTAAAACTGTAATGGAAAACAATTAATCAATTAATTAAATATATCGATTTTTCTATGTACACGTGAAATTATGGAAGCCCATATCTGCCATGAAAGAAAAGATAAAAATCCAACAAAAATGTATAATTATAGTATTACCGTAATAATTTCTGTAGTTTGTTTTATAGCAAATGTTGGAATTTTGGTTCTCAGTCGAACCGAGTCTATTGGACTATTATGTGTGAAAACATCCCTCGGCTCGTTTTCCAGGCAGTGCATGCGTATATTTGAGCCTGTATGTATAGTTTTGACCCTATAAACCTGAAACCGAAGTGGATTTTGTTCTTGTGTGTTTGCAGGAGTTGAAGAATCTTCTTCTTGAGGCCCAGAAAGGTCCGGAGAGTCTGCAGGAGGCACTGAAAGTCCAGGCTGGGAACCACCAAACCCAGCAGGACCAACTGGGTGAACTCATCGACAGCCTGCGGGTCACTCTGGCTGACGCCTTCAACAGCGCCCCCCAGGGGAAAGGAGGACCCACCACAGCCTCGCCTGCCGTTTCTCTTTCTGCCTTTAAAGACCTTCAGGTCCAGAACCAGAAGACAGAATCTCTGCTGGCGTCGCTGGCGGCCCAACTGGGTCGGCTCCAGCTGGGCGTCAGTAAGGTGGACGGCGAACTGCTGGCGGTACGGAAGCTTCTAGAAACCGAACCGCAGACCCAAACCCGAGCCGCTGGCCCTCAGGGAGCAGAGAGACGGGAGGCGGCGGCGAGACGCCTGGAGGACACCAGGAGGACGCTGGGAGAAGGAATCAGGATGAACATGGTTTACAACGCCGTGTTCAGCTACACCGCCGCTGCCGTTACCATCACTGCTGTGTACCTGCTGCTCCGGGGAACTGGTTGAACTGGACCCTGACTGGGTTATGACGAGTCACAATAATATCAGTTAATTATGAGCTTCCTGTTGAACCGGAGGCAGATGGCTGCATCTGAAACTTCATGATAACTGGAGCACCAAGACTTGCAGCTATTTATCATGTCCAATCGCTGATTACAATATTAAACCATCAAATCTTCCATTAGATCATAAAGGAAAATATTCATATTTCCAGGGAAATATCTAATCTTTCATTGATTACCTCGTTTTGCTTTTTTTAACTCACTGATGTAACCATAATGTTCCAGATCAAGTTGCAGGCTGCCACTAGGGGGCAGGCTTCCGACTCAATCAGCTTCTGCCTCTTATGTAGTGACTGATCATCCTCTCTCCAAATGCAGTTAAATTAACTTTAATAAGTTTGACCTTTAACCTCCCGAATGTTTCTGACTTCAAACTAATTTATTTGGTTTGGATGAAACAATCTGCCCATTCCAGCTGAGTTGAGGAACACTTTTGAATGAACAAATCATTGATTTTTGGATTTTTCTAAAGAATAACTGCACGACTGACTGGTATATTCCCAGTTAATCCAGTAATTAATTTCACATCAGCTCCAGTGGCTCCAGTGGACCAGGGCAGCAGAGACAGCTTCTCTGCAGATGAATGACGTTAAAAATCTCTCACAGGGCCCTTTAATTCCGATAAATGTTTGTAAAACATTTTTGGCTCTGTAGATTTTCTGTTTGCTGCAACAGAACCTCTCAGATCCTGGAGTACTTGAACATGTGAGGTGTTTCTGACGTCACGCACTGGTATCGCCTGTATATTAAAAGGTTGAATGGAAACAATTCACCTCCTGGCTTTGGTTTCTCTTCTTCAAAACAACATGGCTGTTCAGTTCCAGGTGTGACCAGCAGGGGGCAGCAGAGGAAAAAACACACATGTTATCATTTTATTCAGACTGGATTTATGCTGCGTTCCAGTTCTGACTTCCCAGTCTGAAAATTCAACCAGAACGGATTTGTCACTGGGAAAGTGGGAGCAACTCCGACTGCATCCAGTTATGACTTCTTTTAAGGTCAACTTCACATTTCAATCAAACCACTCTGGTAGTGGAAACATTTATTGAACATATTTGTAAAACTGCATCTAAAATTGATGTTACATGTAGGACTTGCAACTCTGTAAATACACAAACTGTTTGCTTGAGGGAAGTGTATATATATGTAAATGTACAATTTTTTATTTTAAACATCTATTTGTTACATTTATGTATGCAGTGGTGCAGTTGATAGAACTGTTGCCTTACAGCAAAAAGGTCCTGGGTTTGATTCCCGGCCCGGAATTTGCATGTTCTCCTTTTGCATGCGTAGGTTCTCTCTAGGTACTCCAGCTTCCTCCCACAGTCCAAAACCATGAGAGTTTGGTTAATTGGTCTAAATTCTCCTTAGGCGTGTGTGTGTGTGTGTGTGTGTGTGTGTGTGTGTGTGTGTGTGTGTGTGTGTGTGTGTGTTGTCCTGCGACAGACTGCCGACCTGTCCAGGCACCAGGCCCCTCAATGGCCCCCACTTGAAACCGCCACTAATCAGGATGAACAATGAACACAAATGCACGCCACACTTCTAAGATCTTCATTCGTTGCATCATTTTGAATCAGCACTGTATTTTGTTCGTCTCTTAAATAAGATCAAATAAAAATGAAGTAAATGATGACAAATAATGAAATCAAAATAAAAACAGATGCACCAGAACTCTCTTGTTAACCGGTTCTGATCGCCTTCAGCCCGGGCTGCCCCTCTGCCGGCCCAGCAGGTCGTATTCCCGGTACAGGATGAAGTCCTTCAGCCGCTCCGGCAGCGGCACGAAGCTCATGAAGACGGGCGACCGGAGACGGAGGCGGCCGAGACAACGACGGATCCGCAGGCGGCAGAGATGCTGCAGGCAGCGGGGGTTTTCTGGAGGGGTTACCGGGAAGAGAAACGGTGACCTTCATCTCGTCCTGTCCGAGCTAACGGTCAGGTTTCCGGTCAGGTTTCCGGTCAGGTTTCCGGTCAGGTTT